>VMRN01000007.1:7077746-7369673 GCA_010277015.1 Poeciliopsis turrubarensis
TATATATGACTGTAGTTCGGGAGACTACAGGATTCTTTTGAATATCTTAGCCAATTTCTGTTCATCTGAGGGTCATAAGCAGGAGGTAGGCAGAATAACGGTGAAGACATTTCATGACAAAATAAGGACTATACTTACCTTCTGGGTAAAACACAGGCTGAGACCAACTGAAAGCCAAATTGAGAAAAAAAATGGCTTACAATAGAAGAATCCAACAAAAAGTGGTTGAAAACAAAGAGATTAAATTCTAGGACAATGACTACTGTTGCGAGAAACAGAGGAGTAAAATAAAATGAATGTCCCAGCTTTACTGAGGGAGAATGGCAACAAGGGAACACATGGGAAAATAACTGATCAGGAATGAATCTTTTATTAAACATAATAAGACACAGAATAAACTCAGAGCTCAGAACAACTTCCAAGGTCTGAAGATTATGACAGAGAAAGGCAGTTTTATGTGTTCAACAATGATGTTGAGCTTAACCTTAAAGTCAAATGTATAAACAGTTCAAATACATCATTAAAATCCAAAAATAATAAATAAATAAATAAATATTTTCTGATAATGAGTTTATCCAATTTTCTGACTGGAACTATATATTGAGCCTACGGCATGTGGTCTATCTCTGTGTTTCATCCATTCATTCATTTCATGTCTAACTCTCAATTCAATGTAACTCCTCTGGTCACTTCAATTAAAGAATAGGTACTGCTTTTGTCAGACTTTTTGAGTGAAGTAACTGAAAGTGCCAGAGAAGTTATATTGATCTGTCATCATAGCTGTTCAAACGTCACTCAACACCAAAGGGCTGGTGTTTTTGCATAAGCTCCGGTCAGTCACATTTGCATTGACTGGCTCATCTGTCTAATTCACAGTGGGTTATTAAGCAAGAGCAAAAGAAAGGAGGGAAAAAACCATCTGCAAAGGACGTTCTCCTGCCACCAAGGCCTAAAGTCTGGACATAATCTATCTGTCATAAGTTTCACCTAATGTCTCCATGTGTCCTCGTCGTCTTACCTTTTTCATGTTTTCCTCCATCATTTCATGTTTTATCGCCTGCAGCATCACGGGCGGCAGAAAAGCCTGGCTTTTCGGTTTACCTGGTCACTGTGTTCCTTTAATACTGTTGACTGTCTCGAGAATTATATTGTGTTCCACTTGATTTAATTTGGAAGGGGAATCATTATTGCCTTAAGGATACTTACGTGACTTTTTTAAAAATATTAGATCTCCAAGCAAGACGCAGGTATCTACGAGGTCTTCCTGAGAGACGAGAGAGGAAAAGATAAGAGCGCCTTCAATCTTACAGAAGCAGGTGAAGTACGCTTTGTGGATTTCATTAGCAGGGAATTAGGAGAAAAAGTGAAGATCTGTTAAAGTTACATAAGTGGTTTTATTAAAAAAAAAAAAAAAAGAATCACATGAATTATTGCTGTTATTTTCCCCAGGATATCAAGCTGTAATGAATGAGCTGTTCAGAGTTATTGGTAAGTAGTTTTTCACGCTGAAGAACAACTTGTAAGGGAAGCGTACAAAATGAAAAGTGCGTCAGTGTGTGCAATTTTCTTAAAATGCTCTGCCTAATTGTATAACAATTTGCTCATAGTTTTCACAGTGTGTTAAAGAAGAGGCTGTTTTTTGTTATTTTCCTTGCAGCTCATTCTTCCAGTGACATTCAAATTCTGAGTTCTGAAAATGGCATCACCCTCTACTCCACTGTGACTTATTATGACGAGAACCTGCGTGTCGGTTGGCTTCACAAGTACGCAAAATTGACATCATGGATATATTTCACAGAATTAAGCAGGAACTCTGGCCCACTGTCTCAGTATCCAGGGATTGATCAACGTACATCAAACTTTAACAGTTGAACATAATTTTGTGCTGTAATTTATTCATATATTTATTTACAACATTATGCTGTAAATTCATACACTTTAGAAAGATTATCAAAATGCTTTCAGATTTATGCTGAGAAAATAAAAAGATCAGAACAAACCCTGTTTAGTTCAAAACATGTTCATTATTATAACATAGAATTGGAAAAAAAAAAAATATATATATATATATATATATATATAGTAGTACAGGGACAGAAGCTGACCCCTAAAACTACCATATTTCAGGGTTCTGGACTTGAAGTCTCGCTAAAAAGGCAGTCTGAAGCTATTTGATCTTTGTGCTCTGGATTTCTTGATCAGAGATGCCAAGATTGCAGCTTCAGAGAGAGTTAAGTCCGGCGTCACAGGGGAGCAGCTTTGGCTTAAGATCAATGAACCCACAGAGAAGGACAAGGGCAAATACACCATGGATATCTTTGATGGCAAGGATGGAGTAAAGAGAGTCTTGGATCTGACTGGCAAGGGTAAGTCAAAGTTTTTAATCAATAGGAGACAATTACTCCTTACAATTAGAAAACAATTACATCCAATTTGAGTTGGCTTTATTGGTCTTGTTCTAATTATATTGTAAATGTTATTTTTCTGCTTTGCAGCTTGGCAGGATGCATTTGAAGAATTCCAAAGGCTCAAGTAAGTAAATAAACTCATCCAACTCCATTGTTCATTTGTGTAATTCTGGGTTTTGTATTCAAGGATGTTTATGGGCAAAAATAGTAAAAGTTGTCTCAAATCTACAATGTACTTTGTGAACCTTTGAGACAAACACAACACATTTCCTATAATTATGTAACTTAATTCATAACCCCAGGACCATTTTTAGACTCTTCTGACAATCTTTTGTCTCTTTCTTTTGTCTCTTAGAGCGGCAGCAATTGCCGAAAGAAGTAAGTTATTATTCTTCCTAATCTTACTGGAATTTTGTCTTTCATAAAATAATGTAACATTTCTCAGTTTAATTGGAACTCTTACGTTATGGATTCATACTCACAGAGTGATGTATTTCAAACATGTATTCCTATTAATCTTGATGACTGTGGTCTACCAAAAACCTAAAATTCACTTTCTCTGAAAATTAGAGTACTACATAAGACTAATAAAAAAAAAGAACATTTTAATCTATGCATCTTGTTTCACAGTCATGTTGTGGCCTATGCAATCATAGAGATATCCGCTGAGTTGACAGGTGTCCAGCAGATAATTTTTGGCATTCTCCATAAGAGGAGTAAGCCAGTAAAAGTTATTGTTACCGACGTCTGTGCTTGTCAGGTTTAACACCTATTAAACACAGATTTCTCCAACAATTTCTCCAACAGTGCTTTACAGAGTTTTGCATCCACACATATTAACAAAAGTTAAGTGGAAGGAAAAAATTGTTTGAAAACATAGGGATAAGTATTGCCTCGAGAAAATTGTGAAGTAAATTTTCAAGTTAGGGAAAGATTCACAAAGTGTGGACTGCAGCTGGACTGCAGTTGTATCACTTACATTATAAAACAGAGACAATGTCTGAATTATCTTAACTGTGAAGGAGAAAAAATTATTTTTTTCTTCCAAAAGCCCTGTTTTCAGGTCGAAGTACATTTTATTTTTCAGTTGGAAATCAAGGTTCCAGAATCCCTGGAGTGATGAACAGAGCTATTCTGCTCTATTCAAATCACCACAGACGGGGCTTTCTCCCGAGGTTTTTAATGTCCATTGTGAGACTGCGCTTGATTGTTCAGCAAAATCTTTTGACCTAAAACCTCATTGTGTGTTATCAAGAGAATTAAGAAAAAAACATTCCCAACCATGCAGATGAGCTATATGCCAATACTTATACTAATTGACGCCGTAATTCATATTCATATTCATATTTTTATCCAGGAAAAAGTATTGGAAAATATGCAGTTTAATACATATTTTACACTGGTTTAAAATGTTTATTAACATGTTGCTAAAAAGCCTATTTACAAAGACTATTTTGTAATTACTTTGTTAAGTAAGCTTAAAAATTCTTTTTTATTTTATTAATTCTTTTAAAATACTTAGAATCAAAGTACAAAACAGGGAAACAGAGTGTGGTAAACAAGCAAATGCTGCTACTCTTGGCTTTTGATCCTGTTTTTCTTGCTTAGACCGCGCTCGTGTTGTTGGAGGCCTGCCAGATGTGGTTGCAATCCAGGAGGGCAAGGCAAGAAAATTAAATAGCGTTAACTGCAAACACACTATTACCGTCTGTGCATCAATGTGTCATTCAAAATGCCTCCTTCCTTTGAAATCTGATCGACACTCCTGCCAAATGCATGCTTGTAAAACCTGCAAAAAAAATTCTCCTCTCTCTCTCAGTCCCTGAACTTGACTGGCAACGTGTGGGGCGAGCCCGCGCCTGAGGTGTGCTGGGTGAAGAACGACAAGGAGCTGGTGTCGGACGACCACTACAAGCTGAAGTTTGAGCATGGCAAGTTTGCCAGCATCACAATCGCAGCCGTCACCACAGCCGACTCTGGCAAATACGCCCTCGTGGTGAAGAACAAGTACGGCAAGGAGGCCGGCGAGTTCACTGTCAGCGTGTACAACCCTGACGAGGAGAACAGAGAGGATAAGAAAGACTAAATGTCAGGAAGAAAATGGAGATAATTTGCTGAGCTGTCTCTAAATAATGGTACCAAGGCACATGCTGGTGCAATAAACAATAAAACTGTTTAATGAATACAATCATTTTCATTCCTTTTTTAGTTGTTTGCAATGAATCATGTTGACTCTATCAGTAGTTGAATATTAATATTGCAAATAGAAATAGTCTTATAATTCAATTAATGTATTACACTTGGCTTATCTCTGAATTATTGACTATCTGTCATAATGCATATATAGCAATAAATAGAAGCAAGAATTAAACGTTGGCCAATGAAAGGCTGGAGATATTTGACAGGGATCAGCCTGTTTAATGTTTCATCTCGGCTGTTTGGATGTCATAAACTCTCTGCAAGCTACAAATGCAAGTCATGTCAGCAAATTGTGATGGAGGTACAGAAGTAATGGCACTGTGACAACAAGCATTGCAGGAAAATAATTGGTCATTTAAAGCAATCTTACATAAAGCTCAGCTCAGATCTGACTGGAATTCTGTTTTGGAGGCTGTTACTCATTTGGTCCCCATAAGTTTCATTCCAGAATGTCCATTGAAAGAGGGAGGAATGCAGAACTTCAGTTATAATTAAGTGGAAGTATGTGATAAACTGCCTTGTAACATTTGGTTGGAGGTTAAGTCAATCTTAAACAAGTTAAACAGGCTGTCTCCCGTTCGAGTTTTTCTCATAATGCAGCTTCAATGATTTTAGAGATCTTTCAAAATCTCAAGTTAACGTCCTCATTTTAGTGAAAATCTTTGTGTGTTGCTCCAACAGTTGCCCTAAGCAGTATATGCCATACACTGGCATACAGATCAGATGTCAAGGCTATTTTTTCAAAACGGAAGACAAACAACGAAAAATAATAAGACAAAGAAAATAAGCTAATTAATTTATTTTTTAAAAGATTTTTGTGGCACTAGCTTTTATTATTTAATAGCTACGCAGGATGAAGGGCAGGGGGAAATGGGAACGTGTGCAGCAAATTGCCCAGGACCAAGAAAAGAAAAAAGAAATTCACACTGACAGCTGGAAGAAAATTTGCAGAATTTCGGACGCACCGATCAGCCTTTTCCTTGACAGAACTCATTTCTGAATTTCTTGAGGTTTAACTTGCCCATGCTGATTTTCTTGCAGTATATTTCAAGCTCTTATCTCAATATGGAATGAGTGAAAAACATACAAGAAAAATGTGCCATTAGTTACTTTATAGATTTAGTAGTTCTGAATCAATTACAAACAAATCTCCAAACAAATGATTGGGTTATCCCCATAAAAGCATAATTTTCATTCAAAGCATTTGAAAAATAAATAAGTGCAGTTGATTTGTGTATTTATAAATAGATCATGGTTAGAGTTCTAAGTTTTGACTTTACACAATAAATTAGAAAAAAACAAGTTTTCAAATTTCAGGGGAAAATTGGCCAATTCCGATCTCAGGTCAAGTCGTTGGTGCTTCTTTATGTGGAAAATAGGATGCAAAAGAACAACAACAACAACAACAGAATCAGGTATAAAAAACAGATCCACAATATCTCATACAAACATGGCTCCATATTGAGACAAGAGATTGAAATGCGCTGCAATACAAACAAATAAACTTCGAAGAGTAAACAATGACTAAATAGTGAAATAAAAAACAACATAACATGCCCATATAATATGGCAAGAAACCAAATCAAACTAGAATGTATACATACATAACATAAGAACAAAGTTCAATATAATTCTATAAACCTTGTGTTAAAATTTTCTGCTTTTGAAATGTTGTTTTGACTGGAATAATTAGTCAGCTGTGAGTTGTCGACCGTCCCACCAGCTGCGCCGACTCAGTGTTTCTACACTTTAACACTCACACACGCACGCACGCCAACCACTCGGTCACTGTGGTCCAAACAGGGACACGTCAAGAGGCTTCAGAGGAGTTTCACGAAGAAAATTATGGGGATTCACTGAAGACATTACAACTTTCCTGAAAAGGCAGCAGTCAGGCTCAAGGAACAGAGAAGTAAGAACTTATTGGGTGAATGTTTTGGACTAATGTTGTTGAGATGTATGTTAACGTATATTTCTGATTGTACCATCGGCTAATGGGAGCTAGCGTGTTAAGCTGGCTAACCTGCCCTTTAGCTATATGGAAGCAGTTTGACTGCGAGCCAAAATTACTGGGTTTGTCATTTATTTATCAAACGAATGAATGTACCTACCGAGTGTTCATTGAAACCATCTACCGAGTGAGTTGCTGTCATTAGCTAACGCCTGGCCGTTGGCCATTAACGGTAACGTAAGCTCCAACCAGGCGATAACTATGGAGCTAGCTGAGCATAGCCGAGCCCCGACTCCATTCATTTCCCTCTGTCCGGCTTTCCACTGTTTTTCATTCACGTTTTCATGAAGTTAATGTGTAAAGCCAAAAAGCAACGCGGGTCAAAGCAGATGCTGCTTTTTGTTTTCATTTTCTCTTTGTATTTCCGCCTGTTTTATTCCAGCGTGCGTAATGTGTCGCGGTTTTGTTTTTTTTTTTTCTCTTGTTTTTTTCGAAGCTTTGATTTCTGATATTGTGATTTCTATTATACTTTTCTGATTACTGTTTAGAAGCGGGAAGGTGGCAAAGTACGCGGTGTTAAGGTCAGCTGACCTGTGTTCATTTTCGTTTTTTAAATAGGTTACATGAGTTGTGGTGTGCTGACACCGCAGAACAAAACACCTGTCTTGGGGACACTAAAAACACCTTGTAACTCAAACTGTTACGCAGCAACTTTAATACTAAAACACTTCAAATTTATTAACAACACCAGCATATATCAGATCCTGACCTATAGTGCCATTTAAACACTGAAGCTGAAGTCACTTATTTTTGAGCCAGACATGTTTAGTTGTGCATTTGAGCAAATTAACTACCCTTTTGCTCAGTTTTTTTAAATCTACAGGCTGAATACAATGCAATGATAATAAGCATAGTTCATTAAAGTAAATGTAATGAGTCACTGATGCAATTCAAATTAATTTGATCCAAACCAGAAGCCATTAATTGTTCCCACAGACCTTTTGATGTTGGCAGAAAAAGTGTGGGAGTGAGTGAAGTTTTGTTTATGGTATATGGAGAAAACCCAGCACTGCCCTTCCTTCACATGTTGCTGTGCTCTGTTTATCAGCTGGCTGAAAGAACTAAAAGACTGAAGTGTTTTCTCTCTTTCTGTCCTTCTGGTTAATGAGACATGAATTGTCAAAATGAAGAAAGCATCAGATCTCCTGAGTGCTCTATATCCTGTAAACAAGTGGCATTTCTTCTTCATTTTATTTCTGCTCATAATCTCAACCTGCTTATTTACCTGCTTTCTGGTGGAATCTACCCTTTGATTGGACAGTAGACAACATTTTTGGCACACAGGCAAATGGACAACGTTGATAAATCAGGCCTGTTATTAGTTTGTTACACTCCCATTTTTATTCTAGAAAGACCAAAATGGCAGAAGGCGTGTTTCTGCATAATATGAAATAGAACACTACTACGATAACCTCTAAGTTGTCTTCTCGTCTCTGTACTGCTGTATGAATTTGTGAGCATTTTGAGTGTGACTGGGTTAATGAAACTCTAATAATACAGTTTTGAAGTCACCATCACTGAAAAGAAAATTTAAGTGATGGTGGTTCAGATAATTTAAGAAAATAATTTCTAGAATTATAATGGTGCAGGCTTTATAACTCTAATCAATATGGTGTATTGTTTAAAGTAGAAGTAAATCTTACACTCGTTCCAATAAAAAAAAACAATTAGATTGTGTATCACATTTTTATCATTCAGTAAGAATCTCATACTGGTTCATGGTTAATATATTTTAAATGAGGAAAAATAATTTTTCAGCATAGGGTGACTAGTGAATTTAACATATGCCTGTTTTTGTTTTAGTCACATAACCCAGATGAGCCTGGCAATTTGGAAATGGTCATTCCTTCTAGATTGATCAAGACTTTACTTAAACAAACCTTTCAGGCTAGCACACCCGTAGTAAATTAATGATTTAGTTTTAGTTGACAAGCCTCTCAACCCGAGTATAAATTTATTCTTTCTAAAACTAATAATGGGGCAGCTCGTCAATCATGTTGGCTGTTTCACTCTTTAAACTTCCTGACAAGGGGTGTAGGCTTCAGGAGCCAGGTTAAATATAAAGTCATACAAATACTGCACTGTGCGTATGTCATTTCCTGAGGAAACCCTTGTTTAAATTGAACTAAAGCCTACTCATCGGCGCCCTTTTTAGTGATCAACAAATTTTACCGTCTTTACTATTTAAAGAGCAAGGACTGTTACCCTTAAAAAAAAACGTTCCTTTGTTATAAAAGAAGGATGATTTGAAAATGTCAGAGTTAACATTTACACTCTTTGTTTTGTAAATGACTAATTCCCAGCAGCTAGGAATATTTGGTGCACTGTGGAAAATGAGCAAGAAAATTAGAGGAATACTACGGATTATTAGCACTGCGGAATGTGGAAAAATTGAAGAGGGCTCTGCCTGTTTTAGGTCGTTGTGGTTCAATTATACCCACATAATGAGTTGGAAGAGGTAATTCCAGTTTTGTATTTTTGCTTGAAGTAATGTAACATAAACCTCGTCAGTGAAATATTTGGCTTAATCACTTTGGGATTATGTTAAGTTATATAATAAATAACTGGATATACTTCTAATTATATAAGATTTTAATTCAATCATAATCATTTTAAACATTTTTGTCAAGTTAAAGGTTTCGATGTTCATTGTTACTAACTTATGCAGCTTGGTTATTTGCTAGAAATTATTTAGATAAACAATGTTTTTTTTTTTTTTTGTTTTTTTTTTATAACCATTTTCAAATAATGTAGTGCTAATGACATAATACAGCAAAAACACATTGTCAAAGAGCAATAAAATTTAAATCTTAATGAACATTTAACACTGGAACTAGAAGACATTTGGAATATTCAAAGTAAAACAAAAAACACCCAAAACAACAAATAAAATGAATTATAAAACATCTGTAAACAAAATTGTCCTTTAAAAAATGGCTAGATGAGAACAATAAACAAGGCTAGAGACTTTTGTCATCCAGTTTTTGGTATAAATAGAGAGAGAAAAACTATAAATCATGCAAATGGATGCTATTAAGCTTGTTGTAATATGTCATGTGATTAATTGATTTACTGCTTATTGAAGCAAGCCTGGTGTTGAATACTACCAAGAATACATGTCACCCAGACAAAAGATTGACTCCAAAATGTACTTAATAAATGTTGATGAATCTCAGTTCAATATGGAATTATTCAGGCTTGATCAAATTATTTTACACTAAAATAGACTTTGAGTTTGATATTTTTATGCAGTGAAAGTTAATTTAATAAAAGCAAAACAGCCAACTGCTGAAGCTGTGATTCAGATGTTTACATTATCTACATGTCCACAGGGAAAAAAAAGTTTATGGATCTTTTTTTTTTTTTTTTGTAGGTAATCGTTTTGTAGATCACAAACTATTTTAACACAACTCCTATAGAGTTTTCAGTTTTGGTTCGATCAGTGTAAATGCTTTAGTATTGCAGCTGATCCAGTTCAAATTCCTTCAAAAAGAAAAACCTTTTCACTTACACTTTTTACTCAGTGTCTTCAAATGTTCTGTTCAATTCTTAGAAACTGTTCTTCTCTTGCTTTTGACTCACCATTTATTACGCATGTGTACCCATGAGAGTTCTCAAATGCTAATTTAGCAATGACGAAGTAATGCTGACAACAAATGAAACATGCTGTGAGACACTTCCTCTGGATGAGAAAATTATCCCATTTTAATATTGTGAGATCCTGGTATGTCCCTAGGCATTGTGTGTATCGTTACACATATTTGAAAAAAGTATTCCTGTCTTTTATGAATTTATACTTCATTGCTGTTTTTACTTTCAAAATGAGTTTTAGCACAAGAAAATAAGTCCTCAACTCTATAAGCCCAAGTGCTTCTTTTTGGCTTGTTTACAAAAGACAGAGCAGATGAGACGGTGGGGTTGAGGCCCTTTCTGGAGCAGCATTATTTTCATCTTGGGAAGTCAGTTGGGACCCAGAGTGATCCTCGAGGCCAGATCAGGGAGAGCTCCTTGATGAGAAAAACATGTTTTTGTCATTATTACTTGGACTGCATTTCATCTGCTAGTCTCACAAATCTGTCATTAGGCTGTTGAATCTAAACATTCAATCATTTCTAATGTTCTCATGCTTTCCGTGTTTGCAGTTTCTTTTGCAATCGCCTGTTCATTTGGTGAAACATCTTACTGATGATGAGCAGCAAAAAACATATTGAAGTCCAGTACACCGGATCAACTATAGCTGACCTTAGCAACTTGGTGTTGTTCACCTCCACCTCGCTTTTGATAAGTCATGCACAATAACAAGAACACACATGTGACACATGTGTAATGTACATGTGACAGAAAAGAGGTGCAGATGACAGAAGCTTGGCATTTTTTTCCCCCCCTGAGCTTTTACTCTTATCAGAAGAAAACATTGCGTATTCGTTCAGAGGAAATAGCTTCACCTTATCAGCTATACACTGACACTGTAAAGTTCCCATCCCATTGGCTTACATCGGTGCACCCTAGCAGCTGACTGGATGAGTAAAAGTACACGTTCTGAAGAGAAAATCCCAGAAGAAGGATGGCGGTGTTTACGACCGTCTTGCACAATTGCCACAAGTTCCAGATAACGTATCTGTATTTACCTTAGGGGCAATCATTCAAAGGTGAGTAGGTGGGTCCTATTGAATATTGGATTCAGCATGGCAGCATTAAACTATTGCCGGGATCTAAAGGCAAAAGGTATCGGTCCCAGGAGAGTATCCTGAGGTCTGTCATGTACGGCCTCTGCTCCACTTATTGAGATGAAGAGGCAGAGATCCTGGGCAAGCTGGGAGCTCCTGGGGAGCAACACAGAGGACAACACAGACTATAGTGAAGCTGATGAGTCGTCCTCTTTGAGGTCATCTTGGTCCCTGGTGAGTCTGAAAGGGTTTTGTCCTTGGTCACAGCTTATGGTGAAAGACTGGAGACCCTAATGTTTTTTAAGAACTCAGTTTTGTGAAAATGGGACTGGGAGTTTAAAGTTTGTGGCACTTCTGGTCAACTGTGTTTTTGCTTGGTTCATAGAAAAGGGTGATGGTTTGAAACAGTTCAACCATGTTTGACGTGAGACCTTCTCCTCATGTCTGCTTATGTTGAAAACTGATTCTTTTCATCTCATTCTCTATATTAACGTGGTGCAGTTTTTTTTTTTTTTTAATGCATTCTTTAGACTTTTTCTTGTCATTTGGAAGAGCCGACCTTTGAATTTGTAATTTTACAGCTTTCACTTTTAGTTTAACTGTAGTTTCTAAATGAGTTTTTTTTCCCTCCTTGCCAGCAAGGTCTTTTTTTTTTTTTTTTTTTAAACTGTCTCCCAAACAGTCTCTTCTGTTTTTGGTTTGACCTTGTTTTAATGTGCATCTTACCCAACCTCAAAATGGTTTGAAGTGTAGTTTAGCAATTTATTGAACTGCTGATTGAAAAGAATGCATCAATTTGTTTGTACTTGTTTGTTTTCTGTTTGCCTGGAAGTGGAATAAAATTATATAACACATTTACTGTTTGATAAATATCATTTTGAATTCAGTAAAAATCAAATGAAGTTGAATGTGTATTTTGATACATAAATGGAAACATTAACATTTTTATTCAAAGGTACTGCTTCTAGCAGGAACCTGTTCTTTTTATTTTACTGTCATTATGTTTTTGCTTTTGAGTTTTGATTTTAAAACGAGTCTTAGAATACGTAATTTTATATAACTTTACAATTCCAATATAGCAGTTATAAAAATGGAACTCAGTAGTGGTCAGTAAAGCCCTGGAACTATGAGGCTTTTGTTAATAATTAAAAGTACATCTCTTATTCAGCTGTGTTCACATGATGGGTGATTGGAAAGCAACTTTTGTGGTCAGCAGAAAACATGTCACTAGGATTGACCTCTTCTCATTTGTAGTTAATGTAAAAGATTAGTTTGTATGTTGGCTCAAGTTTTTCTAAGCTCTTTAAATGGTAACTTTAATGGAAAATATCACCAAGTTCATTACCAAAGAAATTATCTATGTATTTATCTTTTATTCAATATAAAAATTAATAGGTTGTAAAAGAAATGTGTGTGGAAAGAGAGCCAAGAACATAAAATTAACATTGGTCTTTGTGTAAACGTTTGTTTTTTATTTAGTCTTATGAAAAATTGTGTCCATTACTGAAACATGTTGGTGTTGAATGATTTTATTTTCTTTATTTGGGTGACATTTACGTTCTTCTATTAGCAGCTTGCTCTAACGAGGTTAATATCTCACCTAATGTTCATATTTATTTATTCTGCCCTTGAAAAATTGCCCCATTTGCTCCGACTTAAATCCTCTCCTGGCGAGATTGCGAACAAAGGTTACTGTGGTATTGAGGAAAATCAGGTTGTATAAACATGAAGTCAACATGGGAATTTGTTTACTGGCTTCACCAAATTAGACCCTGACCCAGCAAACTGAAATCATGTTTATTTGTGAAGTTAATGTTTACACGTACAGCCTCCGTTGCTGCACATCAGCAGAGGCTGTATCAAACTTTATCAAATTCAGTCTTGGCCTGTATGTCATTTTTTTTTTGCTTTAGTAATTTCAGCAAACTGCAAAAATAACTTTATTCTTCAACAAATGTATCTGTAAAGATTGTTTTGAAAATCATTTTAATACTAATTCTCAACCACATTTCCAAATTTAACAAGGCAGTAAATGCAGTTCGCTGGGAGTTGTGACTGTAAACAGAATGTCAGCTGCTTCCATTTTTGCAGAGCAGTGGGACCTCTGTTTAGGGTTATCTCATTGTTTTGGTCCATCCATTTGCCGCTCGCTCTGTTGTTGCTCATGTTGGACAGTAGCCAGAGATAGGAAAACAATGCTTTCTGTCAGCCTTTAGATTCAGAGAAACAACTGTAGTGAAGGCAATCAGAGTGAGAACTCAAATCTGAAAGGAAAGGACAAGGTTACTTCATAAACACTTGAACTGTATTTTTTTTTTTTTTGTGTATTCATAAGGTTTTACTTTTAAATGTAAGTAAAATAATTTTTTGTTCTTTTTTTCCCCTTAAAGACTGACACCATGAATTACGTGGGGCAATTGGCTGGTCAAGTTCTCGTAACAGTCAAAGAACTGTATAAAGGCATCAATCAGGCCACGCTGTCGGGCTGCATTGATGTTGTTGTTGTCCGCCAGAGAGATGGGACCTACCAATGTTCCCCGTTCCATGTGCGCTTCGGCAAGCTGGGTGTCCTGCGCTCTAAAGAAAAAGTAGTAAGTTTAACTTTTTGTCCTCAAGTTTTTTCCTTTATATTTTTATTTAAATTGATGGTTCTAAAGTTCTTGTGGAAAAAGCATTTCAAGATGTATTAAAAAATTGCCTTTATTTTATTCACAACTGATTTCCATCTTAGTACCAAGATTTTCTTTTTAAACTTTCTCCTTTCAGACTGTCATGTCTAGCATATTGACATTTTTGATTAACTTTCAACACAGGTGTATTAAAATCAAATTCTATAACTAACTGTTACACATTTAAAACCAGCAATATATAAAGGAAACCAAAAGCGTATTTCTGGCTCCACCCCCATGGTACAACTGCTGTTATCTGGTTGCTTCTACAAGCAAGCAGCTTAAGGACTACCAGTTAGAGTTTTTTGCTAGCAGTGTGCACAAAGTTAATTTGAGCTATCACTGAAAGATAAAACGATTCACTTATCTGTCCTTGATAGTCTTTTCATCCAACCTGCATCAGTTATGAGTCAATTGGCAATGTCTAAGGAATCTCCAGGCATAACGGTTTAAAAAAGTCAGTTGTTGGTTTTCAGTAATTTGGTTTTCCTCAATATTATGGTTTTCTTCTTTGAATCTGTGTGAAAATAGTACATGTGTCATTAAGGATATTCACATATACCACATGTTAGCTTATCAACATTACTGTGAATTGCATAACATTGTACTTTGCTCTCTTGATATGCTAAAATCCTTTTTCCAGTTGTAAAAAGAGCAATGAAAACATACTTTATTGGGATGCAAAGAATTTGATTAGAGTAACACTAATGCAACTAAGTTATACAACTGATCAGATACAACTAGTGCTGCACTTGTCTCCGACTCCAGCCCTTAAAGACAGCTGTCTAATAGTTTGTCTTGCAGATGTTTTTGTATGTTACCACGCCTTACTTGAATGGATGAGTTATTGCTAGGCCTCTGTGGCACAAGACACCAGGGAAGTAAAACAACCATTTGTGTGTTAAAGCATGGCCACGAAGAATCTGAGGAAGGTTACCCTCTAAGAAATGTTTTGTGGACCACTTTCCTGGCTGTGAACAGCATAATGTGAGCTCGTTATGTAAAACACCTGTCATACAGATAATTAAAATATGTATATCATTATTTTGTCCTTAAATCTGCATTCCTTATCAACTGTTATGATGCAGCTCATTCATTAAAACAAAAGTAGATTACTGGGTGCAGCCTTAATGATGCAAATTTGTTTTTTTTTTTTAAATGAATTTCAGTAATATATGCTGCAGTTTTTATCATCCACAAGAATGGCTCTGGCTTTCCATTAAACAAGCACATAGAGATCACAACATGTGACTTTGCCAGTGAAGTCTTTTGCACTTGCAGAACAGAGATGCTTCTTTTTTTTCCCCCAAAAATAGTTGATACCATTTCTATTTTTTCTGAGATAGCCCAGTTAATATTGGCTTTGGAACAGTTAGGTTATATTGAGTGCTTGCTTCTCACTAGGGTAAAGACTATTTTTGTAGCACATTTTTCATCAGCCTAATTGCTGAGAAGGAGCAGAAGGATATGTCCAGTTTGGTAGTGATGCTTCAGTATTAGGAGAGATGTTTACATCAGTGTATTGTAGCATGCCCATCTTTTTTTATGTTTGGCACATTAAAATTGGGACTGGCGTTTAAAGTTAAAATACAATTTAAAAATGAATTGAGTTTTCTTTTTCCATATATTTTTTTTAAACACTGTCCTATACACACAGAGACAAAGGGATAACCATTCAGGATCTCCAAAACTCCCTTGTCATGTGATGTGCAGACATCTAAAACAAGTTGCTAAAGATGGATTAAAATGTCAGCTCTTCAATCCTTTTGACTGGTAGAGTACTTCCACACAAAAAATTATCTCTAAGAGAATGCTAATTACAAAGGCTCAAAATATCAGTATTGATATGAACTTGTCCTGCAATAGGAGAGTTGTGCGTTTGATTTCAGGTTCCTGTACTGTTACGTGTTTAATTCCAAGTTGTAAGAATGTGTGAGCTGTTGTTTGGATAACTTGGAAAGCTCAGCTTAACTTCTGTTCTCTTGCCATTAGTACATTGTCTTTTTAATCTGAGCAGAGAAATTAACCAAATCTTAGAAAAAACATACAGATAAAAATTAATTTGTCATGACCATGAAATTGCACTTATTTTTTCGTTTAGGAAATTGATGCATCTGTGTGGTTGGAGTAAAAATTTACAATGGTTTACCTGAACGAAATATTTTTATATTCGTGCCTATACCTATAATATGTCATTTGAGTGGAACGCTTGTTTAGAGGGTCTCTGAAAAATCCTTTTTACTTGGTATACAAGAAAAAAAATTTGTTTTAACCTGAGTCTGTCTACCCACTTAGCTAGAATGCTGATGGGCCTGGAAAGGAATGAATGAGTTGTTTCTATGGCAACAGCTCTACAACTTGAATGCATGGGGGAGGGAAGAAAAGGTCCTCGGTGGCTCACAGAAGGGCTGTTGTGCAATGAACATTTATACCTGTTCCTAGACTCAGTTTTCAAATAAGTGAGGACTGCTGCTTTGTGCATTTATAGCCTTTTGGGAAGTTATTTCATGAAATGTATTTTTCAACATCAGTCACTTTGGAGGGCAACCCCGAAGTATTCCTTCCATTTGGTAAATATTATTAATTGAACACAATTTTACCATGGCAGCTAATATCTTTCTCTAATATGTGCTTTGCAAGATTAAAGTAAATTAATTTAGTGAAACTAATGCAAGTTCATGTATTACACTAATAATTAGTGTATTATACTTTCAGCGAAGGTACCCATTACCTATCCTGAAAATTAGCTCAAGGATGATATTGGCAATGAGCTTATGGAGTGATTATAACCACTTGAAGTGACTCTAAACTCTCACTGACTGTAAGTGGATAAGGAGAAGCCTCATTTATTCTGTCTCATTATTAATTAGAGCCTGGAATTCAAAGCCACATTCAGATTAGTTGCTATAGTTTCCTCCACCAGGTGAAATTTAATCTCTAACCTGTAGAGAATCCAGGATCTGCTGAAAAGTTTAGTACAACACATAAAAAAAAAATCCAAGCACTAATCTATTAAAGGGAGGACAAAGAACATTCTGATGGCTGTGGTTTTCAACCCAATATTGATGATCTGGTGTCATGTTGCAGAGCACTTGTGTGCCATAGCCAGCCTGGTCTGTAGTGTCTTCCAGATGTTGCTAGTTTTTTTTTTTTTTTTTTTTTTTTTTTTTTTTTTTATTGTGGTGTTAAATTACAGAATGGGCTCCATTCCACTGGGGTTTCCCCAGCAAACTCAAACAGCCTTGTTTTATTATCTGCTCCACAGAATAAAAGCCCTAGGGACTTGAATGCTTATTAAGATTTATAATCCCTGAGGTGAAACATGAGTTTACCTGAATAGTTTGTATTTTTTACTTTATCTGCCATCTTTCGGATTTTTAGATTGTATAGCTGATCAAACCATTGCTTTCTTGGCAGTACAAATGTAGACTGTGTTTGGCCCATCCTAACTAAACATGAAACTGTCCCCATGTGAGAAGTAGAGAAAGAATACCTTTGGAAAAATACAGCAGAGAAAAATACATTTTTACAACTTGCACTGTTGGCAGCTAACTGCTCTTTTTATCGTCTCCCATTTTACACCCCTTCTTTTTGTTGCCTTCAGGCATAAACACATCTCTGAAGCACTGTAATGTCTCCTCATGTAAAATAGCACTCCAAACTAATATATATTTGGACCAATCAGACCTTCAGGTAAAAGCTTCAAAGAACAAAATTGAGCAACGTACCTGCATAATAACATTTTCTGTTAACTTCTGTCACTCAATTTCTTGCCCCCTGACTGAACCACAGACAAGTCTTGACATGCGGTAGAGAAAACATCTTGCCTTTAGACATATTTTTGCACTCAGCCTGGTGTGTTCACTCAGCTCAACAAAGATCAGTCTTTTGAGTTTTAGACTAAAAGGGAAATTCTTACTAATGGTTTTCATACTGGCCATCTTAAACCACTGTTTGCCAAAATCTTTTTATAAAACCCACTGGCAATAGAACTGATTCTTTTCTTAGTTTTTATTTTGTTACAAATATCATCCTGAATTTTTTTTTTTTAATGTTTTCAGATTGATATTGAAGTAAATGGCGATCCTGTAGACCTGCATATGAAACTCGGTGACAATGGAGAGGCTTTTTTTGTCCAGGAAGCCGAAGAGGAAAATGTAAGCATAACAAATACACACATCATTAATTTGGAAATAAAATTAAACTGTTTATAACTGAAAGAAAAATGTTAGATCAAGTTTCAAATAATGCATTTGAGAAGAAGTTAAGCAGTTCATAATCCCCTTTTCAACAAACCACTTTCTGAAGTGACTTCGAGATCTGTATTGAGAAATCCACCCACTTCGTTCTGTTGACACATTTGACAGTTGCAAATGTTTCTCCTATCGTGACAGCTACTTGCGTTGCATTTGTACTTGCGTCTCTACATCTATTGTTTTGTTGTTGCTTAACTTTTCCGGCGTATATTGACAAATTTCCACTTCAGCAGATTATTCCTGCCCACTTGGCCACATCCCCAATACCCACTGAGAGTCACCTGTTCTGGATCTCGGCGGTTGAGAACCGGGCACCTAAAGATCCAAATGATGATGATCCTCTCGACCCAGAAGACCCACCTGAGCCCCCGGCTCCCAGTGCCACTGCCACAAAAAAGAAAAAAAGACGAAGAAAGAAGCACAAAGGAGACCCTCGCAGAGAAGAGCTGACCCCACCGGTGTCTTCTGGTAATTCTGTCACTGCTCCAACCAGTGCTGTGTCGGCCACAGGACAAAACGAAGAGATTTTTGAGATGGATCTCAGCTCTGATGAAGAATCTGCACCACATGTATCAAGGTAGTTTTGGGTTCACGGACTGCTGGGAAAGGCTTTTAGCAACGCATATAAATTTATATACATTTTGCACTCTGCATGTAGGTCACCTTCAACTTCAACAATCCGTGACATTGACCCCAAACTGCCTACCGTCAGACATAATCTGGAAGGTTACCCACTGTCTGACAGTGAATGGCCATCAGGTGATGGGTATGTGTAAAGCTAAACTTTGCAACTCGAATATATGTTTAGCGTAGATGCATAAAATAATTCATGTTTTGCTCATTGTTTGTTTCACTTCCTGTCTCTCAGTCATGGCTTGTCTCAGGCCTTTTCCCCAAAGAGTGACTCTGAACTGGTGATGAAGTCTTCAGAGAGTTTGCTCAGGGCGGAGTCCCATATGCAGTGGACCTGGGGGGAGTTTCCAGAAACAACCAGGGTAAGCACTTCTTTCCTGTAAAAGTCACAGCAGATGCCAATTTGCCATGTTTTCTGAAGTGACATCTGCTGTTTTAATATTTAGGTCACAAGGAAAGAGAAACCTGAACCACTGAAGACAGTGACCATCACCCCATCAGAAAGCACCCACTTCCGCGTCATCCTCAGCTCAGAGGCAATGGCAAATGAAACAGAGACTGAAAAGGAAGATGAAGGCCCCTCAGTGTGTACCATAGTCAAGCCTGAGCCGCGTACCCCTATCACCACTGTAACACCTGATGGTCTATCAGGCATCAGCACTGTAACGTCTGTGAGTCCTTTAACCCCAACAGAACCTCCTGATGTCCTTCCATCCAATGTGACCACCTCCACTCCTTCAAACAGCCAACATACCGATTCACCCTCCAAGAAGAAAGGTACAGACTGGGTGTCACACATTCTGGTTTGCAGTGAATAAAAAAAAAATATGGAAGCAGAGCCTCACAAAGCCCTTAAACTTCGACATGTTACATTACAACTATAAACTTTTGTGTATTTTAATATAACTGGTTATAATCGACCAAAACAAAAGCAGTGCATAACTATCCAGTAGAAGATAAATGATTCCTGCTGATAAATAAAATTTGAAAATTACTCCTAATTAGTAAGCAGTCCCTGTCTTTTCAACCTCATTATAAATTAGCGGACTGCACGTTGTTCATCTTTGCCACTGACTCACGTGTCGTCAACTCATAGAGATCCATAGGCAGAAATCAAATAAAACTCAAAACATGCAGCTGCAATTGTAACAGGTTCTGCAAAGCATTGCCTCAGGGCAGCTGAATAGAATGGCACAGCTATTCACTACTTTTGTTGGTTTAATCACACAAAACCTCAAAAAATACATTGTTTATGGTTGTAATTTGGCAAATTGTAAGACGGTATAAGGATGGTTAATACTTTCGTAAGTCACTGTAAAGTAGCAAGTGATTTTATGTTTTATATGCAGGAGTCCCAAAGAGGAGTCAGCACCAGGGTCCAGAGGACATCTACCTAGATGACCTAAATGTCCTTGAACCTGATGTGGCCGCAAGATATTTTCCCAAGAGGTTTGTTCATACAAGAAACGCTTAATATGTTCACTTATTTATTAAACACTCATTGTATTTTAAACCTGTAAATAATATAAACATCCTAACTTTTTGTCTGCCTTTCTGGTCTGTTCGTTCTTTCTTCCATCAGTGAGTCTGAGGCAACAGCAAAGCACTGGATCGACTCTGAGATGCATTCTGGTTCCCAGTCTCCACAGTCCGTGGGTAGTGCAGCTGCTGACAGCGGGACAGAATGTCTTTCTGACTCGGCCAGTGACCTCCCTGATGTCACTCTTTCTCTATGCGGCGGTCTCACAGAAAATGCTGAAATATCCAAAGGTCAGTAATAAAGTTTGCCTGCTGATTTCAGATAAGACATTCATATGTTGTCGTAGGCTCTTTTATAGACAGATTTTTTTTTTAAATGATCAGTTTAGATACATGTTTGTTAGCTTTTCAGGTACAGAAATTAAAATGTGCTAGACACGGGTTGGATGTTGCACTTTACCTGTAATTAATTTTGAATGCTATCTGTGTTTGCAGAAAAATTTATGGAACATATCATCACATATCATGAATTTGCTGAAAATCCAGCAATCATAGACAACCCTAACTTGGTTGTAAAGATAGGAAATAGGTTTGTCAGCTTTTTGTTTTATTCTTTCTAATTTGAAAGTTTTGTTTTGTAGAAGTTCATGTGTCTGAATTAGTTTTTGTTTTTTAGATATTATAATTGGACACTAGCTGCACCCTTGATTCTAAGTCTACAGGCATTTCAGAAGAATTTACCAAAGGTATGTTTTGTTTTTTTTTTAATTACATTTATTTTGTATCTTAATTATTTACTAAATTCAAAGAATGATTAAGTCAGTAGTAAATATATTATTCTTGCTTACAGGCTACAGAGGAGGCTTGGATGAAGGAGAAAATGCCAAAAAAATCAGGTCGCTGGTGGTTCTGGCGAAAAAGAGCAGATAGTTCAGTCAAACAGGTAGGTATATATTCTCATAGGTAATGCAAGAAAACACTTTGCCCATATTTTAATTAACCATATTTTTTCCCATATCTAGATTCTAAGCCACATTAATTGCTCCTAATACTTTCTCTTTTCTAATTTTCTTTAGTCTGAAACAAAGCTTGAAACCAAGGAGGAGTCTCATTTAGAGGAAGGAGAACCCTGCATTTCTCACGAGAAATTGGCTTTACCGTATGTACTATACATTCATAATTAAAAATGTGGAAATATTGAACATCAAACTAAATCTGGACTTAGTATGGAATTGGAATAAAGTTATTTGCGAATTCAGGTGCATCTCATTAAATTGGAATTTTAAAGAGTCATTTCAGTCATTCAATTCAAAAACTGAAACTCATGTTATATCAGATACTTCATGCACAGTTTTATATTAGAGCTGCCGTTAAAGGAGTCTTTCTTTGGGATGATTTATGGATTTCGTATTTGAATAATTGATCTAGTTATCTTTATTTATTAATTTTGGGTTTAGCATTGAGTTAGCACATTCACAAATTCAGTCAAATGTGGGTCAAAAGTGTAATCGATAGAACACCTGTCTAATTTCAGAGCGCGTTTAACAGCTTGGGGGGAAAATAGGCTCACTGCAGTTTTCTTTCTGGCTCATCATGATCACTGCCAACAGATTTCTGCTTCTTCTCCTGCATCACTCTGCTACTGCAGTGCATAACAAAACTTAAAGAATATGCAGACCTCTTTTATAACCTCTTTTATGCTTTCTGCTTTTGAGTGACACACTAATGTACAGATGTACATACATATTGAAGGGACTCACTGCACATACAGCACTTTGGAGGAATACTGTTGTAACGTGTGTTAAGAATTTTATGGAAAAAATTTGATCCTGGAAAAAGTCCAATTTAAATATCAACATTGAGAATTAATGTAGTTTTCAACATTGTAAGATGAAATACAGAGAGGATACATTTTTTCACTTTACATTAACATTCTTGAATATGATACTGAACATCAAGCTTCATCATTGACCTTTTTATGGTTTCCCTTCTTGACAGCCTGCTGGGCGACTCAAATTAGTCGTCTCCCTCAACAGTTTGCATCTGTTTTTATTGGTCTTATTAAATATTCTGTTTTTATAGAAACAAAATGTACGATTATCAGCAATAATCTGAAATCAAGAGCTACTTTAATACTTTACTTTAATGTCTAATATATGCTCCATCACTATTTTTTTCATTAGTATTTCATGGGGTAAATAATAAACATAACTGCTTTGTCCCGTAGACCAAAAGCAGGAGACACATCGAGTGATGAGGAATCTAAGGAGGTCAGTGCAGCATCCTGCCAAGAGAGGCTGCAGCCAGCAGATGGACATCATTCTACCCCCCACACTTACAGGAAGTCACTACGTCTTTCCTCAGATCAGATAGTAAGTGTTTTGTTGCTTTTTAAAATAGAATAGTTGTTCTTTTGTCTCATTATAGTTCATTTTAGGAAACGTCATAGTGCTTTGGTGCAAATGAACTGACCTTTGCACTGTCTAAGCATCTATTCTGTGTTTTAGACCTCCCCCTGCTGGCTAAATATATGTATTTTATTGTTATGCTTGGTGCCGGTAGGGGGCTCTAAAGACCTGTGCAGATTTTTGCATTATGACAAAACAATTTGTTCAGCAGACCATTCCCTATGTTTGGGTCTTTTTTCTTGTGAATGAAATAGATTCTTCCTCCAGATGGCCTTACATTTTTCATTCTGTTTTTTTTTTTTTTTTCCCCCAGGCTAGTTTGAAACTAAAGGAGGGACCAAATGACGTGACTTTTAGCATTACCACTCAGTACCAAGGCACATGCCGTTGTGAGGGAACCATCTACCTGTGGAACTGGGATGACAAAGTCATCATCTCTGACATTGATGGTACCATCACCAAGTAGGTGTCTCAAAAGAAAATTTAAAAGTAGGAAATAAAAGGCCAAAACTAAAAAAAAAAAAAAAAAAAAAAAAGGTCTGTCTTGCATCTTTTTTTAATTTAGTGCAGCACATATGGGGAGTTGGGATTAATTTTGGAACACTTTACTGGGTTTGTTTTGCATAAATACATGCAAATATAGTGGCTTACCATACTGCTTATTTTTAGAAGCTGCAATTTATTCTTTAGTCATTCTGGAGCCTCCTTGACTTTTGCTGCAAAATGGTGATCTATTTTAAAATCAGAGAAAGCCCAGATTGTCAGTCTTGGATCTTGCTCCATAAACATTCATTATGCAGAAGTGGAAATGTTTTTTTTTTTTTCCTTCTTTCTTTCTTTAGCAAGGCACCATCTGTAGCTCAGCACTCTATTGTCACTGATATAACTTTCAGTTGTTGGTATGTATTACTTTCAGCTTAGATGATCAGATTAGACTGTAGGGTGGACAAAAATATTTGCAACTCGTGTGGAAGGTTTACTGCAGTCTTCACAATTATTGTCACTTGTTCATCTTGTTGATATTTTACCACAAGGCTGAAGGGGGGGACGGGGGATCTCCACTAGAGCAGAATGAAATTTTTGTGCTGCAAGTCCCTTTTCAATCAACCAATCGAGTTTATTTGTATAGCAC
The DNA here is from genome assembly GCA_010277015.1 of Poeciliopsis turrubarensis. Classification (NCBI taxonomy): domain Eukaryota; kingdom Metazoa; phylum Chordata; class Actinopteri; order Cyprinodontiformes; family Poeciliidae; genus Poeciliopsis; species Poeciliopsis turrubarensis. Next base: position 7,101,609 of record VMRN01000007.1, read on the forward strand.
ATTTCAGCAGCAAGGTGGTTCACGGTGCTTTACATAATAAAAACGAAAAATTGTAAAATGCCATATAGTCAACAATTGAACAAACATTACATTTTGATGAGTGCCATCACCAAAATTCTACACATCAAATATGTTGGTCAAGACTACATCAGTATTGTAGATTACATTATAAAGCTCTACTGATAATAAATGTTTTTAATCTTTTAAAATTTAAAGAACTTCTTAACTATCCAGAATGCAGTACTTTTCTGTTTTCGTAAATTATCTTACCGATAGTTCTTCTTTTGAACCAAAACTGATGTATGCAGCTTATTTCATGCCTGTTCTCTGACGTTTGACATCAAACAAGTCCAGATCGACTGGAGCTTATTATCTCTGCATACCCCAAGGCCAGCATGTGACGTGGTGCTCTTTCAAGAACAGGTTGAAAAGTACAGGATCTTTAATGAGCCCATTTACATCTCATTCTGTCAGTGCACACAGCTATAAGCTGAGGGTGACTCTGTGTCTTCCCTATGGGGCCAGTAATTCTCATTAGCAAAGGAAATCCCATAAAGTTTTATATTCATGATGACATGTTAATGTAGTGGGGTGTGGCTTATTTAACCTTCTCTGAACAGTCTGTACTAAGAATCCAATATATTTTTCTCTTTGTATATTTAAGGTGTGACTTTACAGTTCTTCCATTTTGCTATTTGAGTGGCCTGCCTCCCATTTGGAGGCTTTTCTAACATAATGTCAATAATGTTTTTGTTTTTCAGATCAGATGTGTTTGGACAGATTCTCCCACAGTTGGGGAAAGACTGGACCCACCAGGGCATTGCCAAGCTGTACCACTCTGTGGCTGAGTAAGTGCACAACAACCGGGATTAATTACAGGGACAGAATGAATGTTTGGTCAGCGGTTAGAAGTGCCCATCTTTGATTCCCAGTTGGCTTTCTGTGGAGTTGATATTTCCTCTCAGTGTTTGCGTGGGATGCTGTGAAGTGGATGACTCAGTGTGCTCAATTATAATCACGACTTAATTCTTGCTAAAAGAAAGTAATTAAATTTGTAGTCCTATATTTGCTGGTTTAGTAAGGATTAGAAAAATTACCACCACTCAGGAGAAACCTTGGTGACTAGGACAGATACTGTAAATCTACACTTAAGTAACAATAAAATTCTTGGAACTTTTATATAGAAGTTATCGATGATGATGGTGGTTTGTGCAGGCTATGAGTCATTTTCTCTCATTTCCAGGAATGGCTACAAATTCTTGTACTGCTCAGCTCGCGCTATCGGCATGGCCGACATGACGAGAGGCTATCTGCAGTGGGTCAATGATGGAGGCATCATCCTGCCACGAGGACCGCTCATGCTGTCTCCCAGCAGCCTCTTCTCTGCATTCCACAGGTACGATAAAGTGTGATTATGAGCAATGCTTTCATCCAGAAAGTTCTCATGTACATTCAATTCTCATAATACCAAACCTTAGTTTTCTCCCATGAAACTTGCATTATTTCTTGGGTAAATAGATACACATCTATGTTTATTTAAGACTATTGCTAATGTATGTTAAGAATCTCAGCTGATATTTTGTATTCAGGGCATAAGTGACTATTTAATTCTTATGTCTTATATTTCCTTCAAACATTTTCCTGAAAAGTCCTTTTTCATCAAAGTATTTTACTTAAGAAGTCTTGGTGTCTTTGGGTTTGGGTTTTTTGTCTATTGAAATTATAAATTTAATAGAATGGATTATTAAAATAGTATGCTTGGCATAAGACCTTCTGATTTAATATGGTAACAGAGGACTCATGCAACTGTTATTTTTGTTTTGTTTTTCAGGGAGGTCATCGAGAAAAAACCAGAGATCTTCAAGATCGAATGCCTTACAGACATCAAGAACCTGTTTCAGAATAATAAGCAGCCTTTCTACGCTGCCTTTGGGAATCGAGTTAATGTGAGTTAATGCGTGTTAGAAAATCTCAAACTGCCAGATATTGAAGTGCTTGTTTTTCTACATGAACTTTTTTTTATTTTTTTTTTATTACAACCTGTTGCACTCAAGGGTGTATTGCAATGTCAACATGACTCTGTCTCAGTTAGCAGACACAAACAAGTGAAATCAGTACAGGGCTGAACCAGAGTTGAGGTCACTTGGTAAGTTTGAGTCTGTGTGACCTCATGTGGAAGGGAGGGAAGCATGGGCAGAGTATCATCCTCTTCTGTTTTCAGCTGTGTAAACACATACACCCCATGAAGCAACCATAGAAACTTTGTTGCTCAGCAAAGGAAAAAAATAAATTAAATAAACAAACACAAAAGCTGATCTATTCTAACAGCTGAAATATTTCCGTTGAATGCTCTTAGAGGACCAAAACAGGAAATATGTGATTATTGTTGATGACATATCAGTTTGCATGTTTATGTGAGATTTTCAACATTTCTCTCGTGTGGCTTTCCAAAGCGTTCATAGATGTTCTTTATTGAGGTTATAATTTAAGCCTTTTTTTTTAAAAGGTGGTGAAGAGACCCTGATGCATATTTCCATCCGTAGAACATGCACACCCAAGACATATAATGCTTCATTTGGATTCGTTTATAATATTAATCATTGTCTCCATTCAGGATGTTTTTGCCTATAAAGAGGTTGGAGTCCCGCTATGTCGGATCTTCACAGTTAACCCCAAAGGAGAGCTGATCCAGGAGCAGACCAAGGGCAACAAGTCATCGTGAGTAAATTAAAAAAAGAATGATCTCATTGATACTGCAAATCATGGTCTCACAGGGACATTTCTTAACTTCCTCACATTGAACATCAAAGCTCTAAATTTACTTTGTTTCATCCTTAAGTAGCTCACGCTGTAATTGTCTCAATTATTCTCCAACTGTAATGATGCTTCTGTTGACACTAATTTTGTCGACATTTAAGTTACTCTTTGTCTTGAAAAAATCTACTGTGAACTCTGGCCAAGCTGAAAACCTAGGAGAAATTCTGCTGCTTCTGTTCCTATTTAAAGTAACAGAAGTTCAGTTTTCCATTTGCTCACAGGTTAACCAAACAGAGCCACCTGGATTCAAATCAAGTTGGTTTAAGAGCGACCTCTACTCTCAATCATAAAAACATCTCTTACAATAAAATATAACTTTTCAAAACCTTGTTATACCTACATACTAGTAATCAGTCATTACCTAAATGCATGTTGGGGGTGTTTTACTGTTGGAGAACTTCTTGTAAGCTGATTTTCTATAAATATAAAACGTTGGACTAAAATTCCCTAACACGCTTCTTTCCGTCCACAGCTACGGCAGACTTAGTGAGCTGGTGGAGCACGTTTTCCCTCTGCTGAGTAAAGAGCAGAACGAAGCCTTTGTGATGCCTGAGTTTAGCTCCTTCTGTTATTGGAGACAGCCGCTACCAGAAATCAACCTCGATGAACCGCTCTAATGCTACACACTCACCCAGCCATTCATCTATGTGGGACAAGACTTAAACATGTGGAGTGGATCCAATAGCACTTAGGCACACACAGCTCTACGATTACCAGAGAAACAGGGTTAAGACTAAACTAAAACATAACTTGAAAACTGTATTTATTTTACCGAGTGGAGATTAACATCAGCTGAAACTTCACCACTGGAAAATGGACTAATCGCTTACTAATGCCAGGTCGATCTACTCAACGACCAGCCTGTAGAGTTGTGCAGGGATAGCAATCTAAAATAAATATTTTTTTCAAACAGAATACTTTTAGTAACTCAGAAGGCACTCAATTTCCTTTTTTTCATTTCATTTTACACATTTTTTTTATTTTACCGTGTGAGAGAAGTTTGGCACTAAGCAGGCGTAGTGTGACCTGCCAAGAAAGTGAACAAGATTGTAATAGCTGGCTGATGTCAGATTTCCCCAATCGTGATCCTCAGACTCATTAGTTTGCAGGAGCCTACTGTAGCAACGCTGCTTGAAGTTCAGTTTTTCTGACACTCTTTACTTGCATCGCACATTTCTATTGGCTTCTTCTAAAGGTCATGAACTACGTGCGCATTGAGTTATGTTTGATTTTTGTTTGTAATCGAGGTAAAAACTCTGAGTATGCCAAGAATGTATGGATCCACACTTAGTTGTGGCAAAATGAAGCAGCTTCATGGTATATTGTCCAGCGGTTGTTGTAAAATGTTTCTGTTGTACAAGCTTTGCAGACCAGATGTGTTCTGTTAACAACAGTTGTTATTTAAAATTAATATATTAAGTTATTGATTTCTGTTGTAATTCCATTGCTTGTCAGAAAAAAAAGTAATTTATCTCCAGTGTAATGAGAAAATGCTTAAAATGGTATTTTGTGTGGTTGGCCACAAATTCTTGCGCGTTTAACCAGAGCTGCTCAGCTTTGTCCGATCTCTCTTCAGCCATGTCTCCCACAGGAAGTTATTTTATTTAATGGTGAAGCTCTCGACATGTAAGGCACATAAAGATTCCTAGCAAACCTCAAAATCCACAGCTTTAGTATTAATACATGTAAATATAAGCGATGACGCTCAAGTTGCGACAGCGAAGATGGGCTGATCCGAAAGCAGCTTACAAATTAGGGATTTCCGTTTGAAAGCTTCTTCTATGAAAGATTATAGGATGTTGGTGTGTGTGTGTGTGCGTGTACATGCATGTATGTGTGCTTGCCTAAATCACTGAGTGCTGCTGGTGGGGTTGCAGTTTTCTGCACTCCTTCTTTATTCTCCCTCAGTGGCTTTTCCGAGACTTGTCCAATGCACTTTGTCTAAGCTGCATACTTAAACACTTGCATCTAACCAACATGCACTTCATAGGAGGTCATCTCGGAGGGAATAATTGCATAATAAAGTATGCCATTATTACAACATGAAGAGTTCTTGTTTTATCTCAAATGTAATGATTTGAAGAAGTGTTTAACAGTGGCGGGTTTTGTTTTGCAATTCAAAAGTGAGAATGAAATCTTAAAACAAACATAAGGCTCTCATTCCGACCCCCTCCCCACCCGTAGCTTCATTATGCGTGTGGAATCATGCATGTTTATTTGTATGACATATAATATGAGAACCGATGGAGTTTCTTTGATGAGCAGAGGAAGAGACATTGGTTCTAGTTTGGACATAAACAGGAAATACTTGACTCTGTCCGGGAAGTTTTTGAAGCTCTTCCTTGGCTTTATGTGTGATTCAGAAGAACATGATTTAATGACCAGGATCATATTTTTCTCCCGAGTACGACATAGGATGTGCTTTAGAGAACTGACGGAGTTGGAGCAAACAGAACCAGATCACATGGATGAAAAAAAGAAAAAGCACAACATAAAAATTATAGCTCTAGTTTCTCTTAGTTTGAGTAATGTTGCTCTGATGTTTTGTGATATACGATGTGTTTTTTGATTCCTTAGCTTCTTCTCTACAAAGTTTGAAGTTGGATATGTTTATCTTCGAATTAACAAAAGGAATTTCATTCTTTCTATGAAAGTAAAGCATCTTGTGTGAAAGAATCACACTTCATCCTCTATGATTCCAGGATATATAGTATAAAATGCTCTCACTGCTGTGAAAAAGGATCCGGTGTATATGCTGATCATCACATTTTTCTGTCTCGATGCCTTTTTTGTTCATGTCATTTCTTACAAATGTTTATCAGTTGTTTTGTTTGGATGTAACGCTTGCTCTTTGTTTCTGACAAATATAAACACCTTAAATGTATGCTGTTTTATTTGTATAGAGATGTGGTTTAAAGTATGTTTGAAGAAACAAATCTCTGATGAGGAGAAGAAAAATACAGGCCTGATAAAATTAGCAATATGTGGCTTGTGGTCTTATTTGTATTAAATATCTAACTAAATCCATTTGTCTCTGAATTGCTTTTCATTTCAAGTCAAAACTTAACCAAGGCTGTTGGAGTTGCTTCGACTTTTAGCCTGGTACTTGATGCCATTTATAAAATGCATTAAAATATATATTTTAGCGCAACTCCCTTAGGTTGTTAAATGTTAAGCAAATTTTACTGAACCTCAAATGGAAACGGTAAGCAGAGCAGTAATGAATCAAAATCAGAATTTGACTTTTAGGGCTTAACAGAAACTGAACTGATGTCTAGAAAGTTCTTGCCTTTGGAACATTTTCCAAATCTCAGGCGTGACAAGGAGGAGACTTTCATGCACACTCACTTCATGCAATATTCCCAGGGAGGACTTTTGCCTTCTAACCTCGTCTTTCTTAGAAAAACTTCTGAAGGGGGCCGAGTTTGACATTTTCAAAGAATCTGTTGCAATCTCTCTATCTTAATGTTTACAATACATTTGTTAATCATCTGCAGTTTCTTTTTTGGCATCTTGTTCACAGTAGGGAAAAAGGAAGCTCTTATTTTTGTGTCAAAATATTGACTCCTAAACTTTTCTCATTGACACTTTATGTTCAGGATCTCTCTAAGAACAACACAAGTAGAGAATAACTGTAGAGTGGATTTTAGTTTTGCTTTTCTTGTGCATCTATGCCACCACCATAAACAGTAAAAATGATTTCCTGGATGACTGGCACACATGGAGCAACACTAGTTTTGGATTTATCTGAACAGAGCACGTTTGCTGTATTTCTTATGCCTTTTCTTTTACCCATTTTCAATAAAGGCCACATTTGTGGAATGCACTGCTAATGGTTGCCGTGTCAACACATCCTCCCTCCTCAGCTGTGGATTGGTGCAGCTCCTCAATTGTTTTCACAGGCCTCTTTGCTGCTTCTTGGATTGTTTACTTTGCCTGATCCTTGAAATTAAAAACCTGACAACCAAGTCCACAAATTTTAAGTAGTGAGAAAATTATAGAAAATCATGCTTACCAATTTAAAAAAAAAAAAAAACATTTAAATCTGTACGATTTTCCTTCCACTTCACAAATATGTACAATTTTGTTTCAATTTGTCATTTTAAATTGCAATGTTATACATTTAACCCTTATGTTGTCTTGCGGGTCAAAAGTGACCCACTAGCATGTTTAGCTGTAGAAAAAAAATACCCTAAATCTTTTTCCAACTTATGACTTTTCCTAAATCGACCCTGTCTTTAGAAAAAGTGATATTTGTTTTTGTTTACATTTCCATGTGGGCTGTACACCACTAGGGTACAAGGATTGTCTTATGGGTCATTTTTGACTTGTGCATTGTAAAAGCATTTAAACACCAGAAAAAGTTCAAAGGCTATACACAAACGCTCACTAATACACACACATGTGCACGCATATACACATATCAAATAAACTGAATTGGACAAATTGAACTTGCACCTGCACACTCAACCTGGAGTGAATCCCTCACATCACGCTCCCAAAAACAACAGAAAACAATCTCAGATGTAATAAAAACAAATTGGGTATAGAGGACATGAAGGTATACTGAATCTGAGTACCACTTGTTGTTCCTTACTGAAGCCATGAGTAGACTTTTCACTGCCCAACATGTTCTATGTTTGTACATATTATCCCACATGGGATCTTCAGCATAAGAAGTTGAACATCTCATGTTGAACAAATTCTCGTGCTGAAGATGTTCAACGTAGGAGCGTCTTCATATAGTGAAGAACATCTTCATGCTAAGATTTTCTTGAACATCTTGTGTAGAACATTTTGTGTTCGATAGGGTAGGAAGGATAGGATCTTCTTCAGCTTATGTTGAAAATGTTCCACATAAGAACATCTTATAAGTTCAGCACCTTATGTTGAACAGAAGATGTTCTTCATCTTGTGTTGAGGATGTTCAGCATAAGAACGTCTTCATGAGATGAACATAATCTTGTGAAGATTTTCTTCATCCTATATTCAACACCTGATGTTGAGCATCTCATGTAATTATGAGAAACAACACAAGAGCCGATGTTAAATTGTAACATTTTGTTACGAGAGGTATTTTTATAATTCAGTTAATAAAAAATATTAAGGAATGAACCATTGACTAAAAAGTTCCAAATTATGAAAGTTGTATTTCTGCTCTTCTTTTTTATGCTACCCTGGACAACTGCCCTTATCAAAGAGCCTCAAATATTGTCAACTGGCAATATTTTTGAGAAATTTTTGTTCTTGCAGGAAAGTCAAGTTTTTATGCATTTTATTGGTAATCAACAATTCACAATAGATACAAAAGTTCATCGTAACAATATATTAGATACAAACCCTGCCTCTTGAGCTCAGGTGTCTTTCTATCAGTGGCTTGCAATGTAACGGCTTCATAAATGAACATATTACTGGGAGTGTTCACACAACAACACTGTATATTAATCTGCAGCATCCCAGCAAGTCAGTGTAAAATAAGGTTTTATCATTCTGTCCAGTCCGGGCGTCTGATAACGAGCGTCTCAGCTGCGTTCTGGTTAACGTTTGGCCGCCGGCGAGTACAAGTAGATGGCACTGTAGGTGGAAAGAACCTCCCCAGAGTTAGTCGAGGCCAGCTGGCCTCCGGTCCTCACCAGACTGACACGGTCTCCTTTCCTCAGTGGTAGAATCAGACTGAAGGACACGGTTCCGCCACAGGCGCAGTTAGCACTGTTCGAGGCCCTGGTTGAGCTCCTGAGTCTGTGTACGCTGCGGTTTGAAACGGAGAGCACGGCATCTATCCAGTCGCCCTGCTTTGCAGTCAGCAACCCTGAAATCGAGTATCGGCCCTCGTGCGGAACAGTAAAAACTCCTGTGGACAAGAAAAAAGATGTAATATTAGAGTGATGCTGTTAAACTCAATGAATAATCATCAATATGCTGTTATGTGTTGTGGATGGACCCTGTATAAATACCAGCACATCTCAACACTTTATACATTCGCTTTAAAAAAACACAAGCTAACCTTCTGTCTTGTTGTTCGATACTAAAACAGGATAAATTGTTCCTGTTTTGGGTTATCTGGGATTAGAATAGAATATATTAATGGTTATTCTCTCATTGTGGAGTCATGATGTCTGCAGATTTTTACATGTTGCTCTGGGGTTTCTTTTGACCCGTTGGATGAGTCAGTGTTTGTTCTTGGAATAACTTGGGAAGGGAAGACATTTCTGAGAAGGTTCACCTCAGTTTGGGGATGATGGCTCTCGCTGTGGTTGTCTGGAGTTCCAAAATGTTACCAAAAGCTTTGCAACCCTGTCATAACCAGTAGACGCCACTGAATTAGGTCCTCTGTTCCTGAATTTCTTTTGGCCTGAGCATTGTCTTTTGCTTTTTAAGATGTCTTTGTGCCGATACTGTTAAATAAAAGATCTTTTAAGTTGTAACATGAGTTAGAAAACGTTCAAGAGGCATCAAGACTTTTCCGAGACATTGAAGATGTGGTGATAGTTTTTCTTTCTGACATTTTTGCAAGAATTTAATGTCTGATTCATGAGCAACCAAAAATCTTGAGGTGAAAGTGAACATGGGTTTGTACCTGTTTGGGGGTTGTAGTGTCCTCCATCGTTGACTAGCACCTTGTTAAAGCGAATGATGGCAACATTTCCAAAGAAGGTTGGGCTATGTGTGAGGCCGGCAGAGAAGGAGAACTGGTCTGCAGAGACGCTGCTGTTCACTGAATCTAGATCAGGAAGAGTGACACAAGCTTACATATTGCTGCATAAACCTGATCATGAACTTATAATTAGTCCCGATATCTGGGATCGATTTTAAACTCTGAAAACAAATGCAACATTTTTTTTTTTAAATAGAAAGGTAGTTTGAGGAAAGATTACCTGGCAGTTCAGCTATGTGTGGATTTAACAGGCTCAAAGGCACTTTTGGTGTTACTGCAGCTACAAAGCAAAACATTGTGGTCAAAATGTCATCTTAAATGCCAAAAACTTGAAAACGGGAATCTTTATTTTGATTAATATTTTATTTATATTTCAACATCAATGTGAAGCTGAGCAAGCTGAGAATTATCTGCGATAATTTAAATAAAATCAGTTATCAGAGCCAGTTTAAAACTTTGTACCGGGTGCCTGCAGACAACTTAAAATCCTTCACAATCTGCCCACACCTTCTTGAGAAAAACACATCCAGTTCCCACTCCCTCGCACTTCCAGGCTACAAATTATTCACAGCTTTGTTCCAGCTTTTTTTTTTTTTTTGCTCTGATGTAAAAGAAAAGCTGCAGATGCATGCACTGTAACAGCTACAGTACCTCCTTGGCTGGTTGGCTTAGGTTTGGGAGGCGTAGACTGCAGAGGAGGATAGCCTGGAAGAGACAGATGACAAACACATTATGTTTTATCATCAACTGAAGACAGAGATGAGTTGGGGTACGTCTGCCAGAAGTAGTTTGGTTTTATGTCTAAATATCATACCAGAGATGGTAGAAAAAGTAAAACAACATTCACAACACTTGCAAAAATATCCATACTTGGTTCCTATTTTGTCACTTTACAATTATCGACCTTAATGCTATTTTATTTGGGTTTTGCGTCATAAACCAATTCAAAGTAATTGAAATAAAATTAAAAATGAGTCTCAGTGTAATGCAGAAAACTGTGACGACAAACTACCACTGCACATGATCCTGAATGCACTGTCCTCACTATGGAGTTGGGCAGTGGCGACAATATACTTCCATCCGCAGGAAAATGGAAAATTGCAAGAGTTCATATTATGATGGAACTATGCTGAAGATTGACTACTAGACACAGGGCAATCCAGAAAAAAAAAACTAACAAAAAAAAACATTTTAGAATCTGCAAAGTACTTAGACTGAACTGAAGGTTCAGCTTCCAGTTGGAAATTGAATCAGAGCAACAGTGAAATGGTAGATAAAAGTCTATTCAAGAGTTAGATTTACCAAACAACAATCTTTAAACTTTATGTTCACAGAAGATGTACATCCAATCTGACTGAACTTGAGCTATATGCAAAGATAACTGGATAAAACTGCATACCGCAAACAATTTGCAGCTGTAGTTACAGCAGAATTCCAGCAGTGCCTTGACATCCGGATATACAAATGCATGCTGCACATTTCAGTTTTATTTGTAGAAAAAATTGAAACTCAATCCTTTCTTACTTTCATACATGTCAGTTCCCAATAAAAACCAGTAAAGTGTATTGTAACAAAATGTGAAAACGTTAAAGAGGTAAGGAAACATGTCAAATATTCTAATCTCTACCTTTGGATTCTCTGTTTCAGTCTTTTGATAATCAATTTTTAGCAGTTTTCCATGTTTTCTAACTTGTGGGACGAAGTTAGGAAATAATGTTAATTGGAATTAAAACATATATGTAATGTCTAAAAATAAAATTCTGAAGTTTGCTGAGTTTCTAATCATGGTGAGTTTTATCTACAAAATTAAAAAAGGATATTTTATTATTTTAACTATTCTGAAGATTAACTCTGTGGAATCTAGAAGAACAATCCCCACCCCCAAATAAACATAAAACTACATTGTTTATAAAACACAAGAAATGTCATTTCTGAAAGTAAGTTTCGTCTCCTGGGTTAAGATTTTGAAGCTCACTGGCAGTACATGACTCGAACTCCCGATTACAACTGATGTAGGCTCTTCACTGCCAAACAAGATAAAGGTGAGAACAAAGACTTTGTCTTGTTTTTTTCTTTTTTCTTTTGTTATTAAAACTTCGTCCATGAAATGCATTTAATTAACTCCAGAACCAAGTCTGTTTCCTTTTGTTGTCTGCTACTTTATTGGATTTGGCCTGCACTGACATGCCCTGGGCAAGCTGTAAGAAAAATGAATGGGGATGACAGAAGATCTAATGCAAATTTATACAGTTAAAGCCTTATGTGTAATGCATGTCAGGCTCAGAAGAAATAAACAGATCCAATGTAACTCTGCACTGTGGGTGGAGTAGAAGATGAAATTCACATTTAAAACAGAGGCTTTTACTTATTCTTTGGTAGGTTTTTAATCATGTACACTTATGCTAGATTTAGATTTTTTTTTTCCTATGCACCTTTTTTCTACTTAAAGCTTAAAAAACTACAATCTAAAAGAACTTGCCTGTTCTTTTTACGTACCTTATTTACCCTACATGTAATACAAGCATTCATATTACCAGATGTACTAATAAAGAAGATCAAACAGAACATTTAAAGTTCAGTCACCACTCTTTATGAAGTCAAACAGAAAGTAACAATACTTGACAAATAGTGAAATGGTGTGGTAATGCTTTATTTAGAAAAATGTAATATTTTTATGCCAATATTTAGATTTTTACTGACGTGTGAAAATACAGCTTACTGGTACTTCATGTGTTTAAAACAATCCAGAAAGTAAAACAGATTCTTCAACTCACCTTTTCACATGCAATGACATGAGTCAAGCAGAAACCAGTAATCAGTGACTCCAGAAGTGTGCATTTAGCATCTTATTTTATTATGGGTGAGTTTGGTGGTTGGTAAGGCGTATGAGGTTAGTTGCAACTTTGTGAATACGAATTGATTGATGATTCTGACCTAAAGAGAAACATTTGAACTTCTATTTATTGCAGGATTATGAAGTGATTGGTTGCAAAATGTTGTGAAGAAAAACCCTCAGGCATAATTTTGGAGATCTACAGAGCTCAAACCTGATGTTTTGATTTGCAATCTGCTAAATGAACAGACACATGACCAAGATGTGTCTGTTGTCAAAGAGGTGTGCATGCTGCCACATGTGACTTAATGCAGACCCTCTGTCTGCACAAACACCGATTCATTCACCTCAGTGTGCTGACTGCTTAATGTGACTCAAAACATTTGGGTTGTGCAAAATATATCCCTAACAATTCACCTGATATCGACCAAATTGTGGCACTGATAGATTGTGTTCACAATAAGCCTAACTTTAACCCCAGCAGAGCTCACCTGGCGCTCCAGCAAACCCTTGGACAGGTTTGCTCAATGAGTCCTCGGCTCCTCTGCGCACATTGAGTCGCCGGATGTATCCCGGAGGTCCGGCCTCTCCCGTTTCCACCACAGGCCTTACAGGAACCAGAGGCAGCGTCGGCAAGCGGGGATGCTGGGGATTCAACGGCTGGTTTGGTTTACTGACCCTGATTGTGTGTTTGTTGCCCTGTGAAGGCTGGTTGGAGCCCGAGGACGGTGGAGGAATCACGACGGGGATGTGGATTTGTTTGATTCGGGCTCTGCTCTGAGACGTATCAGGCAAAGAGGAGGGGCGATCTGGTCTCAGAGTCATTCCTTGGAGAACAAAAGAGCAGAAAATGTAAAGTTCACTTGCACACAGAACAGAAAGCATTTCCCTACAAACTAGTTCAAAGGCAGAGGTACAAAATAAGAATCCTCCAGAATCTCCCTGGATATGACTCCTATGAATCTTCAAATAAAAAGTTTGTATTTAGTTGACATACTGAGTTTTACCTATCACTGCACCCCTCAGTCACATTACCCTTCATGAAAGCAGGCACTGAAAAATGTTCTAAGCAAGGAGATTCATGTGAAGGAGACAACATCACTGCCTCCTAGATCTCCTGAAGGAATAGAAGGACATCACAAAAGTGTCTGAAGTGAAAGCAAGCAGTGAGTGTCCTGAGGACAAATATTCTGAATATCTCTTTACTGATTCAGCTGTTTCTAACAGCGAGAGGTCAGAGATACTTTCTCTCTCAATGCAGTTACAATAAATTGTTCTGTTTGATGCTTTTTGCAGAGAACAAGGGAGTGGTGTTGATTATATTGAGAATAGATAAAGTAATGGCATTCAGTGAGCTAAAAATATTAAAATATCACGCATCGGCCAAGCTCTGCTGCTTTTTTTACATGGAATATAACAAAGGCTTCAGCATGGAGAAAATATTATTGCATTGCTGGAGTCACAAAGGCCACTTTCTCCATCAAACCACATGATTCTGGTAATCAGCAGTCTGCTGACACACAGACACCATCTGATAGTCAGCTTGTGCAACTACCTCATTCGTGTTGATAACAAGACAAAGAAAAACTAGCAAATCTTATGGCTAAAAGAGCATGCACTTCAGTACTTCTGTTAAATGTCTGCTTAAACTTTTAGACCATCAACGATTTTTTTAGCATCAGACAGCGATAACCTCACAAAACACACACACGCACACGCACACAAAAACAACAAACACTTTAAAGGATAAATTAATTTACTTGGAAAGACGATATCCAACTAATGTAGCCTGAAATGAAAATGTAATTTGCCTATAATAACTACTTGTGTCACCCTTGCCAGTAGCAGCTGCCATGAGGAAGTTGCCATTAGTGGGAATGAGCCTTTTACATCTCTGCAGATAAACGTTGGCCCAATCTTCTTTGAAGAATAATAAAAAAAAAAAATCTTGACATGCACCACAAAAGTTGATTAAACTTAAGTTTAAATCCGCAAAAAAGTATAATGCGACCTCTTTAAGGCTGCCAGTAACAGAAAGAAATCCCTAAAGAATTAGGTGTTCTTCTTTTTACCCTCCTGTCAAATTACTCGTGCAAATTGTCTCAATCTGTGCTTTCCAGCAGGTCAGCGTGCCCCACCGCTCTGGATCAAGCAACATTTTAAGGAGCTCAAGATGTTCACAGATAACACCAACTCCTAAAACCTGCTGCATCCAAAGTATCTGCTGGCACATTTATTTACACCCATGATAAACATATATAAACAGCAATAAAATAAGTTAATCTTTCATTGCAGTAGCATACTGTCACCTTGCAATGATTTTAGACAACTGCAAATACTCCATGTAATGAATGAGAAAAAAAATATATAAATTATACAAGTATTATATTTTATAAAATGACTTATGTTACAATCCTTGGCACTGTTAACAATTCCTACGAAATAAATGGAACCAAAGTGTTATGGTAAACATTTTGTTAATCAAAATGTTGAGAAAAATTTAACTACTACTTGTTGATTAGTAATGTTACCTAGGGCTGTGTATTTTAACACACATTAAATCAATGATTTGAACAAATATTTATATGGGATTTGTTTAAAATATATATAAAATCACAAACATTATGGAGCCACACACTGTGGAAAGCTGTTTTACAACAGTTAGTGGGATTTATGAGTGACAACAGTCAACAACAGCTGCCTTTAGAGACTGTAACATTCTTAATGAATGCCTTATACCGGAAATAAAAACGTGTTTTCGCATAATCATCGTTAAAGATGAAAGCTTTTTCACCACTTGGTCTGGGGAAGAATTTTAAATTTAGAAACAGTCTCCACCATCCACGCTCTGAATCAATGAAACCTTGCAACGATACTCTGTATTTGCCGAGGGCCTTCTCCAAATAGTTCCCAGGTGGTTCTGTGTAACCAACCATCTGGCTTGAGATTAGTTTTAAATCAGTTTTGAATTTCACAGAGTGTGTTTTTGCTTTGTCTGGAACGTGTTCTGTACAAACAGACCCAAATCTGCTGTTTGCGGCTTTAGAAACTTCTCCTGCTCATTTTTACTGTAGTTGATCATTCCCTGCAGTGAAGCTCAAATAAATTTAGTTAAAAAAAACAGACAAAATAGGCAATTATTTTAAATAACGGATTAAATTGTCATATTGCAACCACATAATTGTGTGTTTAATATGATTTTTATTTTTCTAGATAGATCAACACAAAGCAGTGTATGATTGAAAGGGAAGTAAATTTATATGTGGTCGTCAAATTTTAATAGTTTTTAGAATTAAAATTTTAAAAGGTGCGCTCTGCATTCATGTTCAGCCCACTTTCCTTCGATGTTCCAAAAGAAAGTTCACTGGGAATCATTTTCCTTCAGAAGTCTGTGAGAGCTTAAAATGTTAGAATATTAATGAGGAAAGAACATCATGAGGACCAGGGAAGAAATTTGCATTCAAAATTATGAAGACAAAGCCATCCAGCTAAATTGACTTTTTGGCCACAAGATCATTAATCAAAGATGCAAGCAGTGGTAGCTTTGGAGGAACTGCTTAGAGCTCCTGAGAGCTGTCAGTTATGCACTTGTAGCTGCAACTGCAGTAAAACGTGATACTAAATGCTGAGTCAAGGGGGCTGGATTCACATGTACATAAGACTTTTCACTTAAGCTGTTATAGATTTAAATTGAGGCTGTAGATAATGAAATCTTTTTTACAGTATTTTAGATATTTGTCATTTTGGACTCTTATGGGTAAAGGATCATGTCACTAAATAAATATTTGTAGATTTTTTTTTCCCTTCCGTTCTCAGACATGTTCAAATAAATCAAACAGTGACAGGTAATTTTGTTGGAAATTCAGCCAGAGATCAATCGTAGAGTATCTAAAACTATGTTATATTGCAGCCTGCCAGGTTTCTCTTTTATTACCAAATGAAAAATCATCAACCGCCAATAAATTCTCCCCTCTTCCCTCAAATGTTTCCACAAACTACTCAGAAGCCACATGTATAATCAGAAATAAATTAAGCTTAGCAATCATGTTGCTCTGAGATAATCAGAAATCTCTTCCTCATTTCCTACCCGTGCCTCCTTCAGAATACCGACTGCCAGAGTGCATATTTCCCATGAGCTCTCAGTCTGTTTTTTTTCTCGCTGAGGGGGCAACCGCAGAGTTAGAAAAAAAAAAAGCAAAAAACTCACAGAGAGAGAGAGAGAGAGAGACAGAGAGAGAGAGAGAGGCTCAACAGTCTCAAATACATAGAAAAGCATCCACAGAACCAGATGTTAACATTCAGGGGCGAAACAGGGCAGGGGGGAGATGGATGGTTTCATCACTTGCGCCTCCTCAGAATTAGGTGGCAGCTTGTGAGTGTGCAGCAGTGCGTAAAAGCAACAAGGACTATTGCATTAGATAGACTGATCACGCAATGGAAAACAGTCTCCAGGGTCTGGCCATAGAGCAGGGCGTGGTGCTTACAGAAATACAACGAGGCATCACTCACAGTCCGGAATGCGTGTTTCTATTTCTTATTCTAATTTCTCGCTGTGCACATGGACGTAATTTCATCCTCCACCCCTTGTTTTCCAGTAATGTCACTAATGACGACAAGCTTTAATTGTGTACTGTCTCCTATGGTGTGTGCGTTTCTCCTCTGAAGACTTCCAGATGGGCTCCTGGGTCAGAAATGGAAACACCTCACCTCACAGCTTTAGATACCTCACCAGGGAAACACTTGCTGTCAAAGAGCTCCTCAAAATTCTGGTAGTGCCTAAATATATACAGGACAGGCGTGTATATGCGTGTGTGTGTGCGTGTATATGTGTGTGTGCGTGCGTGTGCGTGTGTGTGTGTGTGTGTCACAGGGGGGTTGTCAAATACAATTTTCCATTCTTTCCCAACAGACACCCTTTGACTTCAAAGAGCCTTTTATGTCTTGCACATCTTGTACTTCCTCATCACAGCAGACACATAATCTTGTGGCCTGTTTGTCCAATAAAAAGAAAGATTGATCAATTGCTAAGCATTGATCCATGAATCAAAGCCTTTATTTTATCTCTGCTTTTCTTTTAGGGGTTACTGATGGCCTCCTCTGTCAATATACTCTTACAGCACAAAGTGGAGGGAGAAGAGAAAGAGAAGTCCTCTAGCGCTGCTGGAAGGACAAATTGAAAAGAAAAAGAGTTCAGACAGAGACTGTAGTGAGACAGTAAAGGGAGACCCAAAGAAAGAGATAAGTACTTTAAAAAAAAAAGCTGATTGAGGATCAACCGAGTACAAAAAGGTTGATTTGTCACTTTGTGAAACTAGAGAAACTGACTGAAATGCATAAAACATACTTTAACAGATTGCACAGTGAAATGTCTTGGATTATTTAACAAACCCTTCAATGTTTAAGTATTTACTGTGCCTTGCAAAAACATGTTTCTACCAAAAAACCTTTTTATTTTGTGTGATACATCAGCATCAAGAAGCTATTTGTTCAATGGATGGAAAACGATTTTAACCTTTTACTCTAATAATCTCTAAACAAAATCCAGTTGAGAGTGTTTTGATATAATGTTCACAAATGCACTCGATTTAATGTAAATGAGATTGTGTTATTTTACAAAGAATGACTAAAGGTTCTCTGGATGTACAATAATGAGAAAAACAACATCAGCTGTAATTGGAACAAAAAGAGGTCACATTATTGAGTGAAACAGATGATTACACTCTATGATTTTTTTTCTGATTTCTTAAAAATAAATAATTTATCATTTTTCTTTCAGTTCACAATTAAAAAATAGGCTCTACTGTGAGTAAGCCTATCACATAAAATCCCAAGTACCAATCTTCCAATTTCCCAAAATCTCAATCCTCTTGATTTTAGTGATTTTAAAGTAACAAAATGCTGTTACCATTTAAAGGATATGGACACTTTTGCAAAGCACTGTAAATACAGAAAGAGCCACTTTTGGTAAACCTCAAGGAAGAGGAAAACACTAAAAGTCTAAAGCTGTCAGGGCAGAATTAAACAGCTGCAGCTGCAGCAGTGCCAACATTTTGCAACCTAAGTCACAGAATTCCATCCAGCAGTCACACTGTGACGGAGCAAGGCTATTCTCGTTAATCTTTTAGTTATGTATTACAACGCTACAACTGTTCTAAGCCTCCGCGAGGTCTTCATATGACCGCGTGGAGAATATGAGCTCAAGTACTGAGAGGAAACCAACACCACACCCTGAGAGCTGGGAGATTTTGCGGATATTTTATCTCTGTTCAAACTTTGTCCTTTCCAAGCTTGAGGAAACCACTAAGGTTTGAACCACACATTGCATTGCACTGTTTTTCGAACAAGAAAACAGATAATTATACTCAAAGGACTTGTGTAGGTTTTATTTTCTTGTTAAGAAAAGAAGGTATGTTAAGAAATAGTGCCAGAAATTTGGCATCACTAGCTAATATGTTTTGGCTTGATTCTCCAGAGTTGCCCACGGTATCGTAAACAAGTTCAGAAGGTGAAAATATTTTTCACTTTTTCAAAGTTCAGGATGCTGCCCAAAGAACACCAGTATAAATGCGGCGAAGTATGATTTTAGTGTTTGATTAAAACGCCACTGTAACATAGTGTTAACGTAAAAGTTAAAACAACAACATTTAAAAGAACAGCCAGTTATTCCAACTGTTGACCAAATGTAACATGCTGATTTTAGATGTTTTGAACAGCACTGTCTTACTAACTAAAGAAGAAATATAGATTGATCACCTGTTAAAGTTTATTTATGGTGCATATTGCAATATATTTTGCTCTACTTTTTTAAAAATGAGCACTGGAAGTAAAATAAGTCGATATTAGTTGGCAAATTAGTTGACTATGTGCTCTGGTAGAAAGCTTAGAGTTATCTGCTTAACAACTTGAAAGCTGTTTCCAATATGACTTTGGTGAATATGCAGGCGTTAGTGGTAGACATAAGTCACTTAGTTTGTTTTGTGGTATTAAGTGAATTTATGTCATGAGGATTAAAGGGTAAAAATCTTTATGCTGGACTATGCCACAATCAGAGAGATTGCAAGGCTCCATTTTTGGGTTGTTAAAACTGTTGATGCTATGGAAAGGATCACTGGGTGTAACACCATGGAGCCTCTCCTGCAGTCCAGATGCAGGCAGAGTAGGTTGTTTGCTAATAAATAATAGAGGCTTTTTTTTTTTTTTTTTTTTTCTACATTTTTGTAACTGTGACTGGTTCTCTCCTTTACAAAAATCCGAGTGTGAACAAGAGACCAAATAAACAAAACACACCCTCTTCCTGGCATAAACTTTCCACTATATTTTTGTTGTGTCACTTCATGGGAGCCAAGAAATTGCCATAAACTTGAAAGGATGAAACCCAAAAGGTTGGAAAATATCTGCTACAGATGGAAGTAACACAATGAGGATTTACTGGTATTGGGTCAAGTATACACTCACCACATTCAAATTAAGAATATATAAAACCAGCTGAAGTAACAGAAGACAGACCTGCCAAAGTAGAAAGTGTCATCATTTTGTCACCATTAATGAGAACAAATATGGCAGCAAATGTTTAAGCACAGTTTAATTTGTGACAAAGTTCTGACACCAACATAAAATCAGTTGCTTTTTGATGTCTGTTTGAGATGCAGGACACAGTTTTGTTTTTTTAAATATCACTTTTAAGAAGATTTGAAAGTTTAGGTATCATCTGACACCTACTGTTCCTTTTTTGGATATACTCACCTGTCACAATGTTTGTTAAAATATATATTTTATATGGTGAGCTGACTCATTTACTTTTTATTTTAATGGCAGTGCTTTGACCTGTAACCAGTCATGCTGCATATATAATACAAAATAAATGCTTCTACTGTAAAGCTTTTATGTCATAAATAGAAAAAGAAATTTGTGGCCAGCTTCTTTACTCTGAAATAATTCAAATATAGTGCAGGGTTTAACATTGGCTAAAAATATCTTATCCATGTCATTTCAGCATATTACACGCAGTTGTGTGCTGAAATGTTTCTTGGCCACAACCAGTTACCAGGCAACAAGTTGACAGAAAGTTGCTGTTAATTTATCTTAGAGCTCCAGAGGTCAGAGGTTTGCTACATTTAGACAGAGCAGAGCCTCTGTTTGCCAATCATTTGGCTAATTTAAGATGGTCTACTACTGCAGTGTAAGAGGTTATGTTGTGTCAAATGCAAACATTCAGCTATAAGCATAATTTTAGCCAGTCACACTGAGCACAAGAAGGAAAAAAAAATCTCCAAATTATTTTAATGTGTGATGTGATCCTTAGTCTCTAATGTTCTCTAAGAAACTTATAAAAGCCCTTCACTAATAAGGCAACTGGATTTATTTGAGAAAATCATAGGAAAGGAATCTGAATAGAAATGCCCACCACACTTATTAGACTTTTACTTTTTCTATTTTAGAAATAAAGATGTACCATTTTACCTCCATCTTAATATTATGAACTACTAAAATATTTTTGGGGGGTTATTCCTTAAAGAGAAACTGAGAAAAAGGTTCAAGCTGTGTGAATGCGTTTGCCAATGTTACTTAGGAATATGACCTAGAAGTAGCTGATCTTATTTGACCTCTCACAGCTAATCAGATGAAGTGTGGCATTTGGATCAAATATCTCAGAAAGCTGCAGAGGTTATGAAATCAAATCAGTTTTAAAAGCCATCTGTACCTGGCAAAAAACTAGAAAGGAATATAAACCTCATATAAACCTTTGCACTACAAACATTCATCCATCTGCCACACTTCCTTTCCTCAGCTCACCATCAAGTTATTGTTTCAACCGATGGTGTAATAAAGGGAGGCACCGATGATAGGGGCCCCAGTTGTGACATCACATCTCAGGGTAGTTCAAGCATCTGGTCCTGGGCGTGGAGCCCTGCTTCTCCTCATTCTCTTAAGACTGACTTCAGCAGTGAGTGAGTCAGGGCTCTTAATGAGGACCAGATTCCACGCATCAGTCTGAGATCACCCTACGAGAATCTCTGGAGGTTGGTATGTGGGAATGTGTTAGGAGAAAAAGAGCAGGAAGGGAGGTTTAATGTGTGTTTGTATATAGTGGTAGAATCGGAACTGAGGTTAAGGTCTAAAGTACTGTGGTATGAGTAGAAAAAAAAGCTTCATCATGGTGAAAGAAAGAAACCCTGCCAGTGAAAAGATAGAGAGGATAGAGCAGTCTGTTTGTGCACTTAAACTGTAGCAGGAGGGGAAAAATCAATAGTAGTGAAAACTACATCCTACTATTCATCTACCTCTTTTCCTATAATAAAACAAATGAATTCAACCCAACACAAGTCGCAGGAAGTCTGGCCTCTCCTTTATGCTGTCAGGACATATTGAATGACACAGTCAAGGCGAACACATGAGGCCCAATGAACTCACGCCCTCCCACTATGGGAAATACCCTGCAGCCATTCACGAGATCTGATCATTTCCTTCTCCAGTGCTGCATTTAAACCAAGCAAAGCAGAATGCATTACATGGAGGATTATCTTGAGGAAAGATTTGCACTTACACAGATGTTAATCACACTTAATAAATCTAAATGCTGGGAGTAAAAGAGGAAGCTGAAAAAGACTGCTCTTCTAGATAAAACTGTTAATTTTATTCGATTCATTTCTGGCTTGACTGCACTAATGGGGGTGTTTACTGTGCACTTGACTGTTAATGTTTCTTCTAGAGACGAAAATGGGCCATAATCTCAAGCCAATTACTGTCATCATATCATGTCATATCAACTGGCTAATGAGGCAAACATACTATGTGTAATATTTCTTTCTGCCAGAAGTAGATAAATACATAGGTTTTGATCATTTTAACTATTTTAGTAAGGCCATTTTACACAGATATAACTGTCATTTAGTTCCTAAATTATGATATTGTTAAAGCTGTGGAATGCATTTTGCATAAAACGTCCCTCTTTGTATCCAGGAGGCATCTTGTTGTCTATGCATACCTTGCATAGCTCTATTGTGACAACAAGTTAAGTCTTTCTTCCTGTTAGTACTATAACAATAATGAAAATCTGTCTTCAGAATTAAAAATGTGCTTTTCAAAAAACCTTATCTGAAAAAAACAACACCTTTTGTTTATTTAAGAGTTCAAAGTTTAAATTCATTGTGGAATTTCTCAAAACTACGAAGAGTCCAAATTATATAGAGTCAAATATTTACACATACCTTTACTAATACTTGGATAAATGTTACTTGGGAAGTTACAGAGAAACCACACGACCTAGTTTTGACTACATATTTGTCCACTGTTCTTATCAGAACTGGCAGAGCTTATTTAAAGTAGTTGGTATGTTTTGCAGGGACAAACCTTTAAAGCAGAGTTTTTCAACCATGGTCCCCAAGGCACACTGATCTGTGTGTTTTAGATGTTTCGCTGCTTCCACACACCCCATTCAGATGACTGCAAGTCAGCAAAAGCCTGTTAATCAGCCATCGATTGAAACCACGTGTGTTGAAGAGGGGAAATGCCCAAAACATGCATGGCGGTGTGCCTTGGGAACCAAGATTAAAAAACACTGCTTTAAAGCATTGCTCATTAATGTCCAACAAGGTTAAGGTCAGAGCCACTACATTTGCATTTAACAGTGTTTTAAAATATATACCAATCAATCAACCAACTATACATAGCTCATTGACACAATATCAATAAATAAACTTTCACAAAGTTTTGATTGGCATTAAAATTTATATATTGAACTTTTTTGTCAGAATTCCTTTAAAGAAAATTCTAAATAGTACCAGTGATGCTATCAAAAAGACTTCTTACCTGGCTCTTTAGCAGCAACATCCTTCAAAACATGCTTGGTTATCATGGACATCTGTGCCTGGAGTTTCCGCAAGGAATTCGACAGCGAGGTGATTTCTGCTCCGTGATTTCCACAAGTTACGTTCATCCGTTGGACACAGTTCTGCAGGCCTCCCACATGTTGCTCCAGTCCATTTTTCAATTCTCTGATGTTAACAGAAACTCCATCCAACCTTCCACAAATATTTTCGAGCCGGCTTACACGTCCACCTATAGCTGAGATCCCATCAGTGTTTTGCTTACAATTGTTCAGTTCAGAAGAAAACTGTGTGTTAAGTGTATCAAGTCTGTTCTTCAGCTCTTGTATCTGACGGCTGGTGCCATCAACAGAAGCTAAGTTGGGCTGTGATGGCATTCCACGGCCAGTTACTTCTGCATTGCAGCAAGTTGAGCTTATATGTTCGATATCCTGCTTGGATTTACTCATGGAGTCAGTTAACCCAGTAACTGCACCAGCCAAAGCAAGAACATTATCCTGGAGATTTATCAGCCCCTTTCGGAAATCATCTGTGGTCTTTACTTGTCTCTCATTTCCAACTGGCTGACTTTTAAAAAGATTCTCCAGTTGTTTCAGCTTCTCTGTGTTAGAATTTACATCTGTGTGAAGAACATCCAAGTCATTCCTGTAACGATTCAGGTCCGTCACAATGTTTTCTACACGACCGGGCATGGATGCAATTCTACCTTGATCACTTGTAATTTTAGAGCCTGAACATCCAGCAGAGCACAAGTCTTCAACAGCCTTTACTTTCTGATTCAACCCCTTCAGAAGGAGTTTGTTATTGTTGACCTCTGTCTCGAGGGCACCCGTCGAGTCGCCAGACACTCTTGGGAAGGAGTTGTTGCTCATTTCCACCAGGATGTTTGTGAACTGGTCCTCAGCTGTGATCAGGCGCCGATCCAACAATTGCCGGAGTGCTTCCACTTCATCTGCAATTCTCCGTGTTAGCTTATCTTCAATGTAGAAACAATGAGTTTCTGCATTTTGTTCAGTGATATTCACTCTTGCCTCCAGTTCTTGAATTAAATTACCTAAATCACCAATTTCCTGAAGGGAAGATAAGTGACCCAGTTCGTTGTCAAAACGGACGTTAAGGATTCGATGAGCCTCTGCTATGCGATCAATTTCGCGCCACATGTCTTTATGGTCGCTGTAGTCCTTCTGTTCAGATGGTTCTGTCTGTCTTGAAGTCTGCACAGGTCCATCTGAGGCAGCCATGTTCAAACGTATTGTTCGGATCTCTTTTCTCAAGTCGGCCTCCTTGCTCTCCAGAAGCTTGCTCAACTTCACACCAACTTGGTCGTGGCCATCTTCACAAGTCTTTTGCACCGCCGAGATCTTGTCATCACAAAGGTTCTGTAACTTGACCATTTGTTCCTCCACATTCTCGTCCAGCTCCTTCTTCAGTTTTTCAGTTTTTCCATCAACATAGTTTTGTATGCCTTCAAAATCAGCTATGGCTGGAGTCTGAGACTGAGAGGCATCCATTAAGACGCGTATCTGCCCCTCATGACTTAATGTGATTCCCCTTAGATCTTCCAAAGCTTCCTCCTTGTTTCGCAGAGCATTGTCAATATCATCTAAGCGAGCTTCAATTTTCTCAAGGGTTTTCTCTCCACCAATCCCTCCCCTGGTTGCCTGATGCCCGTCTATCACCACTGGAGTTTCCTCTGCATTGCTGCTTGTTTCTGGAGGACGCATGTTGTTCAGGAGTGTCTCCAGCATCTTTTTTGTGTCGTCCTGAAGGTCTGTGCGGAGGTTGGTGGCTAATCCTGTTAGAGTGGATTGAAGATCCAAGACCGTCTGGGACAGACGCTGAACTTCACGTTCGAGAAAACGCACCTTATCGGTGACGCCATGTTGAGTCTCATAATGTGGAGTCTCCCTCCTCTCAGCCCCTATAATCATCCAACATGTTATAAAAATGTAATCAATCAAAAAGTGCTTATTTGCCTATGTTATCTATAAAAAAAAAATATCAATAAATAAACTTATTTATTGAGTTTTCTTTTTCAAGGTGGAACAGAAAATGTATTTCTTACTCTGTGTGTGTCTGGGTGAGTATCCAGGATTTGGTTGGAGGTAAGATGCTCCCTGCACTGTTGGCCGATCTGTGGGTGGCTTTAAATCCTTACAGTTGGGACCTCTGTACTCAGGACAGCATTTCCACTCTAACTGAGTAACTGTTTTGAAGGCAATCTTGTACGTGGGTCTAAACCGTGTTTGGTATCTGTAATGCAAAGGAGAATCATAAACATGTTTAGCATTTTGAGATGTCAACATCAAAATGAGACAATCTGCATTTTCTTTAGAAAAAAATTGTTTGGTGGATTTGATTTGTTGGAGCCTGAAACTGGGAATGAAACCAGACCCAAATTCTAAGTGCAAACCAGAAAAACCAGTGGGTTTTACTAACTGTTTGGTGCTAACTACCACTGATAATACAAGCTAGTAATGTATTTCTTTCATTGGAAATATTTCACAAACATGTTTCTTTTGACTGAAAGTAATATCAACTGTATGAAGCAGTACAGTCACAATCTGAATTTGAATTTAACTGTGAATCAGTTGATAGAGCTAAAGATAAAGGAAATGGCAAGGAGGGATTCAAACCTTTAAGAGTTTAAACTTAGCATAGAAGATAAATAATCAAAATACAAGTGGAGACATGCAAATAGCCAAAACTCAAAATTAATATTTATTTGACATGATTCTGTTGTCTTTTTGACCCTGCTTGCTTCATTTTATATTAAAAATAAACATTCTAGTTTATGGAAGTTTTTATAGAATCTGGTGAAACAGGTGAATTATAATCCAACTTTATCTAAGAGGCTAATAAACAGATTATACCTATAACCTGCACTCCATTTTACATATGTGGCTATACGCAACTGAGTCCTCGACGTCCAACTTCTCCATTCAGAATCCTGAATTCAGGGGCAATCCTTGACATATTTCCAAATGGAAACTTTGACTTATGAGTACAAATACAACTCCTTCCCATGTTAAGGATATTTTGCAATTCAAAAAATAACAACTGTTGCTGTTATTAATTTTCCTGGAAACATTTATCCGCTATGTGCCCCCTCCATTTTGCATTTGTTGAAAAACTACCTTTTCCAGGCCAAATAAATGTTCCCAAGTAAAATATGGGATGATATCACTTCTCTGCAGGCTGGGGTCATGTCACGTAAGAACATCTGGAAAAATTATGTTTGAAAAAATTCTTCATCTCCTCCCAACACTTACTTATAAGAATGTTCTAGGTAGCAGAAAAAAAATGAAAACCTGCGCGGCAACATCAATCTGATCATCATTGTGAAGTCAAATCTCATTTTAGCTGGAGATAAATTGAAACTCTCTTGCTGCTTTGCGCAGACACTTCCGGCCCAGTGACTTAACAGCAACAGCTTCCAGGAAACATTTCCACATCACAGGGCCTCCCTGCATCTCTTTGTGTAAGTGGACCACAAACCTACACCACAGACTGGATGTGTTTTGAACTGAAAATGATTCACAAACCATAATATCATTAAGTTGTGACACAATATCTTCCAGAAAATCATCCCAATTATTGCTTGTTTTTACTGGTAGAGATTGCTTTATCTCCAAAACCATGAACAGTGGTATTTATTGATTTGCACATTAAAGTCTTGTATCACAGTATTGTCGATTTAACTTAATTATTGTTCTGAAATTATGACGTATTTATTGGGAATTAGGATTTGCATTTCAAACCACTAGAATAAACTGGGTGCCTTGTTACAAATGAAAATGAAAACGGCCCCTCTATACTACACAAAAAAAGATTATTAAATATATTGAGTCTAACTGAATATAGCAGACTAACCCTCTTTTCCTCACAACAGCCACAATCAGATACTGAATTATATTGTCGTGGGAAATCCTGAATTGATAATCAGCAATTGTGAAACAGATTGCTGACAAATATTAGACTTAAAAAAACATGTGCAAAAATTTAAACCCACTGAGTTTCACAATACTGTATATAAATCCAAGGAATATAACAAGATACTAGACAAAGGTTTAAGCATTACTTCAGATGAGGGGATAGTAGCTTGCAGTTTTAACTAAACACTGGGTCAATATGTGTGACCCAGTTGATTTGATTGGGAAAGAGATTAAAAGGAGCCTTTTTTTCCCTCAAAACTTGCCAATTTGAGCTTCGCAATGACACTGTGGTAATCATCAGGTCAGACATTACTGTACCTCATCCACAGGATGAAATAGAATATGGCAACAGGGTAAAATTAAGTTGTGTGTTATTGCTAAAACTAAGTTGTAATGGCTGCAGTCCACATTAAAGAACAAATTTCTTATTACCTTTTTTCTTTCTTTTTAAGGGTTTGTCAGTGTCCGGCTCATGGGGCTTTTGCTCCACCATCCTTTATTCTCCAGCGTAAACAGGCACCCATAATCAACGATAGCTTAAACGTTTTACACTAGCCTTTAAAAGGGTGGAATTATTTAGCTTTCCAGAAATAAGCAACTATTTTACCTTTATTTGTTAGAAAAATGCTGTACACGTCAAATTAGACATAAAAGAAATTTGACTTTGTAGTATGATGCCTTGAAATTGGGCTTCTGCCTCTTTAAGAAGCCCCTACTCTTTCATACATTCCCTCATCAGCAAGTCTTCATAACAATGCTTTTCATTAATGCCATTTTTAACCATCTTCAGGAATGTTTCTGGACTGAACTTTAGTTTGTTTGATAAGCTCAACAGATGTGCAGTTCCGCAACAAGTAAATGACATAGTTTAGTTTGAATCTTGCACTTAACTTGTGATTTCGTCACTTATCTGTATCTACAAAAGCTAGCTACATCCCCCACATGCCTTCTTGCATTCTTAGTTGGGCTTTTTGGGGAGGGGGATGTCATGCATGCTTGGGTTTATCGACTTTCTTTGTTGTTTTTTGTTTGGTTTTTAGTCAGCAAATGTCAATATTTCTACCTCTAGCTGATTTTCAACGAAGCATTTTGCTTCCAATGCTCCATATAATATATATATATCTATCTGAAATAAACAACATTCATTCTCAACCCCCATGTCTCTACTCCCTGGACGCTCACGTCACTTGTTGCTGGCAATCGGGCTGGTAGGCCGGGCAGGGGGCCACCACAGGCTCCTGGAAGCTTTCCCCATTCCCCTGCACCACGCAACTCACGTTCCTCTGCACCACATAGGCGCACCAGTTCCTGTGGATGGAGGTATCCAGAAGTTAGAGATACTGCTTAAAGAAAGCAACATAATTAGTACAACATGTGTAAGGTATTTCTACTAAGAGGTCCCTCCCCTTAAGCTATTTATCAAGAATGTATTATTTATATCACTAAACGTTTACTCTCTTGCTGTTGACATACAGGAGTAATCTGCGGCATTCCAGTGTTTATCTCGCTCTTATCGCCTCTTCTGAAACTGTGGAGCCACATTTAGGAGCAGCCTGATAAAACTGCAGTGAAAGACAACAGTTTGACCGTAAAAGGCAGAAAGTCTTCACAGACCTGGTGTCACTCAGAAATGTGAAACTTATCGCATTTTTATTGGCTTGGAGCTACGCAGAAAAATAACACCATTTTTTCTTTAAACCTCCTTCATGTGATATGTCTCATATAGACTAGGTAGCTTGACACATTCGTCTTAAAAGCGGAGAAAAACACGCCACTCACCTATTTCTGTGTCTGTGGACCGCTCCAGTGTGTGCAGACCCGTCGAATAGGTCATAATAAGACGGGGACCCATAGGTGAAGTGAAAGTTTAGGATCAGGGTAAAAACAGTCCACCGCCAGTCCATTTCTCGGTGCCTATTTTTCTTATTTAACAAACGTGCTAACACATGCATCTTTGCTCAAAAATAAACGAGGCGATACCCTGTCATCATTGTGCGCTCCGCGGCCAAAACCTAAAGTTGCATTGCAGCTGAACTCCAGAAAGTGAACTTTGGGGAAAGTCCGCAGTCACTGCAACTCCGTGGGAGTGACGTTCAGGGACTACACCCTCCTCCAAAGAAACGCACAAAGATTTCTCTGGCACTTTCAATGGCTTGGCTTTAATTACGTTATTCTTTTAAGTCCTTTGAAAGCGTGGGCTGATTATTTTAGGGGACACCATTTGCTGCCACCTCGGAGACAGTTATCAGCCAATAACTCACACCTCACTGATGAATAACACGGTAATGCGCTTAGGAGTTGAAAGAGGTGCGTGTTCTGCTGGTGCTAATGATATTCATAGCCAGGGATAACAGTAGTAATTTACATTCTGTTTGCCCCCTTCCTAGTACGTTTTGTAATATGTGTGTTGCAGCTCATTGGTGCCAATTAAAATTTAAAAACAAATTTTAGGCAATTTGCGGATTTCCTAACGTGCACTGAGTGGGAAAGTGGATACACCAGGGCTGCAGCTCATAGCACTCAGGGCACCGATACACTGCCAGTGTTTTATCACTGTTCCAAAGTGTGAGCTTCCACAGACACTGTGATGCTGTGAAACTGTGTTCATGAAGAGGGTACAGTGCTTAAAGTGAATTTAATATATATTTCATTGCCATTTTACACAAAGGGCCTGCAGGGTAATGCATAATCATGAATGAAATCGTATTTATCCATCTTTGATTCATCCGATTATATTTACAAGTGCACATAACTTGTAATTAACCAGCTGTTGTGTAAATACTTCAGAATTTATTAGAGAAAACTCCAGACAGCCCTAAGATAAAGTTGTTTTGCTATATTAGAACACAAGCTTTGACGAGACAGGAGTGCAAACCTACCAAGACGTTCACCTAAAATGGCCGAGATGTTTAGTCAGAGAAGCAGCCAAGTCACCCATTGCAATTCTGAAGGGGCTCTAGTGTTTCACTGCTCAGCTGAAGGCAATCAATCAAAAGGACAACTATTACTTGAGTAATCTAGAAAAGTAGCAAGACGAACACTAATGGTGAAAGACAGCCAAAAGAAGTCCTGCTTGAAGCCAATCACAAGCCATGAAGGCAAATATGTCACAAAATGTGCTGTGGTGTTTTTTGTGGCTGACTTGCACATTACCCCAAGCACATCATTTTCCATGGTGCTGGCAACATCATGCTGTGTGGATCATTTACTTTAATAGGGGCAGGAAATACAATGCAGTATTTTGTAACAATTCTTATGAACACATCCAGTTAGTTACCACCAGAGCTAACAGTTCTAAGGTGCTCAACATTAGGTCTCCAGAGCTGCAACTCTTAGATAAATCCCTATTTTGTTGATTCAGGTGTTTTGGAGATGGGATGCATCCAAAAGTTGCAGCAAAGTTGCTCCCAATAACTGGACATGGGCACCCCTGATTTTGATCAAAGCCTGTTAGAGTTGCAAAGCCAAAATCAAGGATTAAATTCAGCTTAGAAAACGTAAATTTATGGGGAAAAACAGTATTGTTAAGATGTGCAAAGCTGGGAGAGACACACTCCCAAATGACTTGCAAATGTAATTATAGCCAACAACAGTTTTACAAAATACAGACTCAATGATCTGAATACAAATGTGCACTGCAGTTATCATTTTCCTTCCCTTCGCAGGTAAAGGTTACTTTGTGCCATCCTATCACATAAAATCCCAATAAAATACAAGGACATTTGAATAAACATAAAAAAAATGTGACAACATTTTCAAAGGGTATGAATACTTTGGCAAGCGCTGTACAATCAGATGGGAATAAAAGAGAATGACTAATAGTATTTAGGGGATGTGAGGTGCAGCTGCAACCAGGAAGCACTGAGAGGGACTGTAAATAAAGTCGGAGTGTTTGCTGGGATTCAGAAAGGATGCTGGGCAGCAGAAGAAATAGATGCAGCTCATTCCCACCCCAGACAACCTTTTACCACCGAACATGTTTTTTTTGACTGAACTGTTGTCAGAGCAGAGACAGCTATTCCCAGAATAACACTGCACTGTTTCATCAAACAACCAGCACCAGGAATCCACCATGAAGATGAACAGTGTTTGCTCAGAGTTCAGCTTTGGTGTATCAACAGAATGAGTTACAGAGGAATTAATCTTTAATATTTCCAATTTAATCACAAGCTGAATTTCATTAAGGCTACTCAAATGGTTATTTCATTTGTAAAAGCATATTCATGCTTATTTCAGGAGTGAATTGGTGAATTTAGTCACCAGAAGAGGGCAGCATAACAGCAATAAAGAAGTCACTTTTGCTCTAAGCTTTTTCTTACCAAAAGTGCTTTGCTGAGAACAGAACATTTCATTACTGAGGCACTATGTCGGCTATATTTCTAGTTTCAATACCTTATTATGCTAATGCCAGTTATCTCCAGTATGAGCTCTGGATTCATATCTCTGCATCCCCATGAAGATCACATTGGGATCACAGTAAAAAAGACAGAGCCATGTTCTGATTTTTCTGTTTTTATGCATTAGCATTCATAACCTGTTGTTACAAGACATAACTTTGTTTTCACTGACTAAATTGTTGATAGATTTACCAAATCCCCTATCTTGACATTATCAGGCTGCATAACACCTGTCTTCAAGTTAAAAATAGTCATTAACTTCACGTTTGCCCTGACATTCATGGGGAGCATGAAGCCAGATGAGTCACAGCTGAAGGAAAATACCAAGTTATATCTTTCATTAAGAGGAAAAAAGATCTCAGCATGGTTTCACCCATAAATCCTAGGGATATTTCTACCTTCCGCCTCTGTTGGATCGATGTCTTATTTTTCGACTTTGCAGAAGTCAGGAGGACTGATTGGAATTGGAGAGGTCTGAATTGAAGCTGTGGAGAATCCCTTGCAGCATCTAAGGCATTTGTCACTGAGACATGCATTTTACACACGCCCCATCTCGTCGTGATTCCTTTAAATTCATCATAGCTGTGACCTTGATCTTTTACCCTTAACGGGCTGGCTTGCCTGGAGGATATGGGGGGTTGCGGATGTTGAGACAACACAAACCAGACTTTCCTTTCCAAAGGACCACATTTGTGCTCTGTGTCAGATCCTTGACACCAAACTTGTACAGGTAAACGTTCCTTCCATCCATGCTAAATTTCAAGCAGGTGTAACTGGAACATACAGAAACCCTGTGGACTTTGTGGGAACTGAGGCCTCTCAACACTAAATATCCATTTATTTCTCTATGCTTACCTGACACCTATGGTGAGAGTGAAGACTGTTGAAGGGATCTCTTCGATTTGGCAGGCAGTCACCACAGGTTATCTTGTGCATCATGCTCTGTTTGTACTTCACTTTCACCGGGTGACTCAGTGGGAGGGCATGGGCCTGTGCACGCAGCCCACATGGGGACTTTTCAACCTGGGGTCAAGGGGCCGCCTAAGCATACTGAAGTCATATACTCAGTTTTCTCTCCTTTAACTCTGAGCATTGTGACTGAGATGTTTTGGTCATGCATTCTACTTTTAATGCTCACTGTAAAGCTCTTTGGGTCTGACTAGAATTTTAATTGTTTGTTATAAAACCTCATAGGAGCAGATGCTTGAAATTATACCATACTTCCTACAGACAAACAAAAACATTATATAGGGCAGTGAAGTAGCTGAGAAGTCATCTGCCACTGCTGGCTGATTCACTGACTCTTAGAATATTTCTTAAGATGTGTTTAGTGCAAGGGAGTCTGAATTTGTTTTACCTAAAGAAATCTTTTCTACCATACTGCCTTCTAGTGATATTGCAGATTTATCCCCCATGTCTTGTTGTACCACTCATATTATCTGCTTTTTAGCTTACCAAAGAAAGAATTTAGAAGCACTTTTTATCTTCTTCCTCCTTTGTCCCAAATGTTGGCCATTTGCCCATTTGCAAAACCTTGTAGTGTTAATTCCTTCTTATTGAACCCTGGTGATGAGCAGATATGAAACAGTATCGTATTTTCCTATATTTCACATTTACCATAATTAGTCCCTTTGCATTATTTATTGAAATAATGGTGAATAACTTTACCAGATCTGTTTTAAAGGTTTGGTTTTTCAAAAATAATCAACATGGCTTCCTCCAACGACACCATCAGAAGACAAGATTAAGGGAAAGTTCAAACAAATGTCATGGTCAGATGCAGACGCGGAGACGAGCTTGGAGACAAAGGGCGAGATATTGTTGGCTGTTGTGGATGTACACAAATAATGCACACCCACCCACGCAAACTCACACTCACACACAAAGCCTCCCACATCCTTGCAGATACAAGTCTGAGCACAGAGATACACACAGCAGATTAGAGGAGGTGATTTATTGGCTGTAAAATGTTAATATAGCTATAAGCCGGCCTCATGAATTGTTAATTATGGCCTTGACATCCTCGTCACCTAAAATGTTAATGAGGTGAGATTGCGTCAGGGGCTGAGAAGTCTCTGGGAGCCACTGAGCAAATACAACAGATGAGCTGAATCCACACGACCCTCCACACAATAAATTAGGAAACGCTGAGGGCACCTCAGATGGGTCGGCCCATTCGGCCGGTGAGTAATTAAATTAATGAATGGTGATCCTTGAATTAAACACTGCCCTGGCAAGGGAAAATTCTAAATATTGTTCATCTTTACCCTATTTCACAGAGAGTATATGTCTCTTTAGACATATCTAAAGAGAATCCAGTTTGGTGATGACTAACATCAGGGATCTCCTGTGGTGTTAAGTGGTTTATTTTTAATGTCGCATTATTGTTTTCTAAGAGGCTGAGTGGTACTTTTCACCCAAATATAATTAAGTGTCTTAATTATCCATTTTAGCAGTGACTTAAGTATAATTATTGTATATATATATATATATATATTCTGCATGTTCAGCTGGTTAGAACGTGGCACTTAATAACCCCAAGGTCAAGGGTTCAATCCCCATACTAGCCAATTGAAAAATTAAACCTTTCAGAAAATCAAATATTCAAAATACCTGAAGGCTTTAACTGAAACCATTAGACATGTTGCTTTTGAAAAACACTCATCATTATGTAAGATAGGTTAGCTCAGGAGGTAAGAAATAAAAAAATGCTGGAAAATAAAATCAACACTTCAAAATAAACAAAAGGCTGGGAAATATACCTTTATGCATGTTGATTTTGAAAAACAGTACAACATGAACACTTTTATCAAATCTTCATTGTTGTAAAATCATGTAAGTTTTTCTTAAGTTGATGAAAACTCACCGTCATGTATGACTGGTCAGCTCATCTGGTTGGAAGGTTGTGCTAATAACACAAATGTCATGGGTTCAATTCTCATAAAATCTTTCAGAAAGTCAATGTTCAAAATAGCAGAAGGCTTTAAAATTCTGTTCTCCAAGAATTAGATTCAGACCAATTGTAGAAACCTCTTTGGAAACCATCAAAGCAAATCTTCATCAACACTAGGGCGACTATGACAAAGAAACATGTTATTTTAACATGAATTAATGAATGAAATATCAGAAGTGTTTAATTTCCTAAATTAAAAGGTGTACTTCTTTCAGGATCCATCGTTAGGTTCCTAGTACATTGTCATGTTTTTCTTTTCCTCTCTGATGTATTTCTTAAGTCTTAAGTTTTTTCATGAGTACAAATGTGGGATGAAACATTATAGTGTATGTAAGAAATAGCGAAAAATCCTGAATTCATAGCTGGTTTTCATTTGCGCCTTGTTAAATTTTAGCTCCCTGCATTGAAGCAGAAGCATCAAATTGTATATTTTCAGTTGCCCTTTGTCCGATTCATGGATATTACCGTCCTGCAAATTTTTAAGCTTTACTTTCAATTGGAGCTTTTTTTTCTCACATTGTTTTTCTACATACAATGTAAAAATAGTCCTGCTTCGTATTCAATAGCCTCATTATTAACTTACAATTATGTCCATGATACTTCTGGTGCTGCAAAATGAAGGCCATTTAAAAATAAACAATAAAACATGCAGACATTTGAAGTTAAAACATTAACATAAAAGAGATCCAGATTCATACTTACCTTTGTATGCATGAATCAGTAGCAGTACAGAAAATGCTAGAAACAATAGATTTGCCATTACAAACTTAACAGCTAGAGTGAAATGGTAAAAGTATAAAAGATGTGACATTCTTTAAAAATGTAAAAATTATTAAAAAGAGATCAAGAGTCAAGATGGACCAAATTTAAAGCTTATACATCTTCAAATGATGTTGAAATACTGCCTTGCTTTTAACTCTCAAGGTGCATTTTCACATTTTTGTGCCTTATAAACCCAAAAATGTGATGTTTGGAGTTTAGGAGTCATTATGTTGCATTTATCATTAGTCTGACAAGTTAAAGTCAGGTAGTTCTGTGAATCATGAAATGTAAATACCTTAGTCAATCTTGAATCCACTAGTAAGGCAAAGATCAATACTCCCTGATCTATATGCATCTGAACAAACTTTGTTCAACTGTACTTCTCTTACATTTACACATATCTGGAGTGGATTATTCTACACCAAATCATAGATTGATTTTTATTCAGTCCTAACTTCTGTTCATTTTGTGTTAAAAATCAAAATCCAAAAAGATAAATACCCATGTTTTGTTTGCTTTTAATGAAAATGTATGATTGTGTTTTCTGTAAAATATGACTACCCTCATTACGATCAAGATAAGTTGAACACATTTCTTTTCATCCATACTCCCTTGACACTTACCCAGCTAACACAGGATTATCTCCTCTAAAAGAAATAGGATTATATGGGTATTTGCTGCTTGGTGTCACAGTATATCTTAGCTCTTGAGCTCTTTTTTTTTACTGAGCTTCATTCCCCGTCATCTGCTTATCTGCAAGGGATTGTGTGCACACAGGTGTGTGATAGGTACATAATATTTGTTGTAGTCGGGGTTGCATTTTTTTGACTCAGGTAATCACTTTGTTTTGTTTGAGGATGACACGGAGATAATTCCTGGTGGCTTTTCATTTAAGTAAATCACAATGTAGGCTGGAAAATAAAAGCATTTCTAATTGGACACTTTCGTTTTATAGCAAAATGGTCTCAAGAAAACAGGAAATGCAGAATACATAAGGAAGCACATGCATCTTCAATGACTTCAAGGAATGAATAAGATAGCTCATGACACCAAGTATTTAATTTCACTTTGTAATACTGCCTGAACTCGCTCAAAGGTTACTTAGAAAAAACCCCCAACAAAAACAAAAAAAGTAAAATTAAAATAAAAAAAACTAACGAATAGCTTTGCACAATTTAGAGCATGGAAAATTTCCAGAACTTACCAGTTCTACCGCATATTTCACTGAACTGAACCATATACTTATCAGGAACATTTTCTCAAAATTTTTAATTTTTTTCTAATGAAAATGTTTTAGTGACTGTTATTTCTGACTGAATCATTTTTTTATTTAATTTAGCAGGTTTTTTCATGAAACTCTTGTGGAATTTATCATGTTCATACTCAGAGCATCTCTGGAATTTACATTATATATTAATGAAAATTTAATTGAACCTGCTGGGTATCTACTCTTTCAGGAGTTTCCTGGAACACTGCTTGGAAATCTCATGTCATTCTTTGAAACTTTCAAGGAATTTACCAGATCCTTTTCTGGGACTTATATAATGTTCCATGGCATTATCTTGTAAGTTTGTTTGTCTGACAAGAAAGTACCTGGTCAGCTTTGAATTACAACAGTTAGTTTTGCACCCCTCCTCTGCTGAAGCCATTGCGATAGTGGTGGAGTAAGCTGGTGTGGGAGGCATAAATCAGACTTGACCTGGAAAATACCAGGGATATTGACTTTCTGCATTGAGTTCAGTTAAGTCACTTTCTTGTTTTGCTGACAGCATTGGATTTGGAAATGCTCTTTTTCAACCCACTGGAAGTGCTATGTCCAAGACAAAACCTGTTTATGCTTTTAATATTTTGACTTTCAGGCAGAGTGATCGAATGTGACAGTTTAGGTTTTACATCTTCTCTTGATATACTTGCTCAGCTAGAAGACCTGCAGGCTCACCATGGAAGGTTCCTCTGTGTATTTTTTCCCTTTGTTGCTTGCTCTCATTTAAAATCATTGACCGACTGAAAGGTGTTGTGAGCAGAGCTCTGAGGGGACTCTGCAATCAATCTCAACACTTGCTTTTCTTCTTGACTCCTAAAGTGGTTCTTCATGATTTTTGCAGAGCAACGAGAGTTGATGTTGTGTGCTGCTGAATACATTTTTGACCAAATATGAAAAGCTGTGTGCTTCATGAGGGTTCTGGCAAGAAACTACTGAAGTCAACATGGGACTTAGTCTGAAAAACAAAACAGAAAAATGTTCTGTTATTATTTTGAAAGTGTTGCTGCATGAATAATAATAGCCATTAAGATTACAACCAACCAACTGCCAGTACTGTAATGGTTATTGCCATCTTTACTGCATCTGGTGTAGATTTAAAGCTTTTTGAAGATATTTTAACTGTGAATGTCAACAGTATACCTCAACGGTTTAACCTTAACTTGCTCAGTATAATACAGTATTACAACATTAAGCCATATTGTTTGCTATTATTCCTGTTTGGTGTGTCAGGTTATGATAGACACACTCTGGAATGAAAACACCCAGTGACACACTTTTTATTGTACCATTTATTTACAATAAGCTAAAAAAAAAAAAAGGAAAGAGAATCACATTTTATTGGAACAGCAAAGAAAATATGATGCTGCTTTAATTGACTCGAGAGAAAGTTTTAATATGGTGGAAAATTTTGAAAAACAATTTCCATTGGAAATGTGACTGAAATCTTGTTGGTGTAAATGAACTAATCAAGAGTTTCAAAGTATTAATTTTGGGTGAATTTGGAAAGCATGTATCCCCTTACTTTGTTCTGATTTACAATAATTTTTCTTCTGAGCAAAGAACTGACAGTCACTGGAAGACTATATTTGGCAATGAAAAAGGATTTTCCCAGATGTTCAATGTTTTTTTTAATTTTTTTTTAATTTTTTTTAAGTATTAAGGTGATGTTTTGCTTGGTATTCTCGAGACCCCTTTCTTTGTAGTTCATGTCCTGTTTGTCTTGACTAGTTTTTCAACTTTTTAAAAGATCATTGTTCTTCTTGTGTTTGTTTCCTACTGAACTCTCCAGTTAATGCAACTGGTTGTTTCAATCTTCTATCACTTTTCCTGCAGACTTGTCTCTGTTTTGCAGTTTTTGTACACCTGCATTTCCCGTTTATCAAATAAATTCGTTCAATTGCTTGTCAAGCCAAATAGCCAATCACACGGCACCAACTCAAAATATCAAGGCATCCAGATATGGAGAATATAACTTGCAGGCTGGAGTTTAAGCTAACTACTGGAATAAAGGAGACAGGTTGGTTTTTAGTTCCAGATGATTATGTCTGAATCATTCTTGATATTCGTCGCCAGTATTGGACATTGTTTCCTGGTCTCATTACTCTCAGTTTCAGTTCAGTTTAAATGGCAGAGTATGAATTTGCTGTAAACAACATGAAGGCATTGATCCATTCCACCTTGAATGAACATTAGGAGTAGATTGACCTGGCCCACTTTAGCATTGTTAAAACAGCCAACTTGTGTTTTGATGATGAAAATGACAAGCTATCTCAAACTGATTTCTTCAACATAAATATGTGTTTAGGCATTTGTACCATACCATTACTTGA
Source organism: Poeciliopsis turrubarensis (assembly GCA_010277015.1). NCBI lineage: Eukaryota > Metazoa > Chordata > Actinopteri > Cyprinodontiformes > Poeciliidae > Poeciliopsis > Poeciliopsis turrubarensis. The sequence continues at coordinate 7,140,381 of VMRN01000007.1, forward strand.
AAACCAGAATATGTAGAAAATACCAAAGATTGCATGTTTTATGACAAGTTTAAGACTTAGAAACTATTGTCCCATTTTGACAAGGAGTTATAGCAGTAAAGAAATGTCTGGCTTTAATAGGGGATTGACTTTTCCTGCAATTTCTCACATAAAGTTTGCAGTCAGCCTTCAATTTTTAAAGTAGTTTTTCTTGTTCACACTCTTTGATTTTCTCCTTTATTTCAATCTCTTTTAATTTCTGTAATATCACCTTTTACTAAGGGAGTGACAATCTTTCCAACCATGCGTAATTTAGTCAAGGACCCTTATGAATCAGGCATGGGTTGCGTAAGCCTCTTTTAGGTTTTGTGCCTTTTGTTGTTGAGAAGCAGCAAACACTTCTCCATCTGCGCTTTGTGTAAAAGTGTGAAAAAAGAAGTAACCCTGAGGTCTGGCTTGAATGCTGCACTTCTTGAAAAAGAGGTGCAATCTTTTCAACATGAGAAAGTTTGCTTTAAAGTCAAACTTTAGAGTGACGATCTTCTTTGGGCAACACAAAGTTTGCGGAGGAATTCTAGTTTCAAGGTGATAAACATGTTAATGAGATTGAGGTGCCTGTCATTTCAGTTCATAAGAAAAGATTTTTATATTGATCCACCTTATCAAGCTGCAGCATGACTAAGAGTTATGTTAATGTTTGTGTCGAGTGTGTGGCCAGTGAGAGTGTTTGTGATGCCAGCCTGACATCAGACCCTTTATTATGATCTGACTTATACAAACCTCTTTGTATAAGTCAGAACGTTTTCTTGCACATTCCCTCAGGGCCATTCCTCTTCCTCCCATAAGAAGCCCACCCCCTGTTGGAGATGTGTCACGCAACAAGCCAGTGCACCCGCCGGAGACTCACACAAACGTACTCAGCCCTTACAGACAAAAAAACTTTTGATGTTTTGTTCTTCAGTAAGACACACGGTGAAAAAGAGAAAATGCAGATCACCAACGGTCTCTGATCCATATTGGTTCGGAGGTAATTGATTCCCTGCTGTGAGAAATCTGTCTCTCAGACGTTGAACAAACACTAACAGAACAGTTAAAGGGCAGTGAAAATCTGAGCTCTAGCTCTAAGCTCTGTCAGCTAATCTCTGTCAAATGCACGGAGAGAGTCAGGCCTTTGTATGGATGTTGTTGCTTCATTACAGATTGATACCTGTCAGATGACTGTATGCAAATTATGTTTGGGTAAGGATAGCTGTGTCATCATAGCCAAAAACATGGAAAATGCATGAATATTAAGAGGAGGGATAGGCACATAAATAAAAAAATCTCGTTTTTATGTATTGACTTTCTACATGATTTGAGTTTTTTCTTGAAATTTGTAATGCTGTCTTAAATTTTCAATTTAATTAAACAAAGCTTTGTTCAAATTGTATTCAAATTCGTTTGAAGCAAGCTGTAACCTATTCAACTAAAATCCAATCATAGAATGGGATTCAGATTAATGATATGGATATTTATATTATATATAAAACACAAACCAAATTGTAAAACAATACCATCAAATGTATTTGATCCTTTAACGGCAATTAGTAAAATCTCACTTTTGTAAAGAAGCCAGCTGATTGTATTAAATCACTGACTGAGCAGCAATCCCTCATCCTGAGCAAGCATATGGCAAAACTGGGAAGAAATCACGCTCTTTAAATATGAAGAAACGTTCCTCAGAACCAGGATTGGTATGACAGGCCAAATTCTGCAAACACTTGGGGGTTAAGCATCTTAGAGAATACAGACAAAAACAAAGAAGTACTAAGCCAGCAGTACTTTCTGTGGGTAAGAAAACAAAAAGTAAATAAACAATTGTTCCTTCCAATAAAGAGACAAACCTAAAAACGGAATCGCTGCAAAAGGCATTCCTTCAGTACGGAAAGAAAACAGAGAGGAAATCTTAGTATTGGCAGTAAAAATGAACCTCATGGGCTCCAACTTCCTACAAAAAATTACTTCACCAAATATGATCATAAACACGTTTTAAAACTGAAATGGATTTTAATCAGTCATTCTCAGTTCATAGCACAGAAGACTGTTTGATTACACAATGATATTTTCATCCACTCCAACAATCTGAACCTTTCACCTTTTAGACTCCTCTCTCTCTCACACAAACATATGCACAGCTCTGCCACACAGTGTGCACTTCACAGCTGCTACCGTCTAAAATCTAAATTAAAACAAAGGATGTGTCAGACTTTTCTTTTCTTAGCCAAGAGTAAAATATGTTTAGAGCAAAAATCAGACAGTCTCAGTGAAGCACTTGAGCATTTGAATCATAGAGTGAATCTTAAAGGAGAATTTCTATTTGTCCATCTTAATTCACAGGATTTTTGACAGTTGTATTTATAAATATTTATATTCTCTTTATTTGTGGCTTAAATTGAGCTTTAACCTAAGTTACTTCTCTTTGGAGGTGGCACGTCTCTTATTTGAATGACAAATCTTATATACCTCATTTCTACAGACTATCATGGGTTGTGCAGATCATGGGAGCAATAGCCAGCCCTGAATTCTTATATGAAAACAAAAACTCCCTTGCAAGCACATCTAAATTCAGTGGTAACACCAACATTAAATTATTTATGATAGAATTATACCTCCATTTTTCAAAGATTAGGAGGATGGGTCTGAATAAATGTCCTGCGATTAATTATAGTTGCAAATTTAACTACAACTTCAGCTCTATTGTAACACGCCGCAGAGCTATGAACAATCTTGAAAGCACTGATGTGTATCAGCATACGTGCAGAGGCAGGAACATAATATTATCTACCTCATAAAAAGTTGGAGCCATGGTTTTGCCTCAGCATCACACACGACTGGGTTTGGTTTCTGGTATCATCCTCAAGAGGAGTGCAGTCAGTGGGATGCTCTTGCACTATCATGAAAGATAAAATATGTCTTACATGGATAGTAATGTGGCTTTTGGTTTCTTGGGACCCAATTAAGTTTGACTTTTTTAAGTATCAGCTTTTCAGTTGCAGGTTGGGAATGTGGTGAGAAACATGAATGGAAACAGGAAATAGAAAGCAAGGACACAGAGGAATATAGGTCTCTGAGTGTAGAGCTGAACAGTGACCAAAAAGAATGACATCCCAAATAAAAGCAGATGAAAAATAATGTCCTCCAGACAGGGCTGCTTCTATTTTGCACCAAAAGGAGTTTGTTGAATTAGTTTGATTTTACATCCATTTGGGAAGAGACTCTGGGACTGATCCCAAACCTGCTGGAATGGCTCTATGTGCCTTCTTTGCTCAGAACATCTTAGAATCCCCTGAATGACCTGGAGAGAATTACTACAGAAAAAGATGTCTAAAGTTTCCTCTTGGAGCCAATATCCCTTATCACCTGATCTTAAGCAGAAGACGATGAATAGATGAACATAAAGTTTTACATCACTACACATTTATTCAATTAAAACTAACTGTTTATTTTTCAAAGTTGCTAAAGCTACATTACTTAACAAGATAGTTTGCTACATATGTTTAGTAATCAACACAAACTCCTCAACGATACTTTTCACTGGCACCAGAGGTTGTGCTCCAACAACAGGATAAATTTATTCCATCTGCCAGGGCTGCAAGAATAAAATCATATATTTTAAATATATTGTATTTTCAAACTTTGGGTTTGGTAGTTCTCACAACTTCTGTGCGATTGGACAGAAATTTAATGTGGGCAAAAGGCCACTGACAAAGGCTGCAGCGGTAGAGAAGAGTTAGGACTTGAATTCATGTAGAATATGTAATAAACTGGTCATCTTGTGCTTTAGTTCATCAAATAAAAGTGCAAAAATCTGGTTTAGTGAAAGTCTTTAGATAAATGTCCATCTCTCCATCCATCATCTGCCGCTTATCCGGGGCCGGGTCGCAGGGGTAGCAGCTTCAGAAGGTGCTACCCCTGCGACCCGATCAAATAAATGTATTTGATTAAAAACCACATTTAGTTTTCTTAATTTGGAGAGCAGATGTAACTCCTGATGTTTTGAATACATTTGAAAATAACAAATCTGTGTAAGAGCCATCAGTCTAACTAACTATTGGTGAAAAGTGATCAAGTAATTCAGAAGATTTCACAGGTTTTCAATTTGATCACTTATCTTCTAAAAGGAAAAACTGCAGCTTTTCCTTTGTGTGTGTTTAAGCATGCATGTCTATTTCTTTGTTTTACCTTGTTAGGACATTTCTGGTGTAATCAGTTACCATTTTTGATTGGTGTTATGGGGCCCAAAGCCTGCTTTCAATGTATTAGATCTCCATTTGTATGTTTAGGGTTAGGGTCAGTATTAGGTTTAGACACAAATGGAGTTGCTATAATGAATGGAAATCAATATAAAATATTAAAAAGCTCAGAAATACACATTTGTACCTGTGTGTGGATTTGCTAGTCAGTCAATTTCAAGAGAAATGAAAAAATGTTGTTTAAGGCACCATTATTACAGGCAGACTTAGGTAATCTTGATAAGAATGAAGTATGGTTTTCTTAAAAATGTTTCATTTTACTGCATCAGGAAAAAGCAACAAGCAGAAAATAGAGCAGTGCTCAAAATCAGACATCCAGAGAGAAACTCTCTGATAAGTTTACTGATCTTTCAGCAGAAATGTAGAGCTGTTTTAAAATTCTAAATAGCATCAGTTGTAAAATGTTTTTTTTTTTTTTTTGTTGAATTGTGGGTTTCAAAGATCTTAGTAAGAATAGTATCTCTGTATTCTGAGAGAAGCACCGTTCAGACTCTTAGAACTGAGAAAATCAAAGACGCATGGAGGGATTTGCCTATGATAGTGCGCACTCTTCAGTTGTTTCCTTACAAAACAATCCCATGGTTAAATCTGAAGGCGTATCGCTATATCTGCCCCAGTTCATAGTGTTTTTTTTTGTTAAAGTGTGTGATGAACACACCATAAAGATAGTCAAATTAAACTCCTCTGAAATAGAGCTTTATTACAAGCTTACCTGTTGTTTTTAGTGCTTCTTTGTCTTTCAGAGTTACGCCTTTGGTCACTATAAACTCCTCAGAGTGCAGGTGCTGCTCGTAGTAAAGCTTCATCCGCAAGACTGGAGACAGTGATTAGAGGGAGGGAATCAATAATACATGGTGAGGGACTGCTAATGTACCGAAGGGACTGAGAGACAGACGATGCCGCCACAGATACCCTGCTGCTGTCTCATATCTGCTGGTTTTTGCCACAGAAAGAACAAGCACGTGAGGCATAAAACGCAACAGGGGAAATAAACGACAGGAAAGAGAAAGGTTAGTCAAACTGAGATAAAAGAGCGTGAAACTCGAGGAAAAGATCATACAGCACAAGTACCGCGCTGAAGGGACGGAAAAAATTAACTGAATGGCAAAGGCTGAACATGAGAAATCAAATCATGGTGGGATATGTTATCCAGGAATTATATTTTAAAGGAGAAGAAAACTCATCAAGGAGCAAAACACAACAAGCCCATTATGTGCACCAGTGTTCAGAGAAGGGCCCTCAATCTACGTTCTGACCTGATGTTTTAAAATCGATACGAGGCTGTGAAACAGGCTAAAATGAAATAAATGTTCAAGCATCCAGGAAATAAGATTGGCAGGCAGATGGAGACATGCCACAGTGCTCTAGGGATTAAAGCTAGACAAGTGATCTGGCATCAAAAGGGATCAGGGGTTAATGTCTCCCCAGCATTAGCACACCATCCCCAAATCAGCCGGTGGACCTCGGCTCCCCCCTGCACACAAACAAAAGAGCCATCAGAGAATGGAGATGTAATTAATCAGACATTAGTATGAGCGCATGTCCACATCCCTCCACTTTTCATCACGCTCCCATCTCCTTGTCTCATTTTCAGTATTGCTAATCATTAGACTGTATAGGCAAATGCACAATGTTTTTGTGGTGAAACACAGATATTTCTCCCCTCCTGTTGAAGGGGCTGCCTCTGTCTGAATGAAACCTCATTACCGGATTGACACTCCTAGACTCGTGAGCCAGCGACTCTACAGGTGGCTCGTTACCACTTGCCTTTTTCCTCACAGCTTGAACTTCTACATCAGTGGACAAAGGCTTCAGCGTCGCTGTCTGTGACCCCCTGCTCATCAAAACATAAACAATGCAAAACTGTGATAACCAATATACAAATCATATGCGTTGTCCCCCCGCAGCATTTCGTCTGTGAAATATTTCGACTGTATAAGCTGAGCACACAGAGATGGCACTGAGTGGGATGGGAGGTGGCGTGTCCCTTGAAGTTGAAGTAATGGCAGAAGCGTTACCACGGCAACAAAGGTAAAGTTTCTGAACTGTTTTGGCTCCCAACCTCGACTAAGATTCCACTAAAGTGGAGCTGAACAGACACAAACTTGATATTTGCGCTGAAGGGGCTGTTGAGAAAGCCTGAGTCAAGCTCACCATGTTTGCGTCCTTCAGTGAATTCATTCCATCCAAAACTCAATGCATCTGAGAGCGGAGAGAGTTCATTAGAAAAAGTCAATTCAGACAACGTTATTAAAAGTGAAGCACATCACACAAAAAGCCTCTTTCTTTGAAGATGTTAGGAGATTAAGAGTGAAATAGCTTTTTTATTGTCAATTACTTGGCTAATCAAACATATTTAACCTGCAAGTGAAAGGAAACAATTATCTTTGTCACACTAATGGACCTTGAATTACTATTGTGTTCTTGCTCAGCAGCTCTTTGGTGCTGTGCGTTTGTTGTAAAGTTGACTTTGACATTACCATTGACATTTATATACAGTGCTATCTGCTTTGCAATCCGTTGCTATGCAAGGACACATACTTTTAAGTAAATTACAGGAGCCTTTTACTTAAAAGTAAGAAAGCTGAAAAATAATTTCTGCATTTGGAAAGACAAATGCAGAAATTTGCCTTACCAATAATCAATTGAAATTGATTTCTTCTCTTGGGTGCTTCAAAACCTAATGGTTACATAGCACCTTTCATCCCAGGGCAGCTCAAAGTGGTTATACATAGAAGTTAGAAACAACATACATTTAGACAAAATACTTACCCTCAAGAGGCAAAGGCCACCAACCGTTAACCCATCCTCTGCAATCAGTTCACATGTTATTCTGTTTTGTTTTTTGCTTCATTGCAACAAATCCTTTAAATAGTTTGGGAAGTTGATTGTTGGAAAAAATCTCAGTGAATCAAATGGAAGTCTACATTCATACATGCAATACTTTTATAGAGAACTTGTATAAACAGAAAATTTGTATGAATCAAATGGATGTTACAGATTTATCCCATTGGCACCATTAACGCAAAAAGGAAAAAAAAAGAAGAAAAAATGTCAACTTTAATCAGGATTGTGCTGGTTTGTGAGTTTTCCTAAATTTTAACAAAAAAATACATAACGGTCTGACCAAAACCGATCTTGGCATCGGTTTTAGTCAGACTATTAGCACCTAATATAGCTGCTAATATAGCATATATTATAATAATATAGCAGCTAAAATAGCAGCTACATTAGGTTATAACAAAAAGGCTGACTGGCACCGCGTCAATCGCTCATTCACCCTCTCCTCACCATCTGCCCTCTTTGTCGAACTCCATGATTCATCTCCCAGGAGAAGGTGTTCAAACTGTAAAAAGACTGTTTGCCCGTCGGAGAGCGCCCCTGCTGCATAGCCTCTGCTCAGCCTGTGATGACATTTCCATTTGACCCATCGCCAACAGGCCTGTAATGAGAATCCATCAAAATGCAATCTCTTAAAAAAGAGGATTTTGATTCTTGGATGCCTATATTGATATGCAAAATGTGTCAAAAAAGGTCTTCCAGTTGGATGATTTCCATTCACTGAGATTCAGTGGAAGTCTTGTGATGATGCATGGGAATGGTTTGTTAAATATATCCCACAGCAGATTTATGCCAGTGGTTATAGACTGAAAAAGGAAATACTGAAAAAAAAAATAAATAAAAGAATAAAATTAATCTTATATTCTGTATTCTTGAAGACAATTGAAATAGATTTCTTCTCTTGGGTGCTTCAAAACCTAATATCGTATGTATCTAATATAATTGTACCAAATTATGTAAAAGTGCTTATCACCCACTCATATTGACAAAAGCAGTGCCTGTAGACATAGCAGGCATTCATTGTCCCACATGTATGGGAAGACTGATGTGACAAATCACACAGTGAGATTAAAAATTACACATTGTTTAGATTTACAATGTGAAAACTACAAAAACTACAAAACTACACTTGTAATGTGGATTGTTTGAGCATAAACATATAATTTTTGTCAAACCAACATGTTTCAGATCCTCCAACAGTTTTACAAAAAACAAACAGAAACATGATGGTGTGATTGGTAGCTCTTAAGTTGCCCTAAGGTTTGTGTGTGTCTGCGTGTGCATGGTGGTTTGTGCTGTGTCTCTGTGCTGCATTGTGATGGACTGGTGACTGGTGACCTGCACCTCTGTCCCAGTGACCAGCTGTGGCCCTGCAAGGACAACTGGGTGCAGACAGCAGATCGAAAAAAGGCATCAAAGCAAAACATCCCCGAATCTGAAAGTAAAGTAAAACTCAATATTTGGTATTAACAACTGCTATTAAGCAGCAATTTTCTTGGATAGTTTTAAAACATGTTTGAGAGTCTGTCTTTTTCTTTTTTTTTTTTTTTTTGGCATCTCAGTTAAATTTCAATCCTGGCTTTGACTAGACCTCTCCAAAAACTTTACTTTGCTTCTTCATAGGTGGATGTACTATTGTGGTTGGACACCTGCCCTGTTGCATAACTTAAAAACTGCTCATACACATTGTGTCTTGTATATATAATTTAGTTAATTTTGAATCTGCATTATAAATGTCACAAAAATGCTGTATTACGGTAATTTACATAAAACAATAAAAATGGAATCTGAAAATATTTCTGAGAAATAAACATCTTTATTACGTGATTATATTGGGTTTGTAGGGAGGGGTAATTGGAGCGAACTCAACAATATTCTCATGGCCTGAACCAAAAAGTGCTTTCATTTATTTTAGCTCAACATGTTACTATAAAAAAATTAGCTCAGTTAAGAATGCCATTCTTATTAAATTTTGTATAGGAAACAATTTGTCGCAGAGCCAATGAAGGAAAAGGAGCGAAAGCATCCTGCGGTAATTTTCATTTAATTTTCCTCCACGGGTGGAAGCAGATGAAAACATAACATGCTCTACTGTCATTGGAAGGTTTCATTTTCTCCTGAGCCTCGAATGAAATCTAACTTATTGCTGCCTTCTTCCTCCCCCACACACTGCGTAATGAGAGAATATTTCCCCGGAGTGAGAAAGCACATCCAAGCTGTACTTTTAGAAACTTTATTAAGCCAACCTAACCAATTATTTTTGGTGTTTGCCTACCTTCTGATGAGTGACGACTCATTCAATAAGATGTTAATACAAAACAAATTTTCTGTTGAGTTCTATCAGAGATCAGTGAAGTCTTTCTACGTTGCCGCTGACAATGATTCTACGTCTTCCGAGCAGGCTTGTTTCAGCGGCATAGGAAGAGGGGGTTTGAGCAACAAGTCAGGCATTGGAGCAACACATCAATACCTCTAACTAAGAGGGATTGTGTTTTCATACAAAAGCCTGACAAAACTCCAGCTGGGGCAGAGTCCTTTATTGAATTGCCCAGTTAGCCTGTGATCAAACATGTGGGATGGTGATTGCATTCCTCAGCTGACATTTATCTATTTATCGTCACAGCAGCAAAAAAAGGAAAGGAGAAAAGAGAAGTAAAACAGTCAGAGAGGCTTTAAAAAATGAGACAGGGGTGGCGGCAAACTGATAGATGACTTGTCACATGTTGTTACCGGGAACTGCAGCAGTCGGCCTTGAGAGACGCTCCAAGTTCTCCCGCAAGATAAAGAAGTGGAGAAGCAGGTGACAGGAAGATCACACTCACAAAATTACAAGCTGCTGCATATTTACATGCCGGGAAAACTCTTGATCACACACTTTATTACATTCAGGCCTTTCATGGCGCTCAAACAATCTTAATGTGACTTTTGTTTCTCAGATTAATTGTCACAGCTATTAAACCATTTAATCTCTTTCTTGTTAATATGGGGAATTACAGGGCATTGTATTGTCAGGTGTGAGCAAATTACACAATATATCAGTTTGAATGAGTCCCTTCTTCCTTCTGTGTTACTCTGAACAACCTATATGGGAGTTTAATGTCTCCAAAGTTAAAGCAACACTATGGCCCAGAGCCAATTTAAATCAGCCAGACAACACAAAGTCTAAGCCATTGGAAAAGAGTTTTGTGTTTCTTTTCCCCAGGAGACCTGATTTATGCTTCTGCAATGAGCACAAAATAGTAATGGAGATAGCTCCTATGTTGCAATATCAGTGTGATAAAAGAAACTTGCTTTACTTTCTGAAAAAGTGCGCTTTTAAATTAAATGGGCTTTGCTTCCCTGTGATTAATAAACCATAGGAGAGAGCAAAGAAAAGCAGTTGAAAAAAACTAAACAAAGTTCATTAAAAATGCGGATTGAAATCAGCAGTGGTCCTTTCAGACCAAAGCAAAGATAAAGGCTGAACTCACATTTATTACCGCCGTTAAGAGTTAATATGTTGGGATGAGACAGCCGCTAATCTCAGTTTACTACCAATCTTCTGGTTTGCCCAAGAACCTAAACAAAAGACTTTGTGGTAACTGTGAAAACTGGATAAGAGTAAAGTTGAGATCTAAGTTTTAATGTATTCCAGATTATTTTTCCTTGCGAAAAAATCTAAGTTTTTGACCAAATCAAGCATTCTTTTGAATTTCAATAAAGAAATTCAAAAGAGAACCAATTATGGAGAATCATAATTGGTTCTCCATCCGTCCGTTCGTCCATCCATCAGCAACATATCCACATTTCCAAAATAATATATAATTTTCCCTTTGCTTCACAACCATGTGCTACTTTATTCTGGGTATTTTTTATTTTTTTTTTATCACAAATTTAAATTCCAATAAAATAAGGTTTATGGTAATAATGTGAGGGAATGTGAAAAAATTAAATGAATCCTGCACTTTTGCATAGATAATAAGTTTTAAAATAGTTCTTGGATGGTTTTTTTTTGTGTGTGCTTGAAAATCTGAAGCCCACTTTGTTTTATCTTTTGAGTTTGTTCCAGCATCATCTCTCATTTCATGCAATTCAACACTGCATGTCAGCTGTGGAAAAGAGACCTCTAAGCTGCAGAAGAAAATCCATCAATCTGTCACAGTAAGACTGTTGAGTTCTACTGTGATCTTCCACTAAAACAACATTCAAAGACGGAGATCTCTGTCCTCTTCAGTTACAGGACTGAGTCTAAAGTTTTTTATCTGCTTTGAAGTTGACTCATATGGAAAATAGAGTAATCTTTCTCACATTATTAAACTTGCAACCTAGACATTTCTGCAGAGACAAAAAAATACTAAAAATCACAAGAGTTGGCAAAAATGATTTTCATTGAAACAATGATCAACTAAAGGATGCAAAGCGTTAACTTTTATTTGATAAAGTTTGATCGTGATGCTTTAGTTCATGTTCTCATCACTAACGGCTGTAAGTGAACAGCTCACAACTTGGTTTCATAACATGACATTCAATATCAGTTGGAGATAATCATTGATTTCAGCAGGGTAAACTTCAAACTATCACTCCCAGCCTTCCGTTGGTGGCACTGTCATTTAGAAATGTTAAATTCTGCCTCCACCTTCTCTGTAAACTGGATCTGATCACTGAGACTTATTAGTTTTATCACCTCATTGTTGCTTCTCGAGTGGCATTTAGGAGAAATTTTACTCTCCAGCTTATGAATTTTTATCTCTAAAATTTTTATTATTTATTCATCATAATGATGGTTGATAAACTTAACTGTCTATGCAGCTTTAAGTGCCTGGATGTTTAGTGTTAGACAACATATCTTTTTATGTTGCTCATAAAAATTACATGAGCATAGCTATTTTTCTTGTGACACAGAAAGAGACAGCTGAGCTCATTGTGACTCCTGATTTGGAAGCTGGTTTTCCTTTTGAAGTTTTTTTCTGGAATGTCTGAGTGGGAGGAAACCTAAAGGGCGAATCTAGAAATCCCTTAAAGAATTAAATGTCTTGCAAAAGTATTTATTCCTGATGGACCTTTACACATGTTGACCCATTAGTATCACACATTTCAACCTATTTTACAGGTGTCTCCATTATAAAGTGACATATAATTGCTAAGGAGGAGCTGAATATGTTGAAGAGTCTGAATTTCCCTCCCACGTCTGTTGTTGCTTTGGCAGAAAATCATAAAAGAGGATAAAATTAGATTTCAACACACCTCATGTAAAATAAAAAAACGGGGGAACAGGAGGATGGGGGGGGACAGGTATGTATAAAAACAGAGATGCAAATTTCTGGCTCCAAAGAAATGTGTCCTGCATATTTTAGATGGACTATATAATGAGAAAACATAGAAAACAGCAGTTATTTCAGAGTGTTTCCCTATGGGAATGAAGTGGTTGATTTACCTGTAGGTGTTGCTGTTTTGTTTTATGGCTTGCTATGGAGTCTGACCTTTTGGCCCTGAGGGAGATTGTTTATTTAGGCTAGGAGGAAAGCTTGATCCTGATGAGTTTCAGATGTAATACAGAAGCAAAGAATCAAAAACCAACCCCTGCTGTTTTATGACACTGTGAATGTGTCTATGCGAGACAAGCTCAGAGAAATAATTATGACTTAGCCTCATAATAATAACACAATCTGTCTTATCTTCTCCCCTCCAAAGTTGCTTCATCTGAAATTATAAAATTTAATCCGAAAACCTTCAAGTTTTCAATATTTGTAAAACCACTTCTGAAGGAGGCAATTCCTCAGTGATGGTAACAAAATCCATTTCTTTCTGCCAAGCCAAATTTATCTCGCCCATGTAACCTGTAAACAGCTCAGCGTTTAAAGCACATGTGTCAAACTCAAGGCCCGGGGGCCAAATCTGGCCCGCCGTAGCTTTTTATGTGGCCCTCCACAGACTAGACTAAACACTAAATATTATATTATCAATCATATCAATGCAGTTTTTATCCGTTTACTGCCAATTTATGTCAATCAATCCCTCCAGTTTCTTGAGAATTTAGTTGATTTATACAGCCAGTAAATAAACAGTCGCATTTATCATTAGTTCCTGAAGGGACTGAAGAGACCTTCAATAATATTAGGTAATTTTAAGAATTCATTGACATAGTAACTGTTTGTGAACAGGTTTTATCAACACATTCTGGCACATCCGGCCCTTTAAGAGCCTTCATGATCTTGATTTGGCCCAAAACAAAAATGAGTTTGACACACCTGGTTTAAAGGTTTCTGCCAGCTTACTAATTGTTTGCATTTCTGTCTTCAGAATGGCAGAAATGACACTCTGATGACGTAGTACCAGCTGGATGCCTACTTGTGCTAAAGGTGTGTCAAAAGACTTCCAGTCGCTGATTAGCAATGGGGTGGAATCCCTAGTTGCATCAAAAGAGCAACTCCCTGACAATAATCAGATCCACCATTTGTAAAAGCTCACAGCACTGATGCAGTGGCATGTGGAACTTTACCTGGCTTGTTGTTGTGTTGTTTTTACTTTCCAGTCTTTGGGGTCACCCTGCTAGAATCACCCCACCCACATCTGATACTCAGTGATACTCTAAAAATGACCTGAACTGTACAGAGTAGAGTACAGCTATATTGAGATGTGCTTAGTAGGTTCTAGTTCACCGTTTACAGGTTAATAAAGATGTCATAACAAGTTTGCTCACTCAAGTCTGGTTGTTTAATTCTCATTTTGTCATCATAATTTCTGCCTCAACAAATCTGATTTGAAAATCTGAATTATCTTCTTGGTGTTTCATGAATACTGTGATGAGATAGTACTGAAGTAACAATTATCTTTGGCATGGAGTCCACACTGATATTGACAAACCTTCTATTATCTTTAGTCATCTAACTTAGAAACTGCTTTTACAGAGACCAGCCAGATTCAAGACTCACGGATCAAGAGTTTCAGAAATTGTGGAAAGTCGTCAAAAAGTTTGGTTTAACTTTAGGCTAGGAGGAAAGCTCCTAGCCTAAAGTTAGGAGCTACTGTTACCAACAACTTCAAGATAGTTGTTGGTAACAGTAGACTGCAGTAAGTAGAATTTGCATTCATCCTTTTACACAAAATTTTAATTGATACTAATACTGATTAAAGATAGATAGATACTGATAGATGTAGTATTTCACCTATGTCTGTGCATGACATCGGTGAAGGCAATATAACTGTTGAACACATTCGATTTATTTTAACAAATTAATAAAGTGTAAAAGAACTGATTGTAAAATAAATAAATAAATAATACTGCATTGATAAAGTAGTGCATGTGAACATGTCAAGACTCCAGAGATGTTACAGAATCCGACTATATTTATTCTTAATTAACAGATCTGGCATGACATTGTTACTAAACTCAATTTGCACTTTCTTTGAACTCCAGAACACACAACATGCTGTTACCGTGGTAGCCAGGGCAGACTTCACTGTTGCACAGCATTTGACTAAACCAAACTCTGTCCTTGAAGTCGGGCACTTGGCCGACTCTGAAATTTGAGCCTTTTGAAAGATTTTAGAGGAGAGCTTTAGAAAAAGTGAAGTGATTTTTAAAAAAATTCCAGGTCTGTCAGAAAATTTAACTGCTGAACTTTAACAATGCATTTCCAAAGAAAAATTAGAAACTAAAATGTAGGAAAAGTATATTCTTTTCATGTTTTAGGTCCTTGATGCAGTTGACCACTGATTTCTACTTACATTATGGGATCATTTGGTTAAAGGAGCAGTTTCTCTTTAAGTTTCTCTTGGCACATAGTGCAATTTTATAGACTTGAAATTAGCCTGTCTCTTTAAGAATCTCCCACTCTTTCTGATACTCCATCTTCAGCATCACATTGTAAGAACAATCATTTTGGCCCCTTGAATCACTGCAATTCAAGGATTTCTCAAACGTGCATCAAAGCAATACTTCAGGCATGTTTTGATGAGAGAATAATGTTATAACACGATATAAAGCTCAAAAAAGTTCCTTTTGCATGATACCACCCCTTTAAATGACCTGTGGACATCAACAGATGATTTGTACTGAAAGGAGGGTCAAAGTAAAGAACAAAAAACACAATGAAAGCAGCATTTCTTAGTGAGAACTCTTTATGGTAACATTTACAATCGCCTTGGTGGTCTGATCTAATATCCTGTTTGCGGTACTAACAGCATACTAACAGGAAGACCACCAAGGTTACTGCACATGTTAACTGTATTTTCTGCTTTTCCTCCGGCTTTAACTGGTTCCTTATGATTTTAACAGGTTCTGGAACAAAAAATGTTTCCCACAGAGAGACTGCTTATGTTGGGTGAGGAGAAATCTGGTCTCTTTAACCTGTTTACTCCCACAATGCTCATCAGCATTGCCTACATAGATGATCTTTGTAGCACTAAATCCATATTTGGTGTCTTGGTGGTATAAGCAACCAATTTAAAATTCAACACAGACCCATTAAAAATGTATTTTTAGTGTCTGTTTGCAGCGACAGAAAGTGACAGTGTTGGAGATGATATACCTACATAATGTTATATGAATGTCCTTATATGAAAATACACATGTGGTTTTGAGTGCCTGATCCCCAAAAGTCCTTTGTCAGATTTATTTGCTTTGGAAAAGTCGACAGGGACTAATTTATCAACTTAGCGACGATGTTTGAAAGTGGTGATGCTGCGCATTGACTGAAGAAAAATCCTCCTTTAAAAACATTGTCAAGAGTTACAGTAATTATTCATTTCATACGAAGCATTACTCATTTTAAATGAATGAATCATAAAGGCCAGTGGCTCACAAAGCGGTTTGTGAAATCTTCACCAGATGTCAGAGACCGCTCACTAACTCAGTCCAAACATGCCATGCGGCGTTGATAGGTGATGGGCACTGAGATGAGGGATTATGATGAGCTTCTCATGGCATACCAGCACTGTGAATATTTCCACCAATGTGGGGTTGAAGGGTCATCCATCTTTCTGTGTAGACAGAAAGACAAATAGGCTGACACTCTCCTGTGACTGGCTGTCATATATCTATCTCATCATTATTGAGCTGCTGGAGACCAGCACCCCATCAACCCGTGTCACGCTATCAGCATTTTCACTCAGCCAATGTGCGCAGGATCAGACGCAGCGGCATTAGAGAGAGGCTCCCCTCTATGTGTGAAGAATCCTAACAAGAAAGCTAAAAATTTGCCTCACACACTTGGTTTCTTTTTTATGGGTTAAGATAAGTTTGGCAAAGTGACAAATTTAACTGTAAACTTTTAAAAAGCTTAATGAAATGTTTGACTCAAATCAAATCATTCTCTTGGATTTCCTTAATGAAAAAACAGTCAACATTAATTTTCAGACACTGAGCTGGATATAATTGTTTAATTGCTGGTTAAATGCAGAATAAAAACTAACAGCTGAACAACTGGATTTATTTGATACATTTGGAATCACAAATTTATTCTCTGTTAAACTAAATACATTTCTCAAACACTGGAATAACACATTGTGATGGATAAAAAGAACATCAAAGCATTAATAAAAAATGAGTCCAGTAATAATCACAAAACCTAAAGATTTAAGAAGATAAACACAATCAAAACAACTATCATTAAAGCAAAGCGACTTGTCAATGTGTGTCCTTAGTATGCAACTGATGTGGAAATAATTGAGATCTTAAGACATTTGGTTCCACATTTGCCAGCTTTATGTTAGCAGAGAACACTTAAGACAACAAATTAAGCAATCATAGAAAGACTAAAATCATGCAAAAACATGTAAATTTAAATTATAAACAACTTACGAAATAAGAATGAATAAAGACAAAGTTATGACACATTTTATAACGGCTTAAAAAATGTATTCATTGTCATGAGCAAATCTATTTTGCATAGGCTAAAGAGAATAAAAATTCTATTGTCTAGCTCTGAATTCAAATCCTAAACGTTGTTCCAAGAAAGAAAAGAGGAGGGGAAATTAAATCTCAAGTTACCTGCACTACAGGAGGAACACAGTGAGGTCAGTTGACACTTGATGAAGGAGGCGTCTCTCCACAACAGCTGTTCAGCAAACTCAGTGGTCACTCCAAGTGAGTGACCACTATGTCAAGCTGTGCTTCTCCTTTCTACGAAGAAGGAGTTCACAATGTCAAAATGTTTTAAATTCGGAACACAGAACTTATTCAAATAAACTTAATCATGTTTTGAGCTTGAACAAAGCGTTTGCTTTAATTCAATCTCTTTGAATGACCTGCCAAGTTGGGTTAAAATTATAATTCAAACTGTATGTACCTCATTAGATATGTGAAGTTCTTTGTATGCTTTCTTCGTAATGAACAAATAATGTTGTGTCATTGAAATAAGCCTATGTGGATCTACGTGATGCTTTTTAAATCTGAGGCAGGATCCAGGCCAAGAAAACACAGAGGCTTTGAGGTTCGATCTGAGCAGCCACCCCAATCAGTGGGCACATCCTCCCATTCCTGATCTGTTTTTGTTTCTGGCTGGCTGGTCGTTGTAAGCACCAGGTGCGAAAAAATCTCATTATCCCAGGTCCTGATCTCGGAATAGCAAGCTGAATAGCAACTATGGCCAGCGCCTCTGTTAAAACACTGACCCCTGCATTAATTGGGCACAACCTTTTGGGTGCCTGCCTCTGAAGCTGATTTGGGATTTTCGCTGTGAGGAATCGTCATCCCCTCAGCAGCTGGTGGACAGAAGAGATGGGGTACCAAGAGGCTGAGAGGTCAAAATTTGTGGTTCCCACACGCTGGTCACTGGAGGCTGAAATATCTTCCACTCTTCTGCTGCAAACTAAAGCCTCCTGGTGGAGCTCCAGCACAGGTATATTGCCATAAATTAAATGGCTTTCTATTGTTCAGTAAGTCTATCCTCCCTCTGAAAGACCAATAAAATTTATTAAGACAAAGAAGGCAATAACAATGCTTAGCTATTAAGAAGGGATCTCTGGAGGGTAGAAAGAAGTTCTAAAATGACTGTCCTGTGATTATCACATGCCTGAGTGTGTATATTTTTTTTCTGTTTGCAAGGTTTTATGGATTTTGTGTATGTGTTTGTGTGTGCCCATCTATAGCAAAGCCAAAGGAGCAGACACGGTCAACCCGTGGGATTAGAGTGCAATAAAGGAGGATGAACGTGTCCGGAAAACACCAGAATACGTCCAGACACCACCTTACTGGAAATCAATCCTCTCGGTCAGGCCCCCTGCGTACTGGGTTTAAGTGGGAGTGATGGCAGGAGAGAGTAAAGGAACAGACAGAGACAGCGAGGGGAGGGGATCACAGAAAAGTGGTAGCGGGGGGGCTGATCAGCAGCAAACCACAGTGAGACAGGTTGGTAGAAAGCATTATGGTTAGCAAGATTAGTGAGGCTACCTTTGAGCGCTTAGGTGTGAGTAGAGGTCAGCATGATCCAAAGGGGAGCACAAGGCACGGAGGCTGCAGCATGGTGGTGTTTTTCTTATTATACTCACTGTCTGAGGCTGAGACTCATCGAACGTTCAGGTTCAAAACACCAAAATATCTGCTCGTTTAATAGCGAGCTCACACAGAGGTGAGTCAACTCTCTTAGTTGGACCTGAACAAAAAATAAAAGATTTCATTTGATCTTCCCATGAAACTTTTTTTCCACTGTCTGAGTGCTTGCTGTGATGGGGTTGAGAGCCAAAGGTCAACACTCATATCTGTAGTGTTGAGACATAATCTGGAAACAGAAGGCTTAGCTGAAGAGCATGTGCGATGTCTCATATCAGGACAATGATCCTCAATTGTTCTTTGTTTCCAAATGTGTCATAAGTGTCAAATTTGCCTCTTTAGCAAACTGTGCACTGACTTTGACTACATTGTCAATGCGACAAAGTACCCACTACAAACACAAAGTGACAAAACACAAAGAGGTGTGGGTGCTTATACAAAAGGAGAAATCTGCTGTGGAGGTGTCGATCACGCACACGCACTCATTGGAGCGCACGCAGTGTTATTTCTTTAAATGTTGATGCGCATTAATCACCAGGAGAGAGAAAGAGGGAAAAAAAAAAAGGTTTGCCTTGGTGACATTGGAATGCAGACATATTGGCAATTTGCAGAGTTTGACGCTGCATACTGATAGACCAAACAGCAACAAGGACAAAAGCAAAGAATCCATGATCCAACAGCAGACATGCTGTTCTGCTCACGAACAAAGTGACTTCGCCTTCATATTTCAAAAACATGACTCAAAACTCATTTCATTTTAGCAAACATTCATCAACTAATTTGTAAAAGAGTTCACAACAAATCAGTGAATATGGCTTTACATTTTCTGGCCACTATTGTTACTTGAATCCCAGATTTACACAATTTAGCCAATATTCCTCAATATTGTTAAATGACAGATTCTACAACATGATACGCAGATGTTCTGCTCTTGTGGAATTTTAGAAAGTATCTTCTCTTTAGTTGTTTGTATAAACTGAAAAATGAGTAGTCACTTCACCTTTGGCAGCTGTGATTAGATTTCCATGAAGGTCGTTGTATTTTCACCCTGCTGGACCTGAGGGCAGGTTCAGAAATGTAGCAGATAAGGATGGAACTCTCCTCTAGGTTCAAGATTGGGTTAAGCCCACAAGGTTTAACCCAAGTCATATAGTTTATGAACCAGATAACTGTGCTACTGACCAAATACATGTAAACGTTTGAATTTGAGGAAAGTTACAAAATTATCTCTAAAAAATGTTTTCAGTCAGTGGCATCTTTAGATTCAGTGCAGGACAAATGGCTACAGAAAATCTTCCCTGCCAATAGCCGTCACCATCTTCAATAACTCGGAAGAATCTTAATTAATTAGTTACAATAACATTTAATTTCCCTTTCGGATTAATAACGTATTAAAGTATTTATAATTGAATTGTGGCATTTAGCAAATATAAGCAATTTTGTTAAATTCTATCTAAATTCTATCCTTTTAATTGGTCAATGGAAAAATTTGGTTCCATCTGTGCAGAAGAACAGTTTTCTGTAAGCTGATTCAGTGTCTAGTGCAAATATTGAAAGCGTCTATTAAATATTGGATTGTTGTTGTTTTCTTTTAATTAAATTTTAGGAGGCTGCTTCCCAACCATTTCATGGTCCCTAAAGGATGATGAAATGTCAGTTGTGGCATTATGACAAATCATAGTAATTAGATCAGCTACCCTACAAACGGCATTACCTCCAGCAATGACAGGATGACTTTTGTGATATTTAGAAGTGTTTGGCCATTACAGTCCTCCAGAGCATACACCTATAGTAAGTAAACAGTGGCAGTCTGATATTTTGCATGTCAAGTGTTTCATTGTGTTGTGATTGTAAATGTAGATATGGGGCTCAAGTGTTGATTTAAAAAAAAAAAAAAAAAAAAAAGATACATCTACTTCCAAGAAATTGGGAAAATGTTAGATATAGAAGAAACCAAGTGAAGGTGTTTGTTGTGAGTCACAAATGAAGCGATCGAAGTTTTCCACATGCACCATACCGGGGTTTATTTATAAGCCAAGCTGTTGCTTGTCATTTGGCCAGGGCCACTAAGAGCTCCTGGGAAAGAAATGATCCATGGTTCCATCTGAGTAGACGACCACATGTTGTCAAGTCAATACTTTGCTATTGAAATAATAGACAAAGACTCTCCTGCGAGGCAAGAAAGCCTGACCTTCAACAAGCCAGATTTTTTTATTTTTTTTGTAATGCCATTAACAGCTTTTTGCTCTCACTTTGGTCTTTTTTGACATCTGTGAAATAACAGGGAAATATGCTGTATGTGTGAGCAGGGATTTAGCTTTTAGTTTGATGGCCTACACATATGTTTTGTTAATCCAGTCTTTTCTAAAACAGTTGGCACAATGTAATTCAAAAACTGCATCATCATAGAGTGCCCTGCAGAGATATTTAACCCTTCAACTCGTCCATATTTTGGAACATTAGTCAAATTCTTTAAAGTAAGGTAGAAGGAATAAAAGAAGGAATAATTTTGGAAAAAATAAAATCATGAAAAAACAGCAAAATATCTGCATTTGTATTGTATCTGTCCACATTCACTATTAAGAGTATGTCTCTAACTACTTTAATAGATCTAGAGCAGGCGTCTTCAAATCCAGTCCTCGAAGGCCGGTCTCAGTTTCACTTTTAGACGTGTGTCTGCTTCAACACATCTGAGTCAAATAATGAGGTCATTTGCAAAACTTGACTGGATACTGAGGAGGTAATTCAGTCATTTTATTCATATTTATTTTACACATCTAAAAGTTACAGGACAGTGAGGCCTGGAGTTGAAGATCTTCTTCTTCACAATACAATCAGACTGCATGCAGATTTATTTTCAACTTTTAATTTGTGCCACATATTATTCACTGGATTTGGTTTTATACTTTGACTTTGCCATTGGCTGAATTTAAATTCAAATCCAAGCTTTACAATTTTTTTATATACATTTCAGGTTCCTTTTGAATTAAACAGAGGCAGTATGATGTGTTGATCCATTACACACATTCCCAATAAATAACAGAAGTTTGTAGTTGTAACTGTACTATTTTATTTTTGAAAAAATTTAAAGCACATGAATACTTTTCCATGGTCCAACCCAATGCACTGATCTGTTCCATACCTTACTTTCTCGTCCTGCAGGTTTAAGACTTATTTAAAGCAGCAGCCAAATACAATAGACTATTGGCTTGGTTTCCATCCGGTAGTTCCTATTTTCAGCTCCCCTTGACTTTAGTGCTGGCACCTCAGGCGATGAGATGAGTTGCTTGAGGCTAGGGCTTGAGGAAAAGCCTTGGGCATAGTTGCCACATCACACACCGTCACATAGAGAGAAGCTTAAGAGGACAGTATCAATCATATATAGGGACCTCTGGACCTCATAACCACAGGTAATCTTTCCAATGAGATTCCAGCAGTTTTTCTAAAAACAACTGTCCTGGAAATTTCTGAAAAACTATTTGAAAATCAAAACAAGCACAACACTAAACTGTAAACCTTAAGACAAACAGGGCCACGACTGTGGATAAGGCTAAAGCTGGCAAAGACAACCCACTGTATCCTGATGACCTGCCATGGCCTCTTGACAGTCCACCCCCATGAACACAGGTAGCCACAAATGAGCTAATTTAAAACAAGACTGTTGCCGGGACGCGGCTAAGAGTCAGACAGCCAGCTCTGGCAGGTGTCAAGGTGCCCAAGAGCATCCCCTGGACTGCGCTCATTTCAAACCTTCACTTCTCCCCTGCTACACCGCAAGCTATGTTTTCAGCACAGGAAATGGAGGATTTAAGATCTATATTAAGTCCAAAAGTAAAAAAAGAAAGGAGGAAACAGATGGCTGTCTCTTCATTATTATTTCATGGGTTTTTACAAGGATGTGGTGTTGCCAGCCAGTGGGCGTAGACACTAATGAGACAAGGCTGTCCTGTTTTGCTTTGAGCAAGAACACATATCAAAAAAGTATTTATTACAGTTAGAGTAATACACAAAAATGCTATTTTACTTCTTGACACTGTCGTTGTCAGTAGAAATGTCATATATCTGACACAATCATTGAGCTGCTGAAGAGTTCCCATTATGGGAAAAAGCACAAAACCAGCTAGGTGGTAGGCAGCCTCATGTGGTTAAGGCATTAAATTGTTGCTTCTCACATTATCAAATGTTATACTTTTAGATAAAATATTGATTGAATTGTTGATGTGAATACAAAGAGATTCGGAAGGCTTGGATTTCTCATTGCAGGTTTATATAATGTATTTTCTTCTCAAAACACTGTTTAGTTTATCTGGTTTGAAAAAATTGCAGACGCTATGTGAGAACTAGACATCCCAAATTGTTGCCTAGGTAACTTCAAGAATTTTTCAAAAACATGCATGAGAGAATCAAAGCAACATGTCACATATGTTTTGATGAGGGAATAATATTATCACAATATAAACCTCAAAAAGTTGATTTTATCCTGATATGCTCCTTTTACGCTTGTTGAGCTTGTTGCCTTATCAACACTTGTATGTAATCTTATGTCGGGGAAGCTTACAACCTGCCAATCAGGTGTCAAAACTGGCTTTTAGCAATTAGCTTATTTACCCAAATTATCTACAGTGGCTCCTTGATGACAGCTCATGGCAGCCCAGTCCCAGTCTGTGGATATGAGTCAAAATCAGTCTTTAGAAGAACACCAACAGTTGTGTGAGCACAATGTAAAGTACAGGTTATGCTACATAGACAGATGAGGAGTCACAGCAGCCCATATCCCCTCTTCAGTGTAATAACAATTACAAATGTGAAGAAACACTTGGATTATTGGGGGAAATGTTTTAGATTAACAAAATTAAGTGCACACCACTCCCGAATTCACTGTGGCAAACTTCTTTTTTTTTTTTTTATAAAAAAAAGGCAGTTTGCAGATCAACAAAAATAGTTATCTGGAGTTAAACTGCAATTAAGGACTGATACTGATTGCCTTAATCATAAAATCCCTCGAAATGTTTATGTGTTTCTAGTGACAAATCTTTCGACAGGTCCCAACATCAAAATGTTGTGCTGCAGGAAAACTACCAGACATTGTCTTGCCTGTCTGCTTCCTTAAAAACAAAAACAGCAAATAATCAACTTATGAATCTAATTAGAGCCACAAAGTGCCAACCATGGAGCTATGAGATACTAAGAGATGTCTTGGCAGCCAGCCAGGTAATTTACTACTTTGTTTATTTAGGTCTGTTATTTATCAGTCGTCTCTAAGGGCATATTACTCAAAGTTTAGATGTGGTTTGGAACAAGTCAAAAGAAAAATACATAAATTTTTTTAACTACCAATGAGTAAGGACAAATAGTGACAAGGTGTATCCAATTAAAGGTTTGAAAATCATCCAGCACAGTTAATTAGAAATTAAAGTAATTAGGATTTTATTTGACTTTTTTTTTTTTTTTTTTTTTTTTACAAACTATTCTGGATTTAATTGTGATTTTATGTTGCATACCAACACAAAGTACCACAAATTGTGATATACAAAAAATAATTCATGGTATTAAGTGATTTATCACATACCTAAATATTTCACAAGTGTGGGATTTACATTGAAATTCAATAAGTTAGAATAATCGCTCCAATGGGGCAGAAAAAAAGCACATTCCGGCAGTAAGGCCATTTTTTTGAATGTTAAATAAAAATAAAAAAAATCTGAAACAAAAATGAGTCTGTATTTAAATAATCCATGTAATGAATATAGAATTTAGTTACTAAATTGAATGAATTTTTTAAATCATTTTTAATCTATTAAATATGAATAATGTTCATCTATTCAGGCATAAGTATTTGGATTGGCGAGCACTGTCCTTTTCATTCCACTTCAATGTCGTGTATTTTAATTTGTCATAAAACGTTAGTAAAATATTTTGCAATAAAATTGAACGAAATGATAAAAACAGTCAAAACAATTGCCCTCATTATTGTTTTCCTTTTGGTATTTCTAAAAACCAACTAACAGGAGAAATATTTCTTCTTACTAATTTGTCGTTGCAGTAAAATAAGATGGCTCTCCTGCATGGATCACAGTTATGGTTCAAAACCTTTAGGTCTGAGACTGGGAGGAGGAACATTTGGTGAAAAAAGATGAGAACTTTTTTATAATTGTTTGTGTTTGACTCTTCCTCAAGCCTGGAGCCCACATTGTGGCTGTGTGTTTTGTCTTCATATGTGTGTATTCTTTAGCTCCCCTGCTGACAGTGTGTGGGTGATGGATGGCAGTACGCCTCTTATGTCACCCAGACACACATTCTCACAGTTATTGGGCCTGCAGCCTCAGAAGCTGGTTATATTCCATTAACATGACCAAGATGACAATGCTTTCTAAGGCAGTAACGCGATGTCACACTTGGCCACCGTGGAGCCATCTGAACAGTTTGTATTAAACATAAACACATCATCTGTTGCTGTCTCCCTTTGTTCCTTTGTTAATGGCTGAAATTATGTTCTTTGTGCTGTTATGCAAACATCAGGTGTTCTGCAAAACCAGAGAAACAGCTGATGGTGGTAATCATCTCAGTAGGGAACCTTTTATCCCCAAAGATGAGGAAGATGGAAAAACATGGGCTGATTCATAGAATATTTGTTTTTTTACTGGGTGTCATCTTGACAGCAAATATGTGAGATTTTATGTTTTCATGAGCGCTTTAAATGAATTGACACATAAAACTGAAACTCTGGGACCATAAAAATTACACACATATATAGTAAGGAGGTGTAGAATCATTTTCTAATTATTGCATTTAATGAAATACAGTCATCTCCATTGTCCTTCATTACAATGACTTTTGAAACTCACTCAATGTTTTTTTTTATTTCAATTTATCGAGATTTTAAATTAACCTGCACATTTTTCTCAGCAGCTGGTTGTAAATGCAGGTGACCCTACGGGAACAGTGACATTGTTTGTACGTTGTTCTAGTCATTAGGTTCCACAAGATATTTTTATAGTTTTTTGCAGTCTAACAAAATTATTGTTAGTCTGTCTTGAAAGAACAATTGTTACATCTCCAGATTGTAGGTATTGCAGGAGATCATTATCCGCTTGACTTGGCCTTATATAAGAGAAAAGAAACATGAAAGACAGATAAAAGAAGAGCTCAGAGACAGACTGAGTTAAGCTTTTGCAGCTAG
The DNA here is from genome assembly GCA_010277015.1 of Poeciliopsis turrubarensis. Classification (NCBI taxonomy): domain Eukaryota; kingdom Metazoa; phylum Chordata; class Actinopteri; order Cyprinodontiformes; family Poeciliidae; genus Poeciliopsis; species Poeciliopsis turrubarensis. The sequence goes on from VMRN01000007.1 coordinate 7,166,143, forward strand.
CAATGCTGTGTTTTATATCAAAGATGTGCTGGTTTCACGTTATCACGAAAATATTGCAAGACACAAGATTCTGGAAAAGTAGAGACTTACGATATCTATATATAGTCGACCAGTCTGTTACTATAAAACTGAAGAAGGTATGCAAGAAGAGCCTAAAAGTGATGGTAGTTAATGTCAATTAAAACTAGTATGACACCATATTATTTATGTTATGAGAATCTATTTAAACTACACTCCCAAAAGTACTTGCTCAGTTTTTCATATCATTGTATTCAACTTTTTCAGTCACTTTTATAAGTTCTTGTATCTGGATATACAGACCGCTTCTTCATACACTGAGAAAGAATAAACAGATACAACTTTGGTGCTGGGACAGGCTGACATTATTGTATTTAGAATGACGTGTTTTGTTGTTTTATTATTTTCAGGAGTCCATTAAAAGACATTTTTGGACAATCTTTGGGGGTATGACCGTGCACTGTTGTAGAAAACCAGGTGCAAATGTTTCAAATTCCAACATGATTAAATTATACATTAAAATCATGCAAAACAAACATATAAAACCAAAAGAAACTAAAATACTTAACAAAATGCTTAATATAAATGCAAAGTAACCACGTTATGCGTTTAAAACAAATTAAAGAGAAGAAGAAGTTTGTGTATTAAGAATTAGATGTAGTGTGTGTGTAAAGCCAAGTTGTCCACAACTTTTGGCAATATATTGTATTTTGCTATTGTCATGCATGTCTTATTCCAAGGTTTTCTGAAGCCTTAAAATGGACAAAAAAAATGCTCTTTCATTTTTCCAAAAGGAGAACAAAAGATTTATGAATAATTCATTGTCAGTGAATAATGATACAGTTCAAATGTCTGCAGTCTAAATATTTTAGATTTTGTGCAAGAGAGTTCAAAGATTAAAGATCCCCTAAAAATAATTGAAATAACCATTTAATTTAAGCAGGATATTATTCTAATTAGAAGCTAGTGTCAGTTGCTGTCAGCAGTGTATGGCCAGGATTTTATGCATGCAACAAGGCAACCCTGAGTCATCAGCCATGTCATTAATATTATAAATCATCTCTTAATCCAAAAACAATTAATTTATTAGAATCTGATCAGTTACTTTTACATACAGTCGCAATTGTTTCAGATCAGTTCTCAATTTAATACAAGCAACTTTTGCAACTGTGAAATAAATATCAGTAAAAGGTTTAAGATGAATAATCCCTTCATCCCTTCAGTGATGAAGAAAATAATCATTGGAATATCATGTTAATTACAATCTGCGTCAATACTGTTCTTTATCGAGAGTGCTTATCATTCAACCCTTATGCCTGTGTTGTGTTATAAATAGGGCCGGGTTATTTTTTGATGGAGTGATTGGAAATAGAAACTGACCTTAAAAGTGTGATGGATGAGCAGATTGGACACAGAATACTAAAGGCAGCCACATTAGAGCTTAAGGTCAACACGCAATGACAGAAATGGAAACAGGAGGACGATTCATTTCTCCACCACCTGAACCTCGATCCCTCATCACAACTCCGTCTCGGCCATCTTGTGTTTTCGAGCAGGCAGACATGTCAGAGCGAATTAGCAAACTCACTCGCTGGTAATTGGTTTCTGGGGAGAGGTTTTTAGGCTGACATTAGGAAAAAAAGTGGCTTCCTTCTCTTGTTAATTAAGTCTGTGGTAAGAGTCAAAGAACATGACAGTGTTGTTCCTCCAATGAACAATGTTATTAGGCAGATGTGCACTTTAAAAGTTTTCGCTTCACTTTGTCAGGTCATTCAGAAGCTGTCTGGATAGCTTCCATGTTGTGCAAAGATTTCTATGCATCATTACAAGAAGGTTTAACGAATAATGGGTCGGATAAATGCTGCTGGAGCCTCTGACATGACTGCACCGATTAGCTCCAAATAATACACAACCCCTGGTTGGTGGTGGATTGGTCTTTTGGAGTGTGCAACAGCTCATGGCTGATTAAACTTTCATCCAGCAATTGCATTTTTAATGCAGTGAGTCTGTCAATAGTTGCAAAAGTAAAGGCAAGTTAATGCTTTGAGTAAGATGTTTACATGCTTATGTTCATTATAAATGCATTATGGGAAGAAAGTTCTCTGATACTAATTCTCTAAATTAGGTTGTAATTCACAAAAGGGTTTACCTGAGCAGATCTCAGATGACTTGAAGCAAGTAAAAATGTAAATCAGTAAAACTCAAATTAAGAAGTCACTGTTCTGGTATGCACACTTTATGGACACATGAGCTACATTGTGTAACATCTGCAGAGAAACATGTACATTCACAGTACTACCTTGATAAACGTAAACACCTGTTCATTCTGTGAAACTGATGGTTTATTTGGGATAACAAAATTAAATTGTGTATTTATCTGCTGTTGAAGTGTGAGGTTGTTGATACTCACAATTCATTCCTCCAGGAACAGGTTATTGGAAACAATATACAGTAATATCAATAATAAATAACCCCACACATTTCTCATATAATACATTACAATCCTCTGAGTTTTACAGTACGAGGTGCCTTTCCTTCAGGGTTTGTGAAAGACCTGCAAATATGCTCACATCTCCTTATTTGTGCAACTTTATCCTTCCATGCATTAAGAGGGGACCAACTAAATAACCCCATAAGCCCAAGACACCTGTTTACTCTGTCAACTCAAATTGTCCTCCAGAGCAAAGCTGTGAGGATAAATGATTCAGAGACGTTGTTATATCTGGCAGCCTTTAAGTTATTTTTTCAGTAGCATAGTATAAACAGTCAGAAGATTTAGAGTATCACTGCTTTTTAGAGATTATAGCTAAAGCATTGCAGGAAACTGAACTTGATAAAACAATATTTAGCAATCTCCCTAAGGCACTAAAGTATCAGTATTTTATGTATTGTTTGTTATAGGAATCCTTTCGCTGGTTGTCTTATATTGCTTTAATATGTCATATACAGCTCTGGGAAATAATAAGACTTAAAATGATCAGTTTCTCTGATTTTACTTTTTATAGGAAAAAGCTTGAGTAAAATGAACTTTATTCTTTTGTTCTTTGAACTACTGAAAACATGTCTCTGAAATTCCAAGCAAAAATTTAGCACTTATTTGCAAAAAATGAGAAACAGTTAAAATCACAGAAATAGAGTACTTTCAGACATCAAATAATGCAAAGAAAACAAGTTTATAATACTTTAGAATCAATAATACTGTTTTAACTCAGGAAGAGTTCAGAAATCAGTTTTTGGTGGAATAACCAGGAGGTTTTTGATGGGGTTCACTGCAGTGGGCTATTATTTTTTCCAGAACTGTATTTCATTCAATTTGAAAGTGGCTCATAGGGTGAAACTCCTAATATGAATACATATTCAGGGGATGTAAAAGTTCATACAAGAGAGATCATAAAACTACCTGAGAAAACTTTGCGATTTGTGATACTAGATTTTAAAATGAGCAATTACTTCACTGTCCAGGTTTTGACCTTAATCATATATCAGTCTGCTGCTTTACTTTGGTCTAGTAGTTTTTAGAAGCTTGTATGAATATTTTCCTATTTAATCAGTTCCTGTAAGGAATTTTTGAAACACTACATTAATCTTTTGAGCTTTCTTTAGTTTCCGACTGTTACATTTTCATTTTTATATGAATAAAGCTACAATGAAGTTTTGAAAGATTAATGTGAACACCTTCAACTTTTTTGCCCTGATAGTTAAAAGTTTGTCTGATATAAAAATTGCATTTATCCATATTTGATCATATAGTTACCAGTAGTAGATATTGACGTCTCAAGTCTGTTTAATTCTGCCTGCATAATTCAGAGTGGAGCACGATTGGTAGTTTGTCAAAGCTGTCAACAGGAAATGCAGTATATATGTCCCATGAGATATATTTACCTCTATCTTTTGTATATTTTTAGAAAATAGCTTCTATCTTTGTCTGTGTGGGATCCATTGCCAGGATTTGTACCTTTTAAAATACACGCAGTGAAGAGTAACTCATCTAAAATGCACACTATATTGTAAAAAGTATTAGGTCGCTTGCCTTTACATCCACATAAACTTTAACATCTAATTTTTTAACACAAATGATTTGACAATACTCTTCTGAGAAGAATGTGTCTTCAAGGTTTAGTAGAGGTCCCAAGGAAAGTTTTTGACCATTCTTCCACAAACCCATTGGTGAGATCAGGTACTAATGTGGGACCAGAAGGACTGGCGCTAAGGCTAAAGCTAATAAAACCTTTTTTTTTTTTTTTTTTTTTTTTTTTAGAAAAAGGTTTTATTAGCTCTCATGGTCTTTGTTTGACAGTGAATTGACAGACAAGTGGGTATTGAGAGAAGGGGGAAGACATGCAGCAAAGGTCGCCAGGCCAGGAATCAAACCTGCGACAGTCACGTTGAGGACCAAGGCCTCCATATGTGGGTTGTGCTTAACCCCCGCACCACCACAGCATCCCCTGATCCATAGTCTTATTTATTTAAATAATGATATAAAGTAGAAAAGAAAAAAAAAGTAAAAGAAAAAAAAATCTTGAAGGTAATTTACCAATTCTGAAGAAATTATATAAAATCTATCTTTAGTTAGGTCACAATTAGTAGTTCCTTTAATAAAACTCTTTTTTATGACAATAACCACAAGGAAAACTGTTCATGCTTGTACTGCTTTCAAAAGAGAAAAAAGACAAAGTCTCCAAAAAGCATTTGATGAGTTTATTTTATTTATGAACTTAATATGTACAGTAAATACATCATTGTTCTGACAGACATTTCATACAAAGATATATTTTCCCCATACACAAGAAAGTTGTTTAGATTATGCCAGATTATATTGGGTTTCTGGTAACATTGTAATGTCATTATTATTACTAACATGATACTCTTCCCGTAAGATGAATTACAAAAACGATTTTCTGAAATCGCCTTAGTCAGCATTCTGGGAAGCAAAAGACAGTCATGCTTGAGTTCATCAGTGTGAAATGGCCCCTGACTACATCCATCATACCTCGAGTTCATTTGGTGTCAGTGAAGTGGTCGGGAGTGGCAGGATCAAACACTCCTTTGTAGAGGGAGAACTTTCACAGGGTCTTAGACGCTGCTTTAATGCTTTTTGATAACCAGATAGACGAGAAGAGAAACAGACAGACGAAGGAATGATGGGTGGATAAGTCCTCAGAATCAAAGCCTGGCTGTTAAGACATAGAGCTGCTCAGGATTGAAAGGGTATCACTTCACTCTGGGCGGCAATGTGTGCTGTGACTGGTAATCCAGGCCACAATATCACATGAGTGCAATATTATCACCTGGGTGAAAACTGAACTTCCAGTACATGATGAAATAAATATATGCTATAGAAAATGAAATCACTTTGCAACAGGGGATCATTTTAGCAGTCTCATGGTGCTGCAATTTTCCAGAGAAGACTTTATACATTATGGATGAACCATATTGTTATAAGTGTAGAACAGCTGAATGTCTTCTTTCCTTCTAAACATCCTTTTACTGTGTGTCCATGCTTCGCATTGACAGTTTTCCTGGAAATTTGTGTGTAGGTAAAACGTTACGTCATTCCTTCCTGAGGCAGATGAGTGCAAATTCCCCAGGCAGTATGGAACATCTTTCTTCTTATTAGCATTACTAAGAAGTGATGTGTTCGTTTTGGATGGTGGTGAAGAATCCTGGTCTTCACAGTGGTGATATAAACATTTAAACTTTTTCGCTGATTTGTATAACAACACAGTTACTCTCTAATACTGAGTGATTCAAAATGCAGGAGTTGAATAATTTTTTTTTTTTTTCGGTACATTAAACATCATCTAAAAATACAAATTGTATTAATTGTGGCCAGGGAAAAAACTGATTAACTTTAAGCAGCTAATTTGACCTCCTGAAATGCACATTTGTCCTTTCTATTTATGTAGTTAAGTGCAGCGATAGATTCTCTGCAAGGTTGGTAATTTGTGTTGACGTGTTCATGGCTGCAGTGTTTATTGCCTTAACCATGAAGGAACCACTGCAGCCATTGTCCTTACACAGATCAAATACTTTTGGGGAACAAAAGCATTTTGTTCCCCAAAAGAACTTTGGTTTAAAAGAACTTTGGTTTCCAGATCGTCTGGATATTTTTAGATGGAGGAAATGGGCATACCGTCAAAGAAGACTTAATGACTGCAATTCAGGAACCTGTGTGTGATTGGAGATGACACCAGAATGGTGATGAGTTGATGGTTAGAAAGAATGTATTTTCCAGAGCTGCTGGTCATCTTCTATGCAGTCATTATTCATTTCTGCCTGTGTTCCTTTACTACTATGTGCATTGGTTCAGCCACAGAACGGCAAAGGCTGTATTGCAGCAAACATTCAGGTCTGAAGAGTAAATTTTCTTTGCTCCATCCAGTACTTGCATGGAGTCAGGAAACTGGAGACAGGCCCCAAATATTATGGACACAAACTGCTTAGACCTTTGAATCAGCTCTACAGCTTCTTCCCTGAGGCCGCCTCTCACATGAAGACAATGTACATGTTACACCAACTCTTTCACATAAAAATATGCTTTTTTTTAAAAAATTTATAAATGATTTTTCTTTTTTAAAAGAAAATATTGGCTGCACATACATTCACATATATTTGTACATATTGTTCCATTTGCTTCTTTTTAAAAATATATTATACATCCATATGAGGCGAATGTGTGAAACCAAAGTCAAGTTTGTGGTTGTTTGCATGAACTTTTCCAATAAAGCTAATTCTACTTCATACGCATTGTAATCCTGTAGCTGATCATCGTTTACACATTTATTCCACAGATGGGCTCAGATTTTTCCCTCTTTATGGAGTAAAAAACAAGAAAAAGCATTTTATCTTATGACATAATGACTGTTTTTTAACTCTAACAAGGCTTTTGTTCAGTGGTAAGTAGCATATTCTTGGTCTTAAGCTTAGCAGGGCACCAAGTGAAACTGAATTGAACTTTCCCAGAATATTTCAGGCCATAACCAAGCAAATTCCCCTTGAAGTTGTATTTTATTTGCATAGTCAACTATACAAATGTAAATTGGTGATGATGCAATAATACTACTGCTGTGTATTGCAATAGTGGTATTGATTAACACACATTTTTTGGACTCTTCTGTTTTTTCTTTCCTCACAACGCTCTCAAATCTCTTTTAGAGCTTTTGCATCTTAGCCACCAAAGAGGCACACCCTGTGCTTTCATCAAGGGTCACACTATTTCCAAACGGCAAAACACTAAGACTGCACCTGAAGAATTTGCATGTATGGTCTTGGAGTGTATTCTCTTTCCAAATATTGCACCCAAGTTAGTCCTGTAAATTGTAATCGCCACATTAAATTGCAATATTTTGCAACTCAACAATGAATTAACCCCTTAACTGGTGGTGAAAAAGGCAGAGTATTCAAACAAACTTGATTTGTCCCATGGATGGGATACCGCCAGTTAAGGGGTTAATGGAAAGAAATGGCTAATAAACTGTCATGAAGTGTGTTTTTGCATTCTCCTTTTTTCGTCGTGCCCACCACCTGGGCGTATTTACCTCAGTTGTTTTGTTGTTCTTGATTGTGTTTTCTCACTGACGTAACCCGCTGCACTCTCAGTGAGGTTTGACAATCGATAGGTACCAGTATTAGCATAATAAAGTGTTCACATTAAAATGGAGCTGAATTCTGGACTCACCTCCTTTCACCAATCACGGCACACGACATAAAATTTCATTTTCTTTGGATATTTTGTATCTGAGCTTTTCATACAATGGTAAGTTAATGGAAATGTTGCAGTTTTTTGGTCAGTCACTAAAGTGACACATCTTCATGTTCTGAATTGCTCTTTTGGTATTATCAGCTGTTTTACATTCCGGTCTGTTCTTCGACTTTCAAGCAACTTCTGTTCAACGTTTTACATATTTTATCTGAATTCCCAAGTTCTGTGATACCAGACAATAGCAGAAAGTATTCAACTTTAATGGGCAAATAAAATTTCTCCAAATCGTAGTTTGTACATAGGAAAATGTTGACTGAGGCGACTTGTGCACACCTGCCTGTGTTTTTATGATCTCTTTGTCTGATATCAGCACCCAGGAAAGAAGATTAGACCCTTAATAGGTTTTTAATAAGCAATGAAGTCATTGTGAGGTAATTACTCTCATTCCTCTTCCCTCTGCTGTGCAGAGTGATAGCTGTGAGTGAGAGCCCATGGTATAGAGGATTTGTGGACTGACAGGTATTTCCTGCAGCTGATGCGTGCATGCGTGCGTGAGCGTGTGTGTGTGCCAGTATCAGAATGTTTGGTGTGTGGGTGGGTCCTCTGGCAGTTGAGGAAAGTGCGGGCACGTGCTTCTCTGTGAGCACACATTAATGTGCTTGACCGCCTTATACTAAGTGGGATCTGTTTCAGTGTTGACGGTAAAGCGGGGTTTCATGTAGCAGGGCTAAATTGCTGCCAGCCCATCCATGAAACTGGTAGCAAACAGCAGACGTGGTGTGATGATAAACATGAATAATAAACATGAGTTTTGCAGAGGCAATGCTGTGCGAGACACACAGGGAGCAAAAAAGCCGGTTGTCCTCTGTGATTTGTATGGAGGCAAAGATGATCCTCTAAAGGTGAACGAGCTGCGTGTCTGATAGCTACGCTTTTGAATCAAGGTGAGCACAGCATTGTATTGGAGGGAGATTTATTGCTGAATTGCTCTCAGTCAGTCACCTGAGAGAAAGCTCTATATTGCCTAAGCCAAGCAATAACAAAAAGCCAAACTGAAAGTTTCTTCTTCTGGCATAAATCAGCATTATTTTTGGTAATGTCGAAAGTACAAAACCTATTTTTCACATCGGTGAACACATTTGAAAATTGAGACTTTGATACTTTTGTGGTTTCCAAGTTAAATAGATCAAAACGCCATGTGATGACTTACGCCAACTTCAGTTATTGAATCTACAGGTTTTGCCAAGTGAAAGCAGTTACAGGGCTTTTAGCTGTGAGTGTAATATAAGTCAACAGTTTATCCCTCTGTCTGCTGTCATTAGTGAAATCTCCAGGCTGCATTGCACTGCCAATTATTGTTTTGTTTTTGTGATCTGGTAAGTACTTTGCAGGAACCATTAAACTTCCTTTATCAAATCTCCTGTAAAGTTCTTTTGGATCAGTGCTTCCTGGAAGTTTTTTTTTTTTGCACATTTAGAGAGATGAAGGTTTTATTTTGGTGCTGGTAAATCAGAGATGTTTTTCCCTTTGTGAAACACAATATATCAGCCTTGACATTTACAGGAACTTTAACATTTATTGAGCAGCCGTATCTTGTTTGGAAAAGGTAGTGGTGATGTTTTACTCAGCAAATTTAAATTCCATGTTCAATGCCACAGCTTTCATTGCCCAACACTTAACTCACATCATCATATTATTCTTGACATGTGATGTCTTTGCTGCTGTTTTTTGATGATTAAGAAGGACAAACAAATTCAAAATATTTTTTTTACCCATACCTGGTCTAATTTTACCACCCATTGATGAAATTCTACTTATGTAGAAAATGATTATTGTCGTTTTGTTGTTCAGCAAATTGCCACTAGAGCTCACTCTTAAGCAGAACAATGCAGCGGAGGGAAGTCGAACCTTATTCTTTACGGTCTCTAAAACAAGAATACACCCTGGTACCTTTTCATATCTGCTTACACGTAGAAAGCCGTTTAAAATTTTTGCAATGTGATTCTATTTGGATCCATTTAATAGCACTCCTGCTGCTCAGTGTATCTATTAGATATAGTGCCTTCCAGTCTTTTAAGAACTGGGAGGACTGCAGTATCTTCCTCTCTCTCAGTAGAATCCATTAGATGGTATTTTCCAACCTTTCCAAAAAAAGATGAAACCTTTTCTTGTTTTACCTTCTTTGGAAAGCAGACCTAAAAATATAATTGTTTGTTTTCTTTCTTTTAAGGATGTGAGTCCTATCTTAGTTATTCAGTATATAATAGCAACAATATATGCACCAATCAAGAACTTGTGGTCAATTACTAATCTCTGATTACGGTAATGCTTTTACCAGATGATAAATATTTGAAAAACATCTTGTTTAAATTATGAAAACAGTATTTTTTTTTTTTTAAATGCTTTTTTAGCCTTTATATTATAATTGCCCATTGAAATTGTGTTTTCATTTCACCAGAGCAACAGCTAATATGACCATAATAAAAGACTCTCAGATAAATGTGGTAATTTTATTTACAAAGAAGTGTTGTGTAGTGAGACTGGTAGGAAATGGTACTTTTTTTTTTTTTTTTTTATAATTAATTCATGTCAGTTTTAAAATGCCCGCAGCTCATATTCTGTTAACTTTAACTGAATATCTTTAAAATTATTAGTGCCTGTTTGCAGGGAGTAAACTCTTCTTTCAAAGTAATACTCTAGTTTTTGAAATCATTTGAGCTCTAAGGCAACTTGTATGAGGCTGTTCCTTCCTCTCTTTGTCAATGTTCCTTATTTTTCAGGCTTTATTTATGAAACATCTGTACATTTCATAAATTCTCTTTTATTTCTAGTGTTTATAGCACAGCTTCGGATTGTAAATACTGTGAATGTTCACAATATTATACCTGGAATGGTGGGTTTTAATCTCAATCACAGTTGTCTAACTTCTTGCCTTAAAAGATGTCAAAGACAGAGCTCCAAAGTGGCAACATAAAGTCTAATGACTCAATATCAGTTACAAAGTGTGATGATTATAATACTGTATCATACTGTTATAAATCACAATCTCTAATTTCCAAAGTTTCAAAGTTTGATTGACGCCTCTTCAGTGGGCGGAGTCAATGAACTCCACTTTGGGGATAATATCCACAAAAATTGCCAGAATAAATGTAATAAATTTTCAGAATAATAAAAAAAAATGATACAAGTCTCATAGTTGGAAAGCTCCTTGATTTTGAGTAAGAAAGCATAACTTTTTAATTATTTCAAACTATGCATGGGGATTTGAAAATATGCATTTTGAGCTGTCTCATTACATTAGCGATTAGTGTTTTAGTTCAGCCGAGGTTTATGAAACTTCAGCAGAGGTTCAGATCTAAAAAAGGATAAAAAGGAGCAACTTTACTGAACTCCATTGTCTTTTTGGTTACATGCCATACGTTTCCTATTAAATCGATTCTTACATCTTTGCTCTTCCTCTGATTTAATAATATACTACCTCCCCAGTACTCACAATATCTGTGATTTAAAAGTGGATTATAGGCACATGCAAAGAGAACAATAAGATAATTATAATAAATTCAAAATTAACATTTTGTTTAAAAAAATAATAATAAAATATGTCCTTATCCCCCAAATATATGAGCATAAGCTCATCAGTGAAAAAGAAAATAGCCAACTTAAACTCTTTCTTCAGTGACAAGATCAACAATGAAAAGTGTTACCTTGACCTCATGGTATTTACTTACAAAATATTTGAATCTATTGGAAGATCTGATTTGTGAGGTTCGAACTGACTGGTCAGAGACCAAGTCCAGTGCAATGATCAGCTTTTTTTTTCCTCATTGCAGCTCTAGTATTCAGGCTGAACACATAAACCTGATGTTCATAAGAACCGGGTTGAACGTATTGCAACTTCTAACCGATACTCCAAAAATAACAACATGCTACGAGTCTTTTTATGGGGTCTGGCTCATAGAGAAACAAAAAACAAGTATCTAAACCCTCCTCAGCTAGAGAGAGCCGCTCTGTCACAGAACTACTGTAATATGACAAGCGTTCACTTTTACTGTCACAAGACCCAGGGAAACGATCCCTTGTTACAAGGCAATGACAAGTTCAGGCAACAAAGGACAGGTAAATTGACGGGCCAGTGGATGGGGAAAGAATTGAAAGTAGTTTACAGAGTTAGAGAAAACCCTTGGGACTCTGTGGGTAGCGGGTAACCGGAGAGAAAAGGGGTGCGAGATAGACTTAGAAAGGAGTAATAATGAAGAATGAGAGCGAGTAGGAGGGAGCTGTCAAAGCAGAAAGAAAGTGATCAAGTAGGTGGGCAGCTCCGAGGGAGGTTGGCGGATGCAGGGACAAGGTTGGTGAGGGAAAAAGGTGAGGAGCGACTGTTTTAATAACTTCAACTTACCATGGGTCAGTTAAGATGAGATCTCCCCAAACGCACAGGTACCTTAATAAAAGCCTTGCACATCACATTGACTAACTCACTAGCAAAAGCTGCTGAGGCTGTGACACACTTATGAACAAACATGGGGGTCGACCCACCTTTCTGATGGGCTGATGTTCCAGCCATCAGGAGGGTTCACAAAGTAAAATCAATGCCAAACAATGGCAAGGAGACTTTATTAGCTCTATTTGAACTGTTTAATGAATCCAATTTAAGTGACAAAACACAGTAATATAGGGCTCTATATGGATTTTCTTCCCTTTAGAGTTTACATAACTCTGTTTATGTGTTTTTTCAAATTGACTACCAGAAACTGGAAGTATATAATTGCTACGATCCATGAAAGCCCATCCTTGAATGAAGGATTAAATGAAATAATTTTCTGCTATGAGAGGCATAAATACATGAAGTGAAATCGTGGTAATCACATCAATCTCCATAAAACTAGTTTAACTTTATTTCATAAGTAGTGACTTTAAGAAACAGAACTTATAAATCACATAATTTCCACAGATTGTCCAAAGACTTCCTCACCAGATTGTTTTCCTGGGTGAGCTTACATTTTTGGCTATTATGTTCCATGTCCTCTTATGTCCTCTACAGCACCACAGGAAGCATAAACCATGTTTACCTGGAGGTTGGTTTCTGGACTAAAAACAAACATTTCCTGTCAAATTTTGACCAGCGTGTTATCAACTTGAAATCCATTCAGTGTTCCAGATCAGAATGAACTGTGTTGGCAGATTCACTCCCTATTTAAAAACATTTTTATTTGACTGAATAAGAAAGATGTGCGAATATATGCAGTTATTGGATTGGCTAATACTGAGAAAACTCAGTGAAGATAATTACCCTCAGAGGAATCAGAGGAATGAAACTTGGTAATGATGTAACCCACAAACGACAAAGTCTGCCATGAACTGGAGACAGAACCATCACTTTTACTGTCCACAGTGAAGAAAGTGCAACATCACCATAGACTGACAGTGATGTTGCACCATGTCAGAAAAATTACCTGATCCAAATTAACAAGCTTCATACCTAGTAAACTTTCGGGTAGCCAACTGGAACAAGTCCAGTGCAACCAATAACAAGTCGCTCTTGAAAACACGACTTCACAATTCAGTGAGTTTTACTTGTATACGGATGAAATTATAATGAAAACAAACTGTTAGGCTTAAGAGATCGTCAACGATTGATTGAAAGTACAGCTTGATTTGAATCTCTAATTAAAATAAATGAATGAAAAATAATCTTACAATGACTACAAAAAATAATGATCTAGTATTTAAAAAAATCCATTCAAAATAATTTATTCAACTATAGATGGTTCAGTGTTGAATTGACAGGATATAGAGTCAGCGAATGTTGATTGTATTTGTTCAGCAGTATTTTGGACATTCTTGCGGTTATATGGAGAGGTATCGCATGTTGAATGACATGATCTCACCAGCTTCATTGCTTCTGCTCAGTAAGGTGTGTCCTCACTGCTGAAGAGCCCTGCCACCTGTGGAATACTTATATGAATTAAAAATATATATATGCATGATTTGGACTTTATTTAGATCTGCAGTTCTGGGTATATTCTGTATGGAACAGTGGGCTGAGCACACAGCCCTGAGGGCACCCAGTGGGCATTGTAATGGTACTGAAATACAAGTAGCTAACAGATGGTTGTCGTTGTCTGGGCATAAAAAAAGCTCCAAACTCTCCTAAGGTTCAGTCTTACAACAGGATTTATTTTAGTTCAAAACCCACTTAATGAGTATAAAGTCCAGACGGACAACATGAATGAGTGGAATGCAGTAATATCTAGCAGGAGAAATTACAGACGACAATGAATTGATAATAGTCCATCATCAATGTAATCAGGGCACTGGATGTAAAACTACAAAAAACCTGCACTGATGCATGAAAGAGGAGACAAACTCTAAATCTTGAAATGCACATAATTTCAGAGTAGTGTGTTTTGATCAACTTGTTTTGCTCTGTAAATGGTCATGGCTCATTTGAACTCTAATTTTAGACTAAATCGGTTTTAGTGCTTTGATATTTCTTCGATTTCTAAACTGAATGACAAACTGCAGGCTAAAAACAGCTTTAACATATTATGATAGCTGAGACTGTTCTAATTTTATACAAAGTAATACTTTCTTCTTTTCTCCTTAGAAATGCTTTGGTGTTTTGCACAAGCAAAGCACTCACTCCAACACAGGCACCTACACACAGAAAACTGGTTTCCATGCTAACGCTGAACCAAGTTTCTCACTATAACAAATGGGAAACAGCATTTTTAAGGTGAAGGATGATAAAACACAGTACATTGAGTCAGGCTGTCTTATCCCATAAATAATGTTGAAAGTTTCAGATTGTTACAAAATATGAAGACTGCACAAGAAGTTTATGGGTTACAAGCACATTTTACACAACTGAGAAAGATAAAACTTTGAAATGATACTTTTGTGATATTTAAGCTATTCAGTTTGATAATATTTCAACAATATTTCTATTCTGACAAATGAAGTAAATAGTAGCTAATAATAATTAACATGTCACTACAACGACATATTTGCTATTTATAATATTTGTTTTGTTTTTTGTTTTAATCCGTCATACAATCAGGCCCTGAACATACTTCTGTGTGTCCATGCAAACAAACCAAATTTCCAGTGTTTACCCATTAAGAACTTGAGACAGTCGAGTTGGAAATCGTCTAAGCATGAATAAGAGCAAATGAGAGTTTTTCTTTCTCTGTTTCTGCTTGGACGTCCCATCTTCTTTGTCTGTTTTGAGTTTTTTTTTTCTCTGCTCTTGCAAACAGTATAGAAAATTTCAAAAGTCTGGTCTGCATTGATGGTGTTGAAAAACCTGGTGGAACCTTGTGGGCGGACAAACGAGTTTAACAGTTGAGGACACTAGGTGATATAAATCTCACATTTTCATTCAGTGTTTGATAGAAGAAACTCTTTTTATTTTATGCATTATTGTAAAAGACAAATCAGGAGGTGATGATTTGCATGCAGACAAAAGCTCATTTTTTTAAATGATGTGTAACTTTAGTTGAAAAAAAAATGTTATAAGATTTTCTGTAGCCTATTTAATCTTTCTTTGAAGACACCAGGAGATAAATCCTTCAAGCTAAGAAACTCTTGCTTTGGAGCCTAATACAATAAGATGTTACCAAAATAGTTTTGATATTTCTGCTTTCCTTGCAAAGCTCACGAGGATAAATGCTTAGTGTCAGTTTCAGTGGAGACTGAATATAAGGCCTGAAGCATCTCCCAAGTATCATTAAGTGGATAGATATCAAGGGTTTAAAGTTATATTAAACACCACTTCACACTTCTGTATGAGGATCCCATCAAGTAGGATAAGTCGCCCCATGACGATGAGTGACACTCATGGAATAAATCTGAAAAATTAGCTTTACTTAATATCCTGTTTGTATTGAGTTCTTCCAGACTAAAGATGTTGAACATTTGATCTTCACATAAGAAAAAAAAAAGGTCTGGTAGTATTTCAGAGATTTCAAAGAAAGGATTTTGGACCATGTTTTACCCTAACAAAAATAATCTGCATTATATTTTGTGGACTCTGGAACTTTCACTAAAATGTCATCTTTACTTTTTTTATTTAAACGCTAAATGTCATGTTTAAACTTTGCCAAGAACCTCTTCTACTTCAGCTGAATATTGTCTTTTAAGTTTTTTTCTCCAAAGTATTAGTACGTCTGCGAACTTTTGTTGTCACAACTTTGTGCCCACTGTACAGTCACAGTGACAGAATAAAGCATTTTTTTCTTAGAAATTCATAATTTATTTCTTAGAATTCATTGTCATTCAGGTGACATTATTAAACCAAAAGTCAAATCCCGTCACCGAAGCAAACAAAGATGGAAACGTGGGTGAAAACCACAATTCATTCAGCCTTTTCAAAACGGTCGTAATCATCCTTGGCAAGGATTTTCATTTAAATGCCTTTAAAGTTCATGACACAGCTGAATAGCATGGTGCAGAATAATACTGTGTCCTTGGTGTTGCTTGACAACCAGAGGGTTTTTGTCCTGATTGAATTGCTACTCTTTTCTGTGGAATGATTTGCTGCTTCTCCAGCTTAATCACTGCAAGACTTTAAGTCTTGTAGGTCCAAATGAACAAAAATGTCTGCTGTAAAGTTTTGAAACTTTGCAATTAAAACTTAAAGTACTGTGAAACACTTGTGTTGATGTTAAAAGTCATGCTGTGCTGTAAAGCAACAGCGATTCAGTATTTGTTGCTGAATGAAATGTTCTTGTTCTTCCTAGTAATTAACACAGTCCCCTAAGCATCTCTAATTAAAAAAATTTATGAAATATTTTGAAGAATACCAGACCATGACATAAAGTCCTGGCCTCTGAGGACCTTAGACACCAAGGTACAAGTGGAATAAATTATAAAAACACCAATTTAATATAAACCAGTCCAGCAAAGACAAAGAAACAAGGTCACCTTGATTTCAGCAGCTACAGTTTCAGAGCCAACTTTTGACAAACACAAAATCAATGTGATGATAACTTGTAAGATAACTTCAAGAGCAAAGAAGTTTCTTTTTTCCATAGACTGCTCCTATTATTGGCAACCTGACCTCCTCCAGTAAACATCCTGCTATTTTCAGTCTTAGCCCACTCTCGGGCTTGGCGGCAAACTCAAGCAGAGGCTAAACGAGATATCACATATCGCATCACTTGAGACCTACTCAGGGCTGAATCATTCAGAAACGACCACGGACTGTTTGGCCCAGAGTTTTCTAAAAGTGAGAGTGGGAGTCCTCAGAGCAAGAAATGAGCCAGCAGCTTTGGATTAAATTTATGTTAACACATCCTGTTCAGTCACAAAAGGTCACAAGTTTCCATCCATTAAATAATCTTGTTGGTTTATTCATTGCTTACATAAAACTGAAATATTAAATAAATGACATTAAAATCTTCTTAAAGAATATTAAAAGGATGCATGTGGTCATTTTTGGTGTATTTTGATCTGCACCTTAAATACCTTAAATAATTGTTGAAATTGACATTAACACTGCAAATCCAATTTTTTCCTGCTAATACTTTCTGTAGAGTGTGCAATCATAATACTTGGGGGGAAACAAAAAAATATAAAAATAAAAAAAACAGGTGAAGTGTGTATTTGTTGATGTTTTCTGATTACATCTTGACAAAAATCTCCCTGGAGAAATCAGACTCTATATGCTTGCAAACTTTTAAACCCTCCTGGAATCTGGTATGGCATCACACAGACTTGTTTACAAGGCGCTCAATGGCCCCTTGTGGGTTTGTCTCTATGGTTGTTTGATTTCCCTGTGTGAGTTTGCCTCTGCTGATCTTCACTACTGTAATTTGACTTGCCTCCACTGTTTTCAGCATTCCCTCATTGATTTGTGAAAGTGGATGCCATAGTGGATGTTTGGTCACAGTAGGCGAAAGTGCTATGTTTTATAGAACAACGTAATTTTCCTATGTTTCTTTTGAGTTCGTTGCCTTTTTATTTCTGATAGCAATATGTTAATGTTATTTTCAGGATCTGTGTTTTTCTGTGAATTTATTTTGAGTTTTCTGTGTCTTTGTCTCCTTGTTGTCTCGTCTTCCTCTTGATTGTTCCCCAGGTGTGTCTCATTCCCAGGTGTGTCTCATTCTCTGATTACCTCTTGTGCATTTAACCCCACCTCAGTTCTTTGTTCCTCGTCTCCTTGTCTCACTAGGCGTTCTAGCCTCTGTCGTCCGTGTCCTTCGTTTTACTGATTGCTACCGGTGTTGAGCCCTGGCCTCTGCTCAGCCGGGCTGCTCCGTGTTCTGGACATTTTGGGACTGTGTTATTTTGTCCAGTCGTTTACCCTGTGCTACCTGTGTTGAGCCCCTGGTTTCCGCTCAGCAGTACTGCCTCGGTCTTGGACTTTTGGATCTGTCTTTGACCGTGTATTTTGGGATTTTTCACTATTAAACTCATCACATTTCAATCTGGGTCTATAAGCGTCTGCCTTACCACCTCCTACACCACACCTCATGACGGTTATAGGACATCAGAAATAACCATAAAATAAATGACAAAGTGAATAATTTATTTCTGCAAAATTACCTGTGTTTAATCCAAGCAAATGAATCTGAAAATGAACCTTTTTAGTAATAAGGTATTAAGTTTGGAACATACACTTCAGCTTAACATTGACAAAATAAACAGTGTTGTAACAATAGTGGATAAAGTAACACTAAACGCTCACCATTGTCTAGCCGCTTCATTAAATATGAAGAGGGATTCAGTTTTACTAATGTCCCACATTTGCTGTAATTATTGATGATGGATGTCTTTGTGCAATGGTATACAAATAATAGAATTGGATATTTTTACAAGATGTGTACATGTTTCAGAAAAACTGTAACTTATACTTAGAAAAGGTCAAACTTTTCCTGTAAATTGAGACACATACTATGGGAAAGACCAAGAGGTTCAAATATTTTAGTGTAAAATGTTTTAATTTAATGTGATTCATGAGCTGTCTTTACTGATGTGTGAAGTTCACCAGCAAAATATTTAGATTTTTAAACCACTTTTCTGCTTTTGATCTTTGCGTTTTCAATAAACCTCTAGCATACTTCTTAAATAGAGCTCATGGCAGAGAATAAGAAAACAAAACAGGCCTTGTTGTTGTTGTGCCATAAAGCAAAATGCAATTTTGGCAAGATGATACCAAGCTGCAAATGAAAGTCATGATTTGTTTCAGCCCCCAGACACCCTGAGGCAGTTTCAGGCCAGAGAATCGTCATAGTGATCCATCAAAACTACTTATAAACACTTAGACTTGGGAATTGCATGTTCTTTACTGCTGTTTAAATAGTTGTCAAAGCCTCCAAACTACATGTGCTCTAATTATTCAGCATACTTGAGCTGCACACTTTCTTCCCACATGTTCTATTTTAACGGTTAAATGACTTGTGTGCTATATTTTTTTATTTTGCTGCACTAATTTACATCTCGTCCTTAAAGGATTTTTACCATTGGTTTGTGAATTCATTCTCCCTTTCTACTTCTAGTAACAGGCTTATGAAAAGCCTTGCTATCACAGTAAATGGGTATGTATTCTAGACACGATATTAAATATTGAAATTGATTTTTGGATAATTCAAAAAGCCTTTCAGGCAGATTTGTAATTCAAATTGCATCCTGAGGGTGTGTTTTATCCCGAACATCCTTTGGTGATGCTACAAGGTAAAAATTTTAGTCTCTACTTTGACATCAAATAATCAAATTTGGGATTGTCATTCTCATTTGTGAGTGTCTTAGCTCATTTGAAAAGGAAGAAAAAATGAGCTTTTTGTCACTATTAATACCTTTTATCTGGGTTATGTACGAATATTTTACTTTATTACAAAACTTTTAACTGTTGAGTTCACCTCTAGTGATAGAAAGTCAGAACAAGACTAAAAGAAAGTTGGCTCAGAATATGGCGCTCATGCAGATATTCAACAAGTTCAGTGCACAAAACTGGTGGATTGTGGAATAATATAACCTCTTCATACAAATTTAAAAATGTATGATTCTCATGTCAGTAATTTGCACAGTAGCCTCAATTTGTGACAGAAGCCTTCTTTTGTAAAGTACGGTTGTTATTCCTGTGACATACAGGCTCCGTCCACTTTACTGGAACATAAACATATGTGGTTGATTCATTGGTACAGTGGGCGTCTTTTTCCGTTTGATTGATGAATAGTAGAGTAGCTAAGCTCCAGCCCCCCACCAACCTAAACAGGTTAACTGTGTTGTGGTTCATTTCTCTCAGATTTAATCTTAGGTTTCCACCCTGTGGCAGCAGGACTCAACTCGAGGGATGATTGCTGCAGGTGTGCTTCTACACACCTGAAATTCATCAGGCTCATCATCAGGAAGATAAGAGGAGTTGGATACCAAACATTGGACTCCTGAGTTTCAATTCTTGCGGTGAACTCTGAGCCCTCCGAGTGTTTTGAGCGCTTGCTTCATGTTTGTACCCTTTGCTAACTTCTTCTTGTCCTCCTTTAAGCCTGTTGTAGGTCATTTTCATAAAAAAATGTTTTACACATTTGTTGGCAGTATTATTGGGCCCTGACAGTATCATTTAAGACAGATAAATGACAGTGGTTCTACTGTCATCTACAGAAATGCACATCTTGCTCAGAAACAACTAAGTCAGGAGCGAGATCTTAATGCTGTCAATTAAACTCATATATGCGCTCAGACCTGCCCACTTACTCTCTACTATGCTACTACTAGTATCCCACATCGGAGCCTGCAGGCTAGTTAGCATGGCCACCGATGACGGAGGGTAAACAGTAACACTAAGTTGTTTCTTTGCCTTGGGTACAGCAGCAGCAAGTACATGAGAATGAGTGACAGCATTAAGATCCTCCTGCTGGCTCTGAGTAGCTGCTTCTGACTGGAAATCATGTATTTCTGCAGATGGTAGTAGGACCACAAGGAGGAGGTTGAAGAGTTTTTTTGGGGGGGGGTTGTAAAGGATTTTTTTTTTTTTTTTTTTTTTTTTTTTACCTCTAGCTATATTGCCAAGGCATAGAGAAAGTTTTAGGAAATTTGTAAGATATATATTTTCATAAAGGTTACATAATACAGCTTTAAAGGTCATCCTTTGGTCTCTTGGTTCTGGATCTCCCTCAGTTAGATAAACCTTTAGATTACCTCCATGACTGGTAATCACAAGGCTCCTCTTCTTTAAATCTCTTCATCCTCCATGCTACCTGTCTGCCCTCCACCACTCTTGCACACCCAGTATTTTCATTCATTACATAACTAGAACAGCACCTTTTTACTTTTCAGCTTGCACCCCAAGTATAGCTTCACCTCAGCCCAATTACACTTGCACTTGGTTTGCTGCAGAATGCACTCTAAACTTCCGTCTTTGCTCCCAGATTAGTTCAACCTAATGTTTTATTGATGCATTGCTGTTACGCGGCGCCCTGCTGTTTCCCCCTGAGTCAGTGCAAAAATGATGCCCCGCCTACGGAATAAACATCAAACAAAACCGACTCGCACACATAACGGGGCACTGGAGGGCATGCTCAGATGTCAAAACTAGCATTTCCAATTCTGATTCGTTTTTTTTAAATCTGTTCTCCTAGGGTTTTTAATACTACACACTCATTTATGCTTAACAAAAGCATCATCAATTCTAACGGAGTATGCATGCCGAGTGAATGTTTTCCTTTAAAAGAAAGCGATACCAATTGGCAAAGGAATCTGATGGCAATCTGATCGGTCACTGAGAAAGAGGAGGACAGGCCAATAAATCTGAGATGCAGCCTGACCGATGACATCAGCACTGTAAAAATCCAGTGACAAAGAAATGATTTGTTGATAAAGCTGTCAGGGGAAAGTGGAGAAACTGTGAATGAGAGGAGAAGAAAATGGAATATGCTTCAAAATTAAATTTGGTACTAAATTGGTTGGAAACAGAAAGTAAAGAAATTTACTTGGGGGGGGGAATAAATAATAAAAGGAAATCTGAGAGAATACATTGTCCACTTTCAACTTTCATCGGTAACACAACAATTCCCGTCTTCTGTGGCTTACTCAGATTTCCCACAATTGTGCTTATTTAGTTCCTGCTTTGATTGCATATCAATTGTTTATAGTAAATACAGTGAAAATGTTGGGGAAAAAAAACCTTTTGATTACATGGGGAATATTCCATACATAAGGAAACAAAGAAAGCTAGAACTAGTGTGAAGAGGAGAATCTAAAGTGCCTATGAAAAATCAACACACAGATTTGTTTCTCCTAAAATTATAATTTCATCCTGATATAGTGCTGAGAGCTATATTCCATCAGATAAGCTAAAATCATAACCCTAAAAGTCAACAGTGACCCAGCAATAAGACCTCAAAGGGTTATATACCTTGGTATTTGGTGAGCAAACAAGAACCTAGAAGCGTTGAATGTTTCTTGCATCTGGTAATGCATATGTATGTAAGACAGAAGTCAAAATTGGGAATCAAAACCATAAAGGCATCCATATTGCATTCAAGATTATTTCAGTTTGTAACAGAGGTTTCAGTCTAACGCTCATCTTATCAGTAAAAGAATCTCAGGAGTTTTTTCCTCCACACATCTTCAACCAGTTATTGTAAATCAAAAAAAAAAAAAATCCAACCTAAACCTACTTTAATTAACTGTGAAGGCGTTTCATTTACTGATGAAGAAACTGCTGATGTCTGACGCAACCTTTTGGACAAACTGGTGTGTCATTGCAGTGGTAACCTCAGCAAAGAAGTGAGAAATGGTTAGCAGCTCTGGCTGTTTTGCACAGTTGGTTTGGTGATGGAAAGAGCTTAACTGTCATGAGTTGTGGTGGTGGAAGTGGTGAGGCAGATGTTGGAGGCCCAGGTAAAGTGAATAGTGATAATTTAATAGGAGAAAAATGTCCAGAAAACACAGTCAGCAAACGTAGTCCGCAGCTGAGCGGAAGCCAGGGCTCACACCGGTAGCAACTGGTCTAACAGGCGGAAACAAACAACTGCAGCGACAAACTACGACAAGAACCCGATGAGGAACAAAGGACACAGGAGGGCTTAACTACACAGAGGGTAATCAAGGGAACAAGACACACCAGGGAGTAATCAAGGGGAAGACAGGACAACGAGGAGGACTCAGGACACAGAAAACTCCGAATTAAACACAGAAAAAACACAGAACATGACATTAACTACAGATCCAGCACAGTTAATTTAACAAAATCCCTGCAGAAAGCAGATTTTAGAGATCCCTTCACTGGTCTTGTAAGTTGTGGCTAAGTAAATTCAGAAACTTACCAAATCATAGTCCGTTAATAGCATGCAGCTCTTTATTTTAACAGTAGTTTTGGTGTGAAGTATCCAACAGTGGTGGCATTCCATGAAAAACGTTTTTTGCTTGTACAGTACCCCTTTATTGGTTCTCTCTCTTTACTACTTCCTCGCTTTGCCCCTCATTTCTTCCCTACTTGAGTTTGAACTTGATCATAAAAGAATCGTAAACATGTAGCCTTGCTTTTAAGAGTTCTGGGCCTCCTTTACAGGTCTGATTCTGACACTAATAAAGTAACAGCCTCCCAAAAACAACACAAACGCCAAGACATTTTTTGCATGCTTGACTTGTTACAAAATTGAAAGAATCAGTCATAAATATTTTGTATTAGAACCATAATTAAATTTGGGCAACAGAACAATCTCACAACTGATCAACAGCCTCAATTTGAATGCCATTCACCTTGTATCACTGACCTATTATATTTTAACAATGTTGAGGGACTGTATTATTATATATTAGCAATGTGGCACCAATGAATGTTAATGAATGGTGACAAAACAAAAGGTTATGTTGAAGTATATAAAGTGTGATTGGTTGTCTATAATAAGCCTCTGAGATGTAGTGGCAAAGACTGATGGGCTTAGGCGAAGGGTGTAAAAAGAGGATTTATGACAAACAAGTCTTTGTTATAGACTAATGTACAAGACTGGGAGAATCCAAGCCAATAGGAGAGTTGCCTTTGGAGGCATAGTCGCAGTGTTTCTTTATAGGGCGCAGGCAGCCCACATATATTTGGCTTGGTTGTGTTTAAACATACACCGCCAAGATATGACTTATTATCATTCAAAAACGTATCTTACTGGCTTGGAGAAGCAACACTTGTAGGATGGCTTACAATTTATAGACAGAATGTAGGCAGCAGAGAAGGACCAGTGACCTGTCCAGGGTGAACCCCGCAAGAGGTGCACCCTGCAGGCGTACCTCGCCTCTCACAGGCCTTGGTGCCTATCACCAATGACAGCTGGAGATGGGAACCAGCACCCCTCCTGACCCCAATGGGTGAAGGGTGTAAGAAAACGGATGGATGGATTAATATAGGTAACTCAGTGTGCTTTTTAAGACACAGACACTCTATTTCCTAACAGGAATGAACTCATAGTGAACCAATACGAATTTGTGATGCATAATCAAAGGTGATGATGATGATTCTAGGAATTTGTCCTGTAACTGGTGGGTTGCCAGTTCAAATCCCCTCTCTCGATCATTTTGTCCTTGAGCAAGACGCTTCACCCACCTGATGGCGTGGTGCGCATGTACAGACTCGCTTCTGTCAGTTTGGCTCAGGGCAGCTGTGTGAATGTGGGTGCGTAGATATGTTACTGAGACCTTGAGATATACCTTGGGAAATAATTTGCTAACAGACACCACAATGTCTTATTCTTTCTTCTTTTCTTCCACTTTAGAAAAAACTATACTGGTAATTTTGACACCCTGAAGCCAGAATGCGCTGCACAAAAATGATCCAAATGAAAACAAACCTTATTAAAACCCAAACGGTCCAAATGATCTGATCAATAACATGAAGTGCTAGGAGAGAGAACAGTTGGATCAGAGCTTTGATTCCTCCACAGCCTTTACAGGTGAATCTGGAGATCATGATGCAATAGTATTGTGAAGAAAGAATTACAGCACCAAGAATATGTTGCTGATGGGGCTTGGTGCATCTCGAAGGCAAATTTTCCCTCTGGTCAGAAATGTACATGCTCACATAGGCAAACCCAATCCTTTTTGTGTGTTGCTACTGAAACCTGCTCCTGTGAACAACACATGGAGCACAAGAACTCCACTGGGAAGCACACCACATAACTGAATTAAATTTGAAACAACAGAAAACGTTTTTGGTTTTACGTTCTTTTAAGATCATATCAGAAATATAACAAGTGCAATTTGTTACTGTATCCCCTCACTTCCATAGATCAGAGTTGTTTTACCAGCATATCATGTTGCTCAAATGGACTGTGCAGCCAGTTCACACTTTATGCTCCTTTTTGAACATCGTCGACTATTTCTGAAGGTAAAATACCATTAAAGAGTCTGTGTGGCATGCCACAGGGCTGTAGTATCCACATGAATAACTAATTACCAAGTTTGATAGTAAAACTTTCCTTAAAGCTTCATCATGTCTCTCAGCTTCAAAGAATCATGTCCAGATTAAAAATTCATCCCTTTTTCTGACCTGGTATAACGTTCTAAAAAGTTCTTAGAAATTGTAACTCTGTGATGTTTTGTTGATTTTTATCACAGCTATTTTTGCTGTAATTGTGGAATACTATTCAACAGTTATTGTTTGTCAATGTCATATATAAAAAGGTGACATTGACAATATACTGGGAGTTGTTCTTCTTTTACTGTCTTGAATGTTGTTGTTTTTTTAGTTATGCCAGACTGATTGTTGACCTCAAGCTGAAAATGTGTTAGCCTTTTCATCAGTTTTGTTTTTCGTCAAACTCTCAAGCTTTTCTCAAGAAATTTCCTGCTTCTCATACCAATTTCTCCCAGAGGTATTTCTTCTTTTATTTCATGTGACATGAATTTAATAAAGCCATTTTTCCTTGAAGTGAGCTCTGTTGTTCCCAACAACAAAACAGTCATCTGAATATTATTTTTTTTAGAAAAACAATATATAAAAAGAAGCCACATCTTTCATTTCTTGTTTTTTTTTCTTTGCTTTTGTTGTTTTCTTGGATTAAAAAAAAAAAAAACAGAATAAATCATCCTCAGGATTCTTCCTGTTGTGTTTCCCACTGAACCCACTCTGTTACAGCCACCTCCACCAGACATGTTTATTTATAACAATGGCTCTTATGCAAACAAGTGACTGGAAAACTGAGCATTGAGAAGTAGTTTCAAAGACATAAGGCAAAGTGTCGACCCAACAAGCGCAGTCTGTGGAAGCTCCTTAGATCCCACCCAACCCCTGCAGGGCAGAGGTAATAAAGCATTGCCCAGCAAGGGCCTCTGGGGATGGGATGGTGCCTGTATGACTCATCTTTCAATGGTGATCTTCTCCAGGTTGTTTCCATTTATAGCCATCTGAACTTTTGTTTCTAATAGCTGCATAGCCTCTAGTTGGCCCAGAAAAGAAACTCTCATCCATCCTAAATGGTGTAGCTGGAAGGAATAAGACTGCATCCTTACAAGTTTATGCAAATTTCAGAATCATCCAAGTTAATGCACAATTTTTCACACCAAGTTGTGAAACAAGTCAAATGTGATGTTGTGGCACAAAAACAAGTAACCGCAAGAATTTGTTTTTTCATTAATGAAAATGTTCAATGAAAAACAGAACAAAAATATTTGGACCCCTGAATGACGAATCAGTTGTTCAGACTAGAAGGCTTGCCAGCCCTCTTGGGTGTCCAGAAAATATCTTCTAAAATGTTTCTCAAAGTAATTCACTATTGTGATGCACTAAATACATGTTGTTCTGGGAAATGCACCAGAGAGGAAATTGTTTATGTGGAGTGCAAAAAGAAAAAAAAAAAAAAAACTTATTCTGTGCCATGTGAAAGCTGTTTCTCCATGTTTTTTTTTAAACAAATTATTGTTTTACTGCCAGAAGAAATGAGGTTTCCTACGTTCTTTGTGATGCTCACAGAGCCTATTTCTGTCTGTGTGTGGGCAAATTTGTTGAAGCTTTGATAAAATCGAACCTGTCCTGCAGTGTTGCAACCCACCAGACACACATATATAATGTCTAGGTGTTTAATTGCACTGAATGTAGGAAGCCAACAGAGGAAACTGAGGGGTTCATATTTATATAATTATAAGATGTGTATATCTCTTATAGTGCAGACTCTTCACCTTTTCCTTCATGTTTATTAAAATTTATTTTACTTTATGTATCTCTAGTTTATTTTTACTTTTAGATGAAAACCTGATGGGCAACTGACAAAATAAATGGCTTTTGAACATTTAAAAATAAATCGTCATGCAAAAAAATCAAAGTCATTTATCTTGGAAAAAGGCTGATATTTTAACAATACTAATTTAAAGAGCATCGTTCTTCTGACCTCAGTTCTAACAGGGCAACACTGGTTCAGGAGGTGCGAGTTTGTCCTGTTGCTGATCCCAACTTCTGTCCATCTCAGTTGTTGTTCCCATTGAAAAGGCGCTTAATCTGCTTTACTTGCTGGTGGTCAGAGGGCCTGAGTTTGTGTTAAAAACTTTCAGACGGTGACGTCGTTGGCACAAACGAAAAGCTGACTACAACAGATGCAGCTCATCACGTGTGACTGAGTGCGACACTAAACAAAGTGGCTGATTTCCTGTCCCATCCCTGACATGACCTTCAAAATAAAAGTCTCGATGTACTGTCACAAAATTAACACTAAAAACCTATTTTGCAACAAATTAAAGGGCAGAAGAATACTCTCTTTGAAAACATCTTGCTCAGCCCCATTACGAGACCCTGTGAAGCTCTGGGTTTTATCAAACCAAATCTTTTCAGACAGTTTTTGTTTCCTCTCCTACTTTCTCTGTTGCCTGACTTAGAATGACAAATGTAGCCATTTTCCCAAACTCTCATAAGAGACAATAACTCTCTCAGTTTAACTAATGTGTGGCTACCACAGTAGATGCAAAGTTGCCGAGACCTCTTAAATTTCTCTAATATTCCTGCCAATACTGAACAGGTGAGAGACGCAACAATGCCTTTAACTGCTATCGATCATTCATGAGTGCAGCCTCCTACAAATAATTTTATAGGCACTTCTAAAGTGTTTGTATTGAGTGGGCTCAAGCATCCTCCTTTGTGGCTTATGTCTAGCATCTCCAAGGATGAACACCGCTTTCTTTAGGAGTTTATATGCAGCTCATTTCAACTTTTAATCTCATTTATTACCATTAATTCAAAAGTCAATAAGTTACAAACGTAGTGGCACATTACTCTCCATTATCTCACCTGGCTGATTGAAAGAGAAAAATACTGCATTTGTCAGGTTAATATCATTCTCTTTACCTGGAGGGCTCACAATTACAGGGCTGGACTGTCAGAAACAATAACAGAGGAAATGTATCAAAGACACATGGAAATCAGCATTAGTCAGAAACACGCTAATTAATGCTGTTTTCTGCCTAAAGATTGGTTTCATATCGTGTGCGAGAATGTGTGTGAGCGCTGATGTGTGCAAAACGTGTGGGTGGGTTGTTTGTCATAGATGGACTTGCAGCTGTCGTGGTGTTTTCTCTTTGAAGCTGGGAGGTAAATAAGCTGTAGCAGATGACGCTGCCTCAAGTCATCACAGTAAGTTGCCAGAGAGGAGAAGGTCCAACAAGGGTCACGACTTTGACCCAAATAGAGAGCTAACTGCCTTTTTATGAAACACCTGTCAAAGCAAACAGACAATATTGCATTGTGTGGCAAGACAGACTCCAGCCTTCTGCTCATAAAGATAATTGTGTGCTTATTGCATAGTAATTTAAAGCCGGAAATTCATTTAAAAATTCAATGGTTTCTGAGTCAGATTCCCATTTGCATCAAAACCACGCAAGCTGAACTTTTCATCTCCCAGGGAAGCACAACTTCTGACTTCAAAGAGAGGAAGCAAGAAGAAGGCGGAATCTTATTGTTATTGATTCTAAATTACAATTATCACAGCCAAATATAGATCTGGAATAAATCATGTTCCTCTTCACTCTCCTCATATTCTCATTATTCACTCCATGCACTTTTTGTAACTATGGTGATTCTCACTTTCACAGGTACTCCGAGAATCATTTGTTGTGTCTGCAATGTTCTAGTACAAAAGAGAGTGATGGAGATGATCCTCTTTTGTTTGACATGAGAAATTGTGTTCTTTGACTTGGGCAAATAATAACATGGAGGCAGCAGTGGGGAAGCCAGGCATTAGCATATGTTGGAAATTGCATTGCCACGGAAGGTGTTGATCGATTTAATTTTATCCCCTCATAAAAAACAAATATGAACTTTCATCCTAGCTTCAGATATTTGACAGGTGTTTCATCAACTGTAGTGTATATTACTGATGATATATTATGTGTTGTAATTTCAATAATTCATACAGGTGCATCTAAAAAAAAATGAAAATATGGTGAAAATGTACAATTTTTTTTTGCTTATATATTTTTTGTTATATATAAGCCTAAACTTATATATTAATATAATACATATTGATTAAATACAGATAGAGCTAAAAAATTCAGGCCTTCATCACTTTTACATTTTATTATGGTTTAAAGATAATAAAAACCCAAAATTAACTCTTAGAAAAGTCAGAATATTACATGAAAACAATCTAAATTATTTTACATATCAGTGTCATGCTTCTGAGAAGAATATTCATTTCTATTCGCTCAGTGCTTGGCTGGGCCTCATTTTGCATAAATTACTGCGTCAAAGTGACATGACATGCAGAATTTCTATGGGTTTCAGGTGAAGCCAGTTTGCAGGCCAATCCAGCACACCAACACCATGATACATGAACCAGCTTTTGGTACCTTTGGATATGTGGGCAGGTGCCAAATCCTGCTTGAAATTAATTCAGCATCTTCACAATGCTTGTCAGCAGAATGAAGTCTGAAGTGCTCTCAAATTTCAAGGTAGATGACTGCATTGACTGCGAATTACAAAAAAAACACAATGAAGAATGTAAAATAATCGTATATGTGAAATAATGGAAATGTGATACTTCCCACATATTGCCCATATTCAAAGTATTATGCACTCCATCAGTGTGTTAAAGATATGTGATGCCAAGATGTTTACTTGGTCAAAAAACACTATCCTTTCACTTCCTCTCTTAAAACACCTACATGCAAGACAGTGGGTCCATGAGGACGCCAGTGTCCTCATGACAGTTAAAAGGTTAAAACATAAGCTTAGTTCTTCTAGCTGAGACAGTGTTTTCTATTCCAAACAAGTGGTTAATAAAGGTGTTGCTGCCTTTCTGTCACCTTGAGGAAATCTGCTTATTTGCCTCTGACCTTTTACATCATCTAGGCTTTTTAATCCCCACAATTGGTGCACAACTGAGTTTTTCCTATTTTGTAGAACTATCAGCCAACCTAAGATGGTTGTACATAAAAATCTCAGTAGATCAGTGGTTTCTGGCATTCCAAGACAAGTCCTTGTTTAATCATTTAAATCGACTTTCTTTCTTATTCTAGTTCTGAGTTTGAGCTTGACCATTGTCGATCTCTTTTTGTGTGCATGTTTGTATCAATTGAAGTGACTGGTTTATGTTGAAAGCCTGCTTTTAGTTATGGTTTCATTTTATTTTTACTGTGGGGTTTGTTTACATCACAAATTATGGCAAAAATAGATCCAGTTTTGTTTTTTTCATCCACAAACCCTGTGACTAATAGTTTGTCATTAAAACTTTGGTTTTAATTAGTCACCATGTCCCACTTGACCAGCTCAGAAAACATATTTGATTAAGCACTTAGACTTCAGGACTTTGACTTTGCCTCCTAATTATAACTTTACTGCAAAAAGAGAGTTTCTTGATTTTGAACTTTGAGACTTTACTCTTCATATTTGTCTCCAGGAGCAGAAAGGTTAGTCCAAACTGTTTCAAAGATTTACCAGACAACACTTCTCATTCGTAAAGAAAATTAGCCTAGCAACACAAATATTTAATTCCTTTAGAGCGTTACTGTTGCTTAATGCGAACATGCCACCCATAGCCTGACCTCAGCTAGAGCGCAGATCAATTTACAAGTTAATTCAGTGTGATGTGCATACTAAGTTAGATTCCTACATTCAAAATAAGTTGCACGTATATCCACAACAGAAGCTCTACAATCGGTTTTCCTCTGTGTTTCTGCTTCCTCGCAGTTTTCACATGATAGGATTGGCGTCACAAAAAAGACAAAAGATGTTTGTGAGTTGGTTGTTGTGCTTTTAACCACTGATAAAACGGGGCAAAAGGAAACAATTACTAAAACAAATTTAATATACAGTAGAAAAAACAAGGGAGACAGAAAGCCTGGACTAATGAGAGCACCTCTGTGCTCACTTGTATGAATGTATTGGTTATGTCCATTATTGTATTATAAGGAATTACATAATCTCAGCTCTGGGAAGAAATGGCGTAAGATGAAAGGATGGATTCGGTTAGCGGCCTTCTCTTTTACTAAAAATGAAAAAGACATAAACTCGATTTCAGCTGTCATAGAACTGTTTTTATAGCATTATCACAGACAAATGTCCAGTTTTGAAATGGGGGAGAATGTCGGCCAAAACTGAGGGGAAATCTAATTATGGTGGAGTGATTGACCATTGAAAATAATGCTAGTCTAGGTATGGCGTATCTTGGGGGGCTAAATGCGGCGCTTTGACAGGACATCCATATTACATCTTGCATCTGGGTAATGAAAATGTGATATTGGAGACATAAAATAGATGTAATTGGCAGTTATATTTAACAAAATCCCCACAAACAATGTGAACAAAGACATAATACAGCCAAGAGAATGCCACCGTTTTTTTATAATTTGATATTTAGCTTTTGCTGCTTTTGAGATTTCATTAGTTTTTACAGCTGCTCACCACCTGAACTTGTGGCACTTTGACATTCATTAGTGTGGAATGCTGTAGAAATTCATTAGTCGCTGTCTACGAAACACAAGAACATCTCTTGTGCAGCTCAGATCTGACTGGATCAATATCACTGCTTTCACAGCACTGACAGAAGTTGCATGATGCTCAGCTGAAGCTGCTGTCAGAGCTGTATGATTTCTGTCTTGTGATGATTCTGCTCTGTGCACAAACTTGTTAGACTCAGATATGCGTGTCATGATCGCTAGAGGATTAACAGATTGGAAGTGGTAATTTGAATGTACAAGCAGGCATCGCCTGAAGCAATAATTGATTAATGCATGGTGAGTCACATAATACTTTCTCATTGGTACTACAATCCATATGGATGTAATTCTGATCAGTGCATCAGAGTGTAGTTGAAAGCTGGCAAATGTGGGATTATTTAAGTATAAATAACTAAATAAGGTAGCTTTATTAATAAAAAACAATAATCCTCAACTGTCTATTTGTAACATAAATCTGAAGTCAAATTAACGTGGAACGGTCAAACCACTAATTAAGTAAAACGATCAACAATCAATGGTTAATCCTCATGCCCCACTGCTCTAAAAATAATAAGGCTCAGCATGATTTCTCTGAATAAACAAAAAATTCCTCATTGAGATCCATCGCTGCTTGTTAGTGTTGCTTGTCAAGAATAAGTAAGCTGCAAAGGAGGGAAGCGAGCGGAATACGAGGCTGCACTAATGAGCTTCATTATCAGTCAATGATTTTAAGAGGCTTTGTTAGTAGACCCACAAGGGAAACGAATTAGCAAAATTTAGATTAGAAGACACCAGTGCTTCACATCTAATGGCCTTTGATGCATTAGTCTGCTGATTATTTGAAGAACTATAAAACCTAAAGGGAGAAAATAGCCAGTATGTGTGGGACCAAGCCCCGCTATGAAGCGATGTGTCTCAATTTTTCATTGTTATTTGTCCATCATAACACAAACAACATCAAAGGTAATCTGATGAACAGGAAGTGACACAAGAAACTGAAAGGAAAATTAAATTTTTAACAGCCATTTTTTTGTTCCTGAGTGGTTCTGTTTATATATGAGTCACACTGTTTTTCTTGCCCTCCTTACTCCCTTTACCGCCTTCTCATATCCTCTGTCCCTCCCTTCAAGACGCCCTCACCCCCTCGATTTTCTCACAGAAGCAACAGTGAGTGCTGGATCCCTGCAGTACTACTGGAGGTTTTGGATCTAATTGTTTTGTAATACGGGGATTTTGTGTGGGATGAGTCATATCTTGGAAAAATGCATTGTAGATGTCCCCAGAAATGTGAATGAGCGCAAAATAACAAGCACAAGACTGTTACCAAAATAGGACAACCCTATGGTCATCGTTTCAAACAGATGAACATTTTATGCCTATTTTTTAACGTATAGTATTTCTGTTTTCTTGTCCACTGTTACTCTTAGCTCCATGATTTTCTCATCACCTTCCTTTAGAGGTTGTAACTCAAGCTATATTAAATGGAGATTATCTATGAATAGAAAATCTTCCCACAAATCATCAAGCTGTTCAATTCTAAAATGTGAATGTGCTTTAATTGCAATCATTTCAAGTTTATGGACCTTGACCTTCTCCAAAAGGTGCATTTCCATTTGTACAGTTCAACCTAATATGAATCAAACTGCTGTAAGATTTAGTTTCAAAGTATTCATTTCATTTGATCAACATCTTTCAGGATAATGTGACTTTTTGGAGTGGCCAAGCAGAGTCCTGATTTCAATCTCAGTCTGTGGAGAGAGCTAAAGATTAAAGTGATGTCCAACAAGACATTTTTATTTAAATGTAAATAGAAATCTCCACATTGTTCCCCTTTTTAATTGTCATGTTGAAGTGACGTTGAATATGCAGAGAGGCTGCAGCGTCGAATTGATGCAGAAGTTTGTAATGAAACAAAATGACGAAGAAACAAAAAACTTACGACCAGCCAGGAGAACAAAACATCAGGAACAAACACAGGCACAAGGCGCATAATGGGGGATGGTAATAGGATTTAACACAAGAAACCAGCCAGGAGTGACTGAGAATGAGTGAGTGGAATATATATATATATATATATATATATATATATATATATACAATAGGGAAGTTGATTCCTGAACAAGAAGCAGACGGCTGATTAGAAACGGGTTTCAGGTGTGAGGGGGGAGAACAGAAAGCAGGCTGAGGAGAGAGAGAGAGAGAGAGAAAATGGCACAGGGGCGAGGGAGGTTACAAAGAGTGGGTAACTAGGAAAAATTAATCTAACACTAACATATAACTAGACAAAAGAACATAATAAAACTAAAGTAACTAAAGGACTGAAGCAAAGGAAAATAGAAATAGAGCTGATCTATTGAAATAATAGAAACTAAGGACCACAGAACTAAACAAACCCAAAAACAACCCAAGATCCAGGTATTTATGTTGTTTTATTTTTTGACTGAGCCCATCTTGTATTTAACTTCACTATGCTTGATGGTTCTTCAAAGCGGTTCTTATTACTAGCAAATTGACCAAAGCATTACTGTAATAAAAGAAAAAAACAAGCAAACACCAGCTGAAAATCTTGCAGGAAAAAAAAATCAATTATGAACAGTCATATTAAACATTGCATTAAAAATATTGAATGGTTTTTATATTTACTCCTCCACAATGTTAGCACAGTGACAACTAATGGCATCCAGATAGCTCTCTTAGTGTGTGAAGGCTCCTGTCAGCGGCTGGCCCTGCTAATCAAGCTGTGGGCTGCTGGCCACTTTATCGCTGACGTGATCATTATTTCTGACCGTTAACTTGTCTCTTGCTGAAATGCACCCTAATTGTTTGTTGCAAGCCTATAGACTCGCCCACAATGTGAATCCTAATTAACAGAACTCTTAATGGAGTATTTGGCTGTGAAGCGTAACACTGTTTTTTGTTTTTTTTCAGACTTTTCATACATCAACACACAGGACTTCATGTTGGAGTCCTATAAAAGCATCCAGATTGTTTCCCTTTATCATTTTGTCAGCAAATGTCACTTGATCTAGAATCGGATCAGAACAAGAAAGGATCTTTACCAATTCAATAGAGCAGCGTAAAACCTACTTGTTGATCATTTTAGCTCTGAGCGGATGAAGAAGAGAAAGGATTAAGCATTTTTGCTCCTTCCTCTGCATTCCACTCCATCCAGATAGCCAGCAAGTGCGTTTTGTAATGCTTCTTCTTCTATTACATGACAAATGTCACAGTAGTCACCTGCATCCTGTACCACAGATTAATCTTGCTTAGAACATCCCACTGTGTGACAGGCCTGATAGAGAAAAATGACTGTTAGCAAGAAAGCCTGTGACTGTGGCTCGGCTAAACGCCTTGGCTTCACCTCTCCATCTTCCTTTCTCAATCTCCTCTAACTCCCGAACAGCCCACCGCCCCATCCTCATCAACCCTGTGAGCTTGTTCTGCACATCTTTAAGACCAGATGTAAGGGAAGAGCATGATTTATATCCCAATGCCAGCCTGTGAGGTATGTCGGTATTTGGGGAGATAATTGAGCTGTGGAGATTTATTAGGGACTGTGTGACAATGTAAATGTGCCCACATGCCGTGGATCCAACTTTTACAGTTTTGCCCCCAAAATATTGATATCCCAGGCAGATTTAGATTAAGCTTTAAATCAACCATTAACCTTTGCAGGTATTATCTAATGAAAATAATATTTAGTTTTTGAAGCGTCTCAGTCCAAGTCTTGAGTCCAAAAGAGAATCTATGGAGGTGTGATGGCAAGGAGCCCTTCCAACCTCAAAGACTTGGAGTTCAAAGACAAAGACATGGTAAAAATACCACTGGAGAACAAAACACTGGTCAGAAATTCAACGGTTTGCAATAATGTCAACAAAGGCTTTTTCATTGATTGTTGAGAATGTAATGTGATTTTAGATGTCATTTTTTAAAATAAAAAAGGTTTGTTTTAAAATTAATTATCCATTCACATAGTTTTACTGTAGAAATAAGCTTTTTTTGGTAAGATGAAAATAATTGAACATATTCACACGCTGCTCAATGTGCGCAACAACTTACAATTACAAAAAAATAGTTTATCCGCCGTCATCGGTGGGCATGAGTCACTTGAGCATTCATTAAGGCTATGCTGTGGTTTACCAGCTGCAGCATAGCAGTGAGCAAGGGGAAGGTTTTGAGCTGTGCATACACAAGGATGATTAACACCTTCCTCCTGGTTGTTTCTGATCTGGCTGTAGGACTGTAGGGAGAAGGCAAAGTGCCAAAGTGACTGTTTTAAGAAATATGTAAAACAAACAAATGTATTGTGACAAAAGTTTAAGGTAAATGGAAACTTTGGAAGGCACTGTGTGCAAGAAAAGAACATGACTCTCTTTGTAAGGATTCCTCTGTAAAGAGATGGCAGCATGGTATTTTGTGTTTGCACGTGTTGCCTCCAATTAAGAAACTAGTCTGTGGTTTGTTAGGGATATTCTAGGTCACATGTCATTGAAGCAACATGAAGGGGAAGAATATCTAATTGCAGCCAAATATCTGGACAAAGAGTTTTGAAGAGTAATTAACTGCTACAGATCACTAATATTGTTTCTGGTCCACTCAATTAGCCAACCAAGAAGAATAAACCTCATCTGACTTATTCAAAAGCAATACCACAATTTGGTAAATGTATGCACCAACAGGCTGATACCAAATGCAATTTGTTGCAAATTTGACCAGATGTTTACTAAATCAAAATTCCTCAGCTCTTCTGTTCGGATTTGTCAGCTCGGAACCTCCATGCATGTCTAGTGATGGCTAATTACACTGCATATGAAAGGGAGCGGAGATGCTCTTTGACATCCACACACCACAGTGCAAGCAGCAGGAAGCAGAAGCCTATTAGTGAGCGCACAGTGTGCTTAGGTGTGGATCTGCTCAGCCGGCGTTGTACCATTCCAAGCGTCGCTCAACTTTGAAATCCCACTAAATATCTCATGCTCTCACTTTACCTTCAGATTTGTAAGGGATACAAAAAAAAGAATCTGTCGGCAGCATTTCTCAATGGAAAATGCAGAGGCTAAAAAATTTAATAGTGGCACTTCTTTTTATAGGTTGACGTGTGCATGTGGATATTCTCACACACGGATGTCAAGATCCTTTGATCAGTTTTGAACTTAGGAAAGCCTTAGATCAAGTAAAGTACTACATGTACCCTACTTTTGCTCCAAATCTCACTTTCTTCTCTGATAGTAAAGGCATTCTTGCCTTAATGGGTATAGAACGTCATCAAGGAGATCTCTGAGGTCTCAACCTGTTTGGTTAATCTGGTAGCTGGTTGTCATGATAGAAATTTCTTATGTTCACTTTTGCATTTGAGAAAAATCAGGATAAGATTTCTTCATGTGGTTGCCGGAAAGTGTTAATAGCACTTTCAATAATTAAAATGAAACGTAAAGACAAAATCACTTTTTAAAATATAAATTGGTACATTGTCTTAATTCTGTGGCCTTTTATCATTATAATTTTGTTGAAACCATCAACCTGAGTCATTGCAGAAACTCAATTTTACCACAGAAGCAACCTAATGAGGTACAACTTGTTTTTTTTTTCACGCTATAATTTATTAAAACATTATTTATGACCAGCACTGTAACAGTGACATTTAAAAGCCATTCAGCTGAATAAAATCCAAGTTAAGCAAATTCCACTTTCCAAATATGTACTTTTCCAAATAAGACTTTACCTGACAAAAATATGGTGGCGAGTGAGTTACCTTTTAATTAGAAAGTCACAGGAATACCGAGTGAGTCAAAATGGCGGAGATCAAAAATTGTTGCTAAAAACACACTAGTTCTTTGAATGTGCATGCAATATATTTTTCCTCACAAAACCAGGAGGCCACATAGTACAGTAATATTTCTGCTGAACAGAAGCCTGTTTGTTTTTTGTTTTTTTTTTTTCTTTTTTCTTTCGTGCTATCTCTGTTTTCAGATAAATTGCTCCATGTTCCCTACAGGCTTTTCTCGCAGGAGCAATTTAACATGTCCCAGTGACATTAACAATAGCTTTAGGTGCCTCAGTCAACAACACCAGTGAGCCAGCACAGACAGCCTGTTACTTGTTCATCTAACAAGGCTGGAGCCATGATGATAGAGCTGCGTTCATTGTGCTGTTTTCATCTTTCTTTCTTTTTCTCTCTTTTTTTTTTAAATTCAGCTAAATTTTAATTGAAGTTTGAGTAAACAACAAGTCGAAGTTTTCTAACAGTTGCTGACGGACTGGAGCATGTGAACAGTTTGATAAATATGTGACATTGATTATATAGTCAGAGACGCTCATACCAGCAGTTCCTAAGTTTACACTCCATTTGACTATTTATTTTTTCCACTTTCCAGCATCGACTCATTTGTGTAGCCAGTGGTTTATGAACCTATCATATCCATAACTGTCATGTTATCATAACATGTTTGTCTTTTAATGATGCATCTTTGTCATTCTTTTTCAAGGGTTGCAATTAATAAACAAGCAAATTTGGTTAAGTTTAAAAAAGAAACAAAACACGACCACCACTATGTTGAGACTTTCTTTGAAACATAGAAATCATACTTAAGTCAACCTTATGCGCCCAGTTATTTTAAATCACTGAAGATGCATGCTGCTTGATTGTTATATTTTTGTTCAAAAGCCTGATATGATATTTGTGTCGATAGTGGACGAATAAAAGCCAGTAAATGCCAGGAAAAGCACCTTCAAAAAAAAAAAAATTGGATTTCTAACCACAATCGGAGAACTTGTGCTTCCCTGTTTTTGTCTCCTGCATTGCTTGGCTGAGGTCTTCTGCAGTCGCTGCTGTTTTCTGGACTGAATTTATTAATTCTGGTGCCAAGTAAGACTGAAAGCGATTCAGTGCCAGAGGGAGCGACAAGGTCAGCCAGTCCATGATAAAACCATTCCAAAACTTTCACCCAAAAATCATGGCATCACCATAATTAGCCATGATTATAGAAAGCTGAAGGTTAGATAGTACATAATAAGCTCTGATCTGATCACCCATGGTGATTAATTGGGAAAGATGATTACATTTGGGAGACAAAAGTCCACACACCATATGTCGACGTGACAAACGCTTTTTGTGTTGAATATCTTACCTGTATGAACAAATTAACAGCCTTAGTATTTTGTTGACTACCTAGATTTTCTTCAAGTCTTAAACTTATTTGAGAAACACAATACTGAAGAGAAATTTTTCACATTTGCGGTCTTGTTCCAGAAAACCCATAAACGTGTTTTTTTTTCTTTTCCCCTTCCACCAAACAGTCTGATCCAAAACGTAAGAAAGGCGTGCCCAAAGTAAGCAGTCCATCTATTTTTCTTTGCCACACAGAGATTTTCCAGGAAATAGATCAATTAAAAAAGAAAAAGCTATGGTAGCTAAAACTTTATTTTTACAGAAATCCATTGGACGTAGCTTAATTTCAAACAAGGTTTGCTGAAATTTATTGTAGAGCTTTAACATAAATATTGAAGTGTGAACAATCCCAAAGCTGTTCAGACATTAAAAAGGAAATAACAGTTTTAAACTTCCAAATGTTTTATTCATAACACAATTAAATGATTCAATACATGTATTTGATTACATTGAAGAAATATAGTATGCTCTAGCAGAGTGGCTGTGATGTCACAAATATGTTTTCTTCACAGTTTTCAAGTATCTTGCAGCAACATTTTTGGGGAGAATCACATTGATAACATCATGAGGAACATATCTTGCATATTTAGTTAATTAAAAAACACATTTCTGGGGTAAATACTCTTAGAGATAAGGAGTATTATTTTATTACACATAATAGCAAGAATGAAATGATATAAAATCAGTAAAGTTATGTTGCTCTTAAATTATATTGAGACAAATCAATGAGTCAGTTTTGTTTTTCAAACTTTGGTTGCATGTTTTTCAGTGAGTTGCACTTAAAGACCTTCAGGATGTACAGATATTTTCATAAGAGATCATAGTTCTGTGTGGTCTATTCAACTCATCAAAGGCCAAATCAGTATGAATCACACTCCCTTCACTGTTTTCCCATCCCATCCCATCAACAAAGCTTAGCTGCACATGGATAAGGTTTCTCCTCTGCAGGCTGTGTTGTCACGTTTCAGACACGCACCTGGATTTGGGAAAAGCATGCATGTGGTTTCACATTAAATAAAGTCTGAGGTGCCCCTCAACTGCTCTGGCATGCTTATGGCAATGTTTTACTCTGCCAAACACTTCTCCCCTGAAGTCATAATGCTTGTGATTCTTGTCAGCTTTTCAAAACTCAAAGTGCTTTGACTTATTCAGTGTGGTAGCTTACAGCAAATATTCTGCACCAATCTTTCAGCGGTTCAATGCCTGAACACAGCAAACACCGCTGTGGTTGGTGTGCTTTAATTATTTGTACATGAGAATTCATAATCTAATTTCCTTTTCATTAACTTATAAACATTGTGAACAATTTTTGTAATATAATAGTACGGAGAGTAACTCCAAACACTTCCTCTCAATATCAAGTCAATATCTATTGCAACTATTTTAAGCAGAAATATCAAATAAACTAAGTAAAGTAAACAAATTTCAAATGTTCGAACAGTTTTAAAATACGAATGTGATAAAAAGACTGTAGAATTGTGCTCAATTTTACGATCAAAAACATTGCTTTAATTGTGAAATATTGTGGGTAAATTGTGAAACAATAAAAGCTGAAATGCTCATGTTTGTCATTTAGCAAATGAAGTAATGAGGAAGCCTCTTCATTGGCTAATGGAAACATGCCCTTTGCCATGTTTACTCTGTCATTAATTCAGAATTATCACGTTCACTCGATTAGTGTTCCTGATGAGCTCAGAAGATTACGCTAAAGTCCACAGTGCAGGCACATGAAATATCAAAATCAAGAAAGGATTCCAAGATGGAAAGATTCATGTGTCCTTTGTCTTGAGGATTGAGTTTGAATGCTGTGCCAGTGTGGTTGATGGCTGGCTGCGGGTGCAGCTATGACTCACTCCTTCTCTGCTGCAGCCAACAGTCTCACAGTCACACACATACATATTTGCACCACAGCACAAACCTCTCTGCATTCAGGTTCTAAATGACTATTAACACTTTAGCTGTCGGTGTGAAAATAATGATGCAAGGTAGAGAGGTATGTGCTTTTTTTTTCGTGACAATCCCTTTTTCCATTAGCGTGAGATATTTTTTAGGTGGAAAAACTAAAATATGTGTATCTATATTTAATTAGATGAAGACACAACTAAAATAAATGAATGCCACAACAAGAGATGTGGCTCCCCTTCGGCATGATAGATTATACATACTGCAGAATTACACTCCTTACTTTTTCTCTCACTTACATTTGAGCCAGGATTACATTTCTTCTCAGTCTCAAGGGTGCTCTGATATATACAACCCGAGGCCCTGACTCACATACAAACTAAACACATATATAACAGCTTCCCAAGCCAATTACCTTGTCAAGAAAGAAAAACTCCTGATAATAACTTCAACATACAGTGCGAAAAAAAAAAAAACACGTTATGCTGGAAACATTTTTACTGTTGCTTCTACAAGACAAAAGAAGTCTCCAAGGACGGAACGAGCTGCTTCTCGTCAACAGGTTGCATATCTCTTTGAATCGTCCCAAAAATCTAAACATGCAGTGAATACACACGATTTATACATGACAGGCCTGAAAAAAACTTGTCATTAATGCGACACATAATATAGAAGCATGCAAACATAAACGAACGAACAAAGATAAAGAAAACAGAAAAAAATGACATTCCTGAACTAAGCTTTAAAATAAATGCTTAGCATACTTTTGACTTCCAAAATATGTCAAGCCATGAAAGCTGAAGAGTTTTAGTTTTTTGCTATTTGCTGTATCGCATGCAATGCAATGGAGCAATAACTTATAATTTGGAGGATATTCTAAAAATAAGTATGCGAAGAAATGTATCCTTGCTCATAGTGTCCCAGTTCAAAAATATTTTAGCACTAGTTACACTATTGAATTGGTACTTAAATGTAAGGAATAATACTTTGCAATGAAGACACAACACAGTTCAAGCCAGAAAAAGTCACTAGATTTCATGGTTAGCATGTTTTTTTAGTTAGAAAATACATTGTTTTGCCTCATTTGTTGTTTTATTATTATTATTTTTATTATTATTATTATTATTATTTGTGTGTTCTCAGCCAGTACGAAATGCCTGCAACCCACATCCTCAAATTTCTTCGTATTTCTAAGTAACTGTTTTCTCCAAATATAAGCCTTTCACATTACTAATGACAATTAGCTGCTGCAGATTCTAACAATGCTGTAAAATAGGTGAATAGTTTCAAGTATTGTATAGAAAAGTAATACTTTCCACTGCTTCCATTCACTGCCTCCACGTTCAAAGCAACACCACAACTAAACACACACTGAGTCAAAAAGACTTGATGAAATTGCAGAATTGGTCAGATTTTGTACGTTCCAACTTTTTTACTCCCCTTACAGGAAAGAAATGTTGATGAAAGAAAAAGAAAATTTGAACATTTTTAATAATTATTTATTTATTTATTTTTTTACTTACAAATTTGTCAGAAAAATAAAATTTTACTAGACTTAGAAAATGGGTCTTTCAAAACAAGTTTTTTTTGTCTCTTGCCAAAATATTTTTTTTTTCACTTGCATTTGAGAACTTCCATAATGTCTTCATCTGTGCTTGGGGATATGTTATCGCCGTGTTAACCAAGCTTGCTGGATTGACAGACAGATTTGAAGCAAGCCCAGCACAGGCAATGAAGAAGCCAGTCACTCTCCTAACTGCCAGCCTGTAACTAAAGCGCCATCCAGTAGAGGAGTGTTAGGAGGTCAAACTCAATTTATGCATTTCTCAGACAACGGAGAGGGGAAACTGAAAATGTGTCAATTACCTCAGAACATCACCAAGAGTTGCTCAGTGTTCTATGAGACATAAAAGAGACAAATTTGTTCACTGTTGTCAGGTCTTTGTCAAAATTGCCAGGAAAAAAGTGCACTCGAACATCTTAGAGCTTGTGTTCATGTATGGACTCTTGACTAATCAAAGTTTCATAATTTGAGTTGTAAAAGGAAGCAAAAGAAATACAGTGCATCACATTTTACTATTCTGTCTAAATGAGCATATCCACATGCTATGTTATGCAAATTTTCAAACATTTTAGGCAATCAACTGTAAAATCTGACCAAATTACATAAATCCAAGCAACAGAGCTAGATGAGAATTGCGGTAGGCCCTTTATTGTGTCAACAGCACAGTTACTGGGGAGAGCCTACGACTCACATTAAGATTCAGTTAGTCCTGGGACCTCCAACAAGACTTCCCTTTAATCAGTTCCTGCCAGG
Organism: Poeciliopsis turrubarensis; assembly: GCA_010277015.1. NCBI lineage: Eukaryota > Metazoa > Chordata > Actinopteri > Cyprinodontiformes > Poeciliidae > Poeciliopsis > Poeciliopsis turrubarensis. The sequence goes on from VMRN01000007.1 coordinate 7,209,106, forward strand.
AGAGAAGACAGCCACCATAACCTTTATTCAGCATGAGCCCAAGGCTGCCCTCTTAGACACAATCTCTGCCAGAGACAACCCTCAAATGAAGACAGATCTACCTCGCTGTCCCACTGTATACCCACAAAATTGTCTGTTGTTTGTCTTTTGGTTTGCACTCTCCTCCCCTCTTACGTTTCAATATTGCCCTTCTCTCAAAACAGGTTAGCAGAGTGTCAAAAAGCATACACCGGGCCTGTCTGTGGGCAATTTGTTACAGTTTAGCAAGAGACATAGTGGCGAGGGAGAGAGCAGCGTGTCACTGTTCATTTCAGGATGCCTGTCATCAATTTTGCAAACCAGCTGGATTTCGATTTCTCCATTTCCCCTTAATTTAAAACTCAGTTTACATATGAATATGACAGCTGGCAGTGACTGTGCCACATTCTGATCTCAGCCAAAGAAATCTTTTCTCACTAGGGAGTTTTGTATGAATGTTCTGGTATTTGAAGTGTACTTTAGATGAAAAGTACACTTCACGGAAGAAAAAAACGTGATGACATATAAACTAGCACATCCATTTCAAAGTTTTTGAACAACATCTGGTTACAGGCATATGTTTTTGCAGTAATGTTTTAAAATGATCAGTAACTAAAGATTTTCTACTTGCTATATTTCTGAAAAAAAATCATATTCTACTGTATGATATTTCATCTTCTTTTTCCTCATGTTTTGGTCAATTCTCTTTTCAGCAATGTACACTCAGCGTTGGAGTATTACTCATTTTTCACATTACTATAAAACACAAATTAGTCAGCTGTGTTCTTCACTTTGCAGGAGATTTACAATAAGTTATGTAAATGCAACATAACTTATCAACATTTTTTTGCCTGATATGATCAACCAGCAGATGCTTTCATCATGTGAAGTTGGGCTTTTCTTACTATTACAGTCCCTTGCACAAATGAAAATGTTTTCACAGTTTGTGATGAACCTCAGCTTTTTTTACATTTTGATCTTAAGTAGAAGACCAACACAAAGTTGTAAAATAATTATTAATGGAAGGAAGACGATATAAAATTTTCAAATGTAAAGAAAGGAGTGCAAAGGCGGCGAACAGACAGTACAGATTTTGTCAAGCCTCTACATAACATATGTGCTGATTAAGTGAGCTCTTACAGAAATCACGTAACTAGATTCTATTGAGGAGCACCAAAATGGAGACATTTCATCCAAATGCGTGCCACACGCATTTGCTTTTCACTTTTCTTCAAAAAGTGAAAAGCACGTATCCTCTTCCTTTTACTTTGGGACTGGTCTATCAAAAAATCTCCAATAAAACACATTAAAGTCTGTAAATGTGAAAAGTATGAAAACATTTAAGGGGTGTAATAGTTCTTGTGACACACTGTAACTATATTCTTATCTACAATCCAAGTACATAAGCTCCAGCTTTGCCATGCGCTTTTCTGACTGCAGGAATAGTCATCAATGAGAGTTCAGCCCAGACACCTTTAAAGGGTTGCAAAAAAAAAATTGAAAGTGGTCATTCACATGTTGGAGGCTAATTAGAATAGAACCTATGGTGAATGTGTGTGGAAAAACTAACAAGGTCGTTAAAATGTGACTATACTTTGTCTTCTGGTGACCATAAACTTCACATAAGACGAACCTTCATCACTATGAGAACTAATTACCTGTCTTTCTGCCTCTTAGATAAGCAAGCAAATATGACTTTTACAAATGACACTTTTCTCCAGTGTCTTGGTGGAACAAGATTTGTGCATCAATATTTTAATACGTGGCAGGCAAAGAGATGGAAACATTTCTCAGACGGAAAATGGGCGGCCTCCATTGATTTGTCACTGTGTGAGGAGATGGGATGCTTTAATGAGGTGCTTTGTCCGTGTTAGTTTTGCTCTTGGGAAGGGAAGTAGTAGTACACATGACCTTTCAGCAGGTCACCAGGTCCAACTGCTACTCTTTTAGATTAAATCGCTCCTCAGCTATTTCTCCCTGAAAATAGCTTTTTTTCCACCTATTTGCTACAAAGCTGCACTGACAAGTCCAGCAGTGCAGTATTTGGGCAGACTCAAATATATTGTGGTGAATTTAGGGTGATAAAAACAACATACGGTACTTCCAATTCAGATACAGAGTGATTGTCATATCTTGCTGCGTATGCAGCTTAACAAATCTGGGAGGATTCAGATGGTTAAAGAACTAAATAACACCTCAGCAGACCCCCTCGTATGTGTTGTGTTTTTGTCTCTGCCTACAAAGATTTTCTTTACTAGTTCAAAAAAAAAATGCACTCTTCATTTTCTTTAAATGCAAGTGACCCAAGATTACATTTAAAATTCAAATGTAAAGGCTTATGTGGTGTGAAAAAGTATATACTCCGTACATATTTATTCATATTTCATTCTGCAACTTTTAATTGCATTGCTGCTTGAAAACAATTAAATAAATCAATCAATTGTAAAATCTGATTGGATGCTGATTTGATTCTCAGTTTTTGGGTCAAGAATGCATGAACCAGTTGGAGCCATGAACCGTTCCCTCGAGGACTGAAGTTCAACACCCATAAGATAGGATTTTAAAAGAGATCTTTGTTATGTTTAATGCTGTTTTTTCAGCTGAATGCATTCTATGTGGAGTTACCTGATTTGAGCCTGTCAGGTGAATTAATTTTGCCAGCTCAGCTGTAACTCGTCAGCCCCCCTACAGTCAAGCTCTTCCAAAAGCGAGCCACAAAGAAAAGATGTTGCATCAGTTGAGCAGTGGTATCACAAACGATGTTATTTTGCTTTTAAAGTTCTTACCTTCTGCTGATCTGCCAAATCATCTGATGAGGTGGATTAATACAAACGACAGATTTAACCAAGACAACTCCACATGAAAACACGGATATTGCTTGGCTGAAACAAAACTGCACCAACGAAATTGTATCGTACTAATCTATGACAATAATATGAATAGTTTAAATTGACGTTTTAAATGGCGAAAGTTTATTCAAACAGACAGCGTAAGTCTTACTGGCTGTTAGTTCCAACCATTACTTTTTTCTGTTAACTCCACAAAGTCTCACTTCAAAAAATCTGGAAAACTCTTTAACCTTCGAAGTATTTGTTTTAGGTAGTAAGACAATGACCTTGCACAACACTTCAAAAATCTGTGGCAAGATCTGCTGCGGCTCAATTAAAACAATTCTGCAAAGATGAGAGGACCAAAATTTTCCCACAGTGACGTAAAAGACATGGTGACAAACATCGCAGATGCCTGATAGAAGGGCTCCAACCTTGACTCAAATTTGTGTGACTACTAATCGCATTTGTAATAACGTATCACCATTCTTGTATATTTATGTCTTTGTCTGATTTGAAATTAGTCAGATGAAACATTTAAATGTGACTGGAATCAAAATAACAAGACCCATATAGCAAGGACAAATACTTTTTTACTGCATCTTGAGTAGATACAGCAGGAAATTGTCAAACAAAAAAAAAATGACAGCTGAAATATACCATTTCTTACAGAGGTCATCCTTTACACTGTTCCCATGTATTTTTCATCACTGTCATCATTTTTCAATTCATCTGGTCATAACCCTGGCACCTGACATTATCACAACCCTGAGGGTGCTCGGGACATTATAAATTCATGTGCCTGGTGGACTTTGGTCGCTGCACCAGAACAACCACCTGCAGATTCTGAGCAGCAAGCCCACAAAAATAATAATGAGAAAGAAAGAAATTTTGAAATCTCAGTCAGAGTGGTCATTTGGGGAGTCCAAGGTTATAATAAGCACCTTCATTACCTGCAAAAAATATAGGGACCTTCTCTTGGACACCAATTGTGAGCACCCATAAATGTCAAGAAAGTATTTGTGGAGTTTTCTGATTATTACATGTGGGTGTGAGGAAAAATCTATATCTTATGGTACGTATAAGAATGTGCCAGAGGTTAACTGTGTGTCTTTTTATTCCCAAAATTATAATTATTTTGTTTTGCCAGCTGTGTTTGGCTGGAAATGTCATATCAACATAGATTTTGCTGGTTGGTTGCCCGAACTTTGTTTATTTCTTTGAAAAATGAAACTCTGTTCATTTCCAAGCCAAAAGATAAAAATGAATTCCATTTGCATTCCAGCAGAAATGACTGAGCGCTGTAAGTCTCTTCTTTATTTTGTCACTTCAGATAACATCCCTTTAACATTTGTGAAGTTCATAATGTTTTGATTAGTGTTCATTCCTAAAATAAACAGGTGCAGAGATGGAAGCAAAATTTGCAACATGGAATGGTAATTTGTTGAGGCTGGAAAAAACATCACCTCTGCTGATTAAAATGCCACCATGTCTCCAGCTAGAGCCATCTGATAGACATAACCTTTAAGTGGGCCATTAGGAATATATTAAAAAAGACTAATTTCCTGGAAAGATATGTCACTGATGAATTATTAAAACATCTAATACCGGTCCGACTAACCATTCTCCTTCTTCTCCCCTAAAAAAAGATCTCATGTGATGAACAAGAAAATGACTTGCAGATGAAAGCACTGAAATTCACACTTGTAGGATATGGATGCAGCCTGGATCACAGCCAACAAATGTCATTAAACAAGCCCTTTGATACCATTTTCTTATTGATCATGGCTCAGGTCTTGACGACTTTGCCAAGAATCACCCCCTCGTCCGGGTAATATGCAGGATAAGATGCCTTTAAAATCAATGAATTGAGTGACCACACAAGGTTGAGCGTGAACCTTTAATTTTGCAGCAAAGATTTCACTCACAGGTATTTCTTTTTCTTAAAACATGATTCTAACCATTATTTTTTTCTGCTTCTTTCCTGCATTTTGGTATTCCACTGACTCAATCTATAACACATAGGACCTGTACACACAAGAGACCTCATATATCAGCCACATATAGCAGCCACACCAGCTATGTGTGCAAAGGGAGCTGAAAGAAGCTCAAACCTACTTTTCTGCTAAACAAAAATTGGAAAATTGTGGACTTCAGATCCACCCCCTTGCAAATAAAATCTAGACCTTGATGGGCTTTTAACCTGGTTAAAGAAATGGAATGAAATGAAACATAAACACCTTCTGCATCCACTTCATACTGTCTGGTTAAATCAAGTCAGTATGAATAAAATTCTAATCCAAGACAGACTTGTTCAGTATGACAGATTTAATCAGGTACCAATTTGAAAAAAAAGTAATCTGATATGAACAAAGATTATTCTGAATGGAAGCCATTTGATTTAAATGCATTTTACCACAGTAAGGTAGTTAGCATGACAGTTGATGTATGAGATTACGCCTCTGTCTTTGGCTGTAGGAAACCTCCGCAACCAGGCGGGGCAGGCAGCGGTCTGCACAACAAAGACTCACAAACTTAAATTCAAGAGTAAAAATTTAATTAGAAAAGCATGAAGGTACATAATTTACATTAAAGATGTTATTATATGAGTATCAAATAAAAGTTAACATATTTAAGGTAAAATAAATAAATAAGTCACTGACTGAATTCTGTAATTCATATAGTTCTTGTAACACAATGTGAATAGTTTGTCTATGTTGTAAAGACTCTTCACTCTGGATCCTGGAACTATTTTTTTTTTTAATTTGGGTTAAAGGCGGTTTGTACATTTCAGTTTAAGATTTTAATCATTATGAGAGGAGAGACTGACAAATGCTGATGCAAGGTTTCTACAATTCAAGAAGACAGTTATTCAATAAATGATTACAGAGCCCATTTCATCCAAAATGTGCAGTTAAAAGCATTTCACATCAAAACAATTTTCATGTTTGATTGTTGTTGATTGATGTATTGATTAACAGCTGTTTTGAAGACAGAACACTATGCATTCGCAAGTATGTTACATTCTTTTAAAGGAATTCACATGGACTTTATTTATTTTAAAATTTGAAAAATATATACTTTACATAGAAAAAATGTCACCCGTAGCTAATTATTTAAGGTTGTTTAAAAGTAATGGCACTATGTTTCTATGAAAAAAATAAAACAACAACATAAAATAAACTTCAAGCGGTAAATCTTGGATGCAGGAAACAAAATTTAAGAACATCTTATCTTTTCAGTCTTGCTGTAGACGCCTTTGTTTTCAGCACACATTCGGTTTTTCTCATTTCTCATTGCACACTGTCACTCACATGCATTGCAGAGCAAAGACAGACATGTGAGTGTTGTCCTAGAAATGTTTGAGCTGCAGGAGCTGGGGATGCGTGGGCTTGCTAGAGCTTTAACTGATATCTGTCCATTGCTGGATTTCCACGGTAGGGATTCAAAAGTTGACGGTGAGTCTGGCTAACAAACTGTGAGGTAGAAACTCAGCTGACTGAGGCGGCAGGGGAAGGATTATGACTGCAGCATTGTGCCTGATCAGCCAGGGCTGAAGTAGCGTGAGAGAAACCTGCAACTGGGCCACTGAGCCCACAGACGGAGCCTCTGGATGAGAAGAGAAGAAACATGGTCAGCCATTTCCGAGGCATTTGTGAATGACTCAAGAGGCCTCAGCATGCCATACACCTACTCATGTCATGAAGCCAACCATCCTTGTTTTTGAGATGCAGCTTGAGAATCATGTTTCCAGATGGTCAGAAACAGGAAGCACAAGTCAATACTTCCTCTGAGTCTCTTCCTGGAGAACCTTCAACTTAGTACAATGACATATGACTGTACTAACATGTAGGTTATTAATAATCAAACTGCTTTCTCACATGTTGGAACATCTTGTTGTGGTTAGATAAGTCATTCATCTGATTTATTTTTGATTTTTTTTTCCAAAATTGAACTGTTTTCACTTTTACATAAATAACTGAACACATTCAAGTCAAAAAGAAAAAGGAAAGAATACAACCAATCATATGTTTATGTCATAGTATGAAAACATTGGTTCTCAAAGTTTAGAAAAGAAAAGATATTTAATTGTCCTTGAAGAGGAATTATGATTCCTGAGTGAAAACACACTTACCATTTACATGGACTTAAAAACAATCTTATAGACAAAGCTGCTTTAGGACAGGAGCCCTCTGTGGACTACTACATAATTTAAATATAAATCGTAAATTAACAAATAATGGTTGATGAAATTATTTATCTATTTAGTAACATCTCACTAATATTATGATTTAATAAGATGTCAATATCATATATTAACATGGTTTTTTGAATGCAGTAACCTCTCCTTCTAAGCTGTTAAACATTCCTTCTTTTTAGAAATGATTTTCTATCTGTTTCCACCTTGATGAGCATCAACAATTGCTTCTCAGAGCTTCCCTGAAGTCTTCTTTTATTCATGCAATCACACCACAAACAAACAGACAGACAGACATGTTATGAAGATCAGACTTAGACAAACTGTGGTTCTTTTAACTTGAACAAATTGTTGGTATTCTGATTGTCTGCCCACAAAATAGAAAAGAAAATATTGGAGCCACAAAGGAGTTCAGGTATGCCAAAAAGTTTGAAATGAATTTGACACATTTACAAGAAAATACACGTTTTTTTTCTCATTTTGAAAGGTCATACTTTGGATGAATAAAATTATACTTGAGTATTATAACGGGATATTTTTTAACATGTAAGTGGTACATCCAGCATCAGAACCACAACTCCCAGGAGCAGACTCATCATGAATGCCCTGAACTGGATCCAAAATACACAAGATTTGTCGTCATCGAATCTGCATCTGAACGTAGTTCTGGTACAGGAGAAGAGCCTATATGCATATCTGGATAATATATCCAGAGTGCATATCCAGATATGATCTAAATTTACCACCTACATGGTAGAGGACTACTGGTATTTTTTTGTTGCAAATGTTTGACTTTATAATGTTAGAGAACTTCCTAGTTTTGTTAAATTGATGCCAGGGAAAATTATCCTGTGTTTCTTGCAAATTTACAACATTTTTTTAAAATCAGTCGATATTTTTTTCACATAAACTATGAGATGTGAATCTAGAAATGTCTGTGGGGGTGTTTTTTTTGTTGGAAATTTACTCTTCTGTGGCCTCATTATTGTTTCGTTATTGTGTTTAACCTCAATGATCCTTATACCCCCTCATACAATTCACTGCAAAAATGAGATGGGAAAGAAAGGCATCATGAGGAACCAAACCAATAATGCTAAGATGGAATGAAACAAAATCTGCTTTGTCTAAAATTTATGCTTCGGTATCTGTTTGGCAACAATAACAGAAGCAACACATTTTTTGTGTAATTGGATGTAAAATCAGTCACTGGCGGGCATGTATTGGTAGCAAACCTTGTGTTTTATAAAAGCATGTTTTGTAGAGTCTAATAGCTCCACACGCATCCCTAATTTTAATTCAGTCCCACAATAATCCTGTGGTGACCCTCAAAGGAAAAGGAAAAATTTGTATCAAGAAACGGGAAGAAATTTGCTTTCAAGCACTACCATTCAAGCATTCATAACCAAATCCAAAACCGATGTTCTTGCACATTCAAGTGCATGTAGAAAAACAGGTTAAGGAAAACAAAAACACCTCAGCAGTGTCACATGTCACAGAGATATTGATGCATACTTAATGTGGGGAGTGCATATGTGAGTGACATGCACACACCAAGGAGTCATTATTGCCGAGGAGGTGAAAAGAGCTTCACACTGGACTTGAGATAAAGAAGATGGTAAATTGATTTTGGCATCACAGGTGGTGGTAAGTGGCCACTGCTGTCGTGTCTTTGAACCACACTTGAAACAAATAACTTATCAAATGTTTTGAATCGGTCTATGAAAACGAGCGGGGGTGAAGGGAAGACATTTAGCAACAAGTCTGGAGTTTGTCAGAAATTTGTCTATCACTTTTTTACCTACTGAGCAATTTTTTGTTTTTAATTATTATCATTATTTGCTGCTTATGAGGTGCCAACTCCCTCTACTATGGTAATAATTTGCAGTTCCTGCAGTTAATGTTGCATACCATACAAAATTATTTGTTGACTGAGTTGAAATAACCATACACACACAGATTCCTTAACCTACCATAGATGTACTTGGCCTGTGCAAAGAAGCGTGAGTACCTGGAAAGAACCCACATATAAAAAGCAAATCTAATTGTGAATATTAGGAGCGTGAAACATAAATAAAACCTAATACAACACAAAAGGGATCAGTACCAATGTATTTTTCTTTGATTTAACTTCAATTCTATCAGTGAGATGTATGAAAGCACACATGCAATTTGCCTAATTGAGCCATCATATTAAGAAATAGTTTATTGACCTATAGGTCATGTCAAAATTAAATTATAACATGAAGAAAATTTTGCAGGTTTGAAAGTCCTATAGAAGCAACATAGCAGTGCTTCAGGAATAGCATTACATAATCTCATCTTAAGCTTTGCAGACACTTTGTCTAATGGAGATTTAATCCCCATGACCCAAAGGGTTGAGTCCTTCTGTCTTCTGAGCCTCTGGTAGGTTTTATGATTTATTTATTTGTATTTAAATAGTAGCTTAGTACACCCTGTCAACTATGTTGTCATCCGATTTAAAATTACAACTGAAGCAATCGCATTGAATGCAGAGTGAAGTCCTGCGAATCTCAGATGCACAGTGAGTGTCATAAGAATATCACAACAGTGCATCACATACTGTTCGTTAAGCTAAACAAACAAGAAAGACACATCATAAATGTTACAAATATGTCATATCTATCCAAGGGCTTGGCATTTCACAAAATGTGCTTCCTGTTGCCATGCTTAAACCTATGTAGAACATTTGTGAAAAGATAAACAGTCAGCAAAAAAATAAACAGTTAACAAAATACAAGGTACTAGTTCTAAAAAAAAAAGCAACCATCTGAAAAAAATTTCTAATTATTTTACAGTTAAGATCACAGTCAAGATTTAGCCAAAGTCAGATAAAACTTAGAAGAATTGCAAAGAAGAGTTTAAATTTAAATATTATCCACACATTATAACTACTAATTAAAAAAACAACAACAGAAGAATCATGGCATGTAAGACAGCAAGGGAAACGTTTCTGCTCTTGAAAGAAAGCAGTGTAGACCAGCTGATCCTTTCTAAACATTTACCAGAGAAAATGACATTTCTTGAACATGCTGTTTGGATGGATAAGAATGAAGCACCAATACTGGTCCGTATTTGATTTATTTAAGCTTTTTTTCATCTACAGGACCTGGGTACCTTGCATCAGACACCTTAAACTCCTCCTCATTCCATTCGTTGGAGGGAAGCGGAGACCTCAGAAAGACACATTCCATCTCACTGCAGTGATAAAGCAATAAACTATTGAATCTTTCATCTTTTCTTGAATTTTTTATTTGTTTCTTTAAAAATAATGCCAGACTTCACATAACCAACTTAGCTTTGAAGTGTCAGTGAATCAAGAAGACATGACTTCATGTTGAACTTCTTGCTTTTTGGCCTCCTGCACGCTGAAACGACAAATGCAGGTGAAAGTTGTAAAGTCGAAAGGCAAAATCAATACAGATTTCTTCAAGCTCAAGCAGAAACAAATTGTTTATTTCTTCTCCATGTGTATCAACTTCATTTGTTTTATCATGAGGTTGCATCCATTTATCACTAAATTATGTTGCACTCGCTTATGTGTACATGCTGATGATATATGCAAGTGTGCATCACTGTAAGATGCATTAAACAGCCATATATGGCGTTGTGAGATTTCTTACTAATTTTAGATCTCTTACTCACCGTTGCTTCTTATATGTTTGAGTCAGACGGTCTGTCTTGTCCACACACAGACTTTATTATTGGCAAGCACTTTTTATATAAAGCTATTCTTGGTTTGATTTGTTCACTTGCGCTCATTTAAATCAGTCAGAAAAGGTAAAAAAAAAAAAAAATTTCTTCTATTCCAAGGCATTATTCTTGCCACATGCTGCAAATACATGTTAGTGATCGGCAATGAAGAGGGTTTAAAAATGCTCTTCCGTCTGTTTTGATACAGTTAGAAAACTCAAGTTTTTTAATAGTGAGGAAGTCTAAGGATAATTTTCTGTCTTTATTTTATCCATTGTCTATTGTCCATTGTTCTTCCTGGTGAATATCTCCACAGGGATGCACAAACTCGTACTTGAGGGCAATTTAGAATAATCAATTGACCCAATAGTTATGTTTTTGGACTGTGGGAGGAAGCCAGAGTAGCCAGAAAAAAACTTACACATGCAAGAGGAGAACATGCAAACTCCATGCAGAAAGACCCCAGGCTGAGACCTTCTTACTGCAAGGCAAAAGTGATACCAATTCCTTGTTTTAATAAAAAAAAAAAAAACGAAAATCTGAGTGTGGCACACATTTGCATTTTGATCCTTGTTCTCTGAAAAACATAATTTATGTTTTGCTTTAGTTTTCTCCAAGTGGAATTCATTTAGTTGATCATATCTTACCTAAAATGGGGACAAAATTTCATCTTTTAATGTCTTTTTGGATTTTTTTGGATATCGGGTTTCACTGAGCCTAAATTTAAAATAATCAAAAAAGATGTAAAAGGAACATTTCTCATAAAAAAAAAAAAAAAAAAAAAAAAAAAAAACTCAGTTAGTAGATAATGCGCTTCTATAATGCACAAATTGTCTTCATTCAACAAATGCTGGACTGGACAGAGAAAGACAAGGAATCTATGAGAAATGGACCAGAGCCAGGAATAAAACCTAGTCATCAACATCTGAAGCTGCTTGACACCCAAATAAAACTTCTTTCCTATTTTTCTTGGGTTATAGTTGAGTCTGGTTATAATGAAAGTGTTTGATTAATTCATTTATATAATGTATAATTGAAATGAGCCATTTACCTAAACAATGACTCATAAAAGGCATGCAAATAATGTTGCAAATTTCTTACCCTTGGATTATGCCCTCTTTGTGCAAAAAATACCCATGAGAACTCATGAAACAGACAACTTCATGAAAGAGATGCTAGATTATTAATGACACAGACATTCAAAAATAAACAAACTGATGTCCATAGATCAACAATTCTTCATTATTGAAGTCATTAGCTTTGTGATTAACATGGAATCTTTTTTCTAATTTGCAGGTTGAGAGCCAGCAGATAAAACACTGACATGGACAATGGTGTATACTCTCCATACAAAAGAGAAGGCAAAATAAATTCCTGGTTTCTTAAAATTTCTGAGACTTTCCTAGATTTATTCTGTTTAGTTAAACTGCGGGCAAATGTTGCTAGTGAGACTCAGGTGGTTATGCCAGCCAGGCTTTCCTAACAGGTTCAAAGATTCAAATTGGGGTCCTGCTGGTCAAATATCCTTTTCTCAAACCTTAAAGCTGCTGCACCCTCAAAGTGCTGTGTGTCACTCTAAATTGCCACCTCTCTGTCGACCGATATGGTGAAAAGCAGAGTGCTGTAATGGGAAGCAAGAATTTATGGCAGACAGCTTTTCAGCACACTAGAACCAGATGAGGTTCAGTCCTGTTTTTATATATAGGAGGAAAAGGAAGGAATGAATTTTTTACTGCAGCTGCCTGAATGGCAACCGCAGTGAGCCTTTGGCATTCATTTTATGCCACACATGTAGAAACACACATATGTACACATAAACCGTACATGTCTGCAAGCATTTAGACCTGTGTTTGTATACAGATGGATTCAGGTGACTAAGCTGGATGATTAAGTTGTAATAACACAAATAAAGCACATTCGAGTGAGATAGTTATGGAAATACAGAGTAAGCATGTTACAACTAAATTTATTACACAGCAGCCAAGTCAGATCAGCAAATCCATTTACCTCGTGGACATTTTCACAGCATCAAAGACTTTTATGTTATAAAACGTAGATTTATGAATAATGAAAAAAGCATGCCACAAGAATTGAGTCAGTAAATTTAGCCGCTGCTTTGCAGACTTGCTAAGAGTATTATGCAACCTACATAATGGAAGAGGGTTCTATATTTTAGCTTGCTGAAGCTTGTACAGCATCCTCACACCCTCGTTTCATCACTTTTGACCCAGAATGTGTCAGCACATTTTGCTCTTCGTCCTTTCTTCATTTGTATGAAATCTGCTGTCACTAAATGTTGATAAGAAATCCCACACTGTAATAGTCACACTTCCAAACTTTACTTCTGGTGCTACCTAAACACCAACCATGTCTGCAACAACATCCAGAGATTTCAATAGACATGCTACCTTCCCTCAGTCTTACATTGGCATGGTCAGCAGGGGAGTTTTGCAAAGAGAGAAAAGGCAGAGTGCATTATTTATGTTCTTCTGATTATCCTATCAACTTTTCTTTCAGAAATTCTGCTCCTGACTTGTTCCTGGTCCAGTGTCAATTGGAAATGATGAAGTCTTTGTGTAACCACTGCAATCTGTCTGTTTTGTAACAATAAGAACATTGCAAAAGGAACTGGAAGTGTTGCTTATGGTTTAAAACAGCTCTTTTCCTTCTCCTTCTTTTAGATGTGTTTGTACGATACCATAGCAATGGCAATTTATTTATAGGCCATAAGTAGGTGGTATTAATTTGCACATATATGGATGTTTTCTTAATCTAAATACAGAGTTTCTTTTTTTCCCCTTGCATTGTATGTCCTTTTCTTCCTTCTTTTCTTTATGTGTAAAATATGTATTACATATGCCATTCCACTTTATGACACTTATTACACTTATTTATAGAGTTATTCATTTTAATTCATTCCTATTTGTAGATTACCTACTTTGAAACATGGGGTAGATTTCATATGAATAGGGCTTTAGAAATAGATTTACAGAAAAAAAGTGTTGGTTAGCTTACTTTTTCTGGTGTGTAGACAAAGAAATTAGGGGAGGTTTTTAGACTTTATGTCAATGAAAAGCAAACAATAATGCAATTACAACCTGCTGATGGAATGAAGAACTGCATTCAAATGTCACAGCATTTTTATGATTGAAGTATGTTCATTTATAAGACTTTCAGAAGGAATGTTGTGGTTTCCGTGCTTTTTCCAAAATTTGTTTTTCATAAAGGCATAGTTAAAGATGTATTTTTACAACCAAGAACATTATCAGTCAAGACATAGCAGCAAAACTGGAGTAGAAAATCTTCTTTTTATTTCATGACCATGCTGCTGACCTCGTGTCACTCTGTTGAATACTCTCAGATTTTGTCTGGGTCTCATTGCTTCATGAATAAAAATGGAATGTGAACCTTTGAGTAATAAGTTTTTGTTCCCTGCTCTGCGGGAAAATGTCAGTATATCTGTCTGCACACCTCTACATAAGGTAGGTCACGCTGCAACAAAACACAATACAAACAAAGTTTTCATGCTGACGAAAAGTCAAGAAAGGAAAAGAGATTTTTCCCAAATGACCAACGAGGAAAGCAGACCTTCATGTTTGAAAACAAAATATTGTTAGTTTCCAGAGTACTTAATTTATTAGACAAATGAGAAAGTGATAGTTTTAACAAATATTTAAAACATATTTTATATTAAAGCTTTTATAAAAGCTTCAATGTCATGTTAAAATTGTATTTCTACAAATCCGATTGTACAGCATGTAATTGTAACTCAAGTATAAACTTATTGAGTCCATTCTTTAGTTGTGTGTTTTTCCATCACTGTGTCTTATCCAAAAAACCAGGACATGTTTTTAGATACTGAACTTTTGGAAATATTTATTCCAGTCTAAATTGGACTCAGGTGGATCAGAAACATCTTAATGTCCAAATACATCATAATATCTTTCAGGTCTCACAAACCATTTGTGGTCACTTCCTGCAGATGATCTGCTACTGGCCCAGCTAAAAGCTGATTGTGTGACGCTGGCTACGTGTCTATTTACATACCGGACTGGGAAATGAGATCTAATCTGATCAGCCAGGATGCATCTTCACTTCAGGTGGTCTGAAGATTATTGATTCAAGAAAAGGAAAACAACAGGACACAGGTGGAGGTTTAAAAGCAAATATTTCAGCAGATTAAAATTGGAGAGATTTGTTTGTTGTCCACGTGGAATGTTGTAAGGGAGCTGGTGTCTTTCTTTGGATGAGGCCAGTCCATCATAAAGAAGCAGGCTGACATTCAAATGTAGGATTTCTAGCTGCAAGGCGGCATCCACAACCCCGTTATGCCCAGAAGAATAACAGATAAATGAAACGGTTTCAAAGTCTGGAAAGCCTAAAAGCAGGAGCAAGATACACATTTTATAAAGTTTCTATCTCCACATGTCATGTTAGATCAAGGTTTAAAAAAGAAATGGCAAACGCTTTTAGCATTTTAGGTTACTTTTTTTAGGTTACTTTTTATTAGAGCATCATGGTATCTGGTGTTTTTCTTAGCCCATTTAAACTGGAAAATGATTTTATAGCTGAAATACAGAAATTCATTTTGTACCAAAATCCACCTTGATGTCAAGAATAATACAAGACCAAGACTGCAGTCTTGGAAGACGTTTCCATCCCTGAAATTATGATGCATAGAATCACAAATCTAAGTCTAAACTATGTTACTGAGAGTAAACACAATGAAAACATGCTTTATCTGCGGCATTGTTGATTAAAATAGCACATTACTAATATATCAAAATTAAACACGATATGTACACTTAATGATATTGTCTTAACGATTAGGTAATGCATTCAGCTACACTTTTACTTTTAATACTTAAGTATTTTTAAAAGCCAGTACTTTTTTTTACTTTTACTCAAGTAAAAATGTTCATGTGGTACTTTTACTAGAGTACATTTTTGCCTGTGTATTTGTACTTTTACTTAAGTACATTGTTTGAATACTTTCTCCATCACTGGCTATTGGAGTGTAACTACAAAACTGAAGAAGAAACTTTCATGTTTTCATTATTGAACAGTTTATTTTTCAAGATAAAATTTTTGCATCCATTTTTTTGTAAACACTCATTTGAATATGCTGCTGGGCTGAAACATATCTCCTGTTAAGCCGTCGCTACGTTCCATTGAAGCTACGGCTATGTGTTATTTTAATTTACTTACAAACTACAGAGTTACAAGTTTTATTAAGTATGACCTACAAGTCTAAAGGCAATCAAACACCTGTCCTATTCCGGAATGAGTTATTGCTTGGAAAAACAAATCCAATGTCTGTCACGCAGATGACACCGCTGTTGTTTGTCCTGTTTTAGTGTTTTACTTTGAGGCAAAGAGACTAGCACATGAAAGGGTATCACAGGAAAACTCTGATGAAAACAATGTGGATAGATATGATTGACAGAATGCCAATGCCCCATCCAATGTCCTCTATGCTTGTTTTCTCCTCAGCTTACCCTGGCATGGTCAAATCCCTCTATTTATTTTTCACTGAATAAAATAAACTCACTTATATTTAGCCGCTTTGGTCCTGTTTTGGTGTAGTGATGTCTTCTGCAGCATTACCCAGCTGTTTTTATCAACTTGTTCTGGCAGGCAGGCAGGCAACCCCGCACTGCTGCATTATTCATACTCTGCCAAGGAGACAGGGGAATCGGAAGTCCCGACCACCACTTTGATGACATGCAAAGTAGGGGGGAAAGACTGTGCACCGCTTACATCCGCTGTCACCGGTGTTTTCCCAGCTGCTCTGATCAAGCTGAATGCAAGAATCACAAATGAGACTGTAACAGTACTTGGAGGTACCAAACAAAAGGATTGTGAGGTTTGTTGATGTAAATTGGTGCCTAAATGTACACAGAACAGAATTCTGCACATAAACTTTACGAGTATATTCGCAATAAAGCTTTGATTTACATTTGTGCCAAAAATCAAATTTACCTAATGTTGTTTTGAACCAGTTGTCCCATTGGTGTTGCTTTCTTGGTGTACATTCATTAAAGCTATAAATCATCTTCACAGCTCAGGGTTTCCCCTCCACAGGCAGTGAAAATACCCCCTGAACTATAAATATCTTTCATAGTGAAAGAACCCTCAGAGGCTCTGTCAGAGACAAATCTAACCAGCAGCTTGAATAAAATATGTCCCTCCACGCTTTTTTTGGTAATTACATAATCCATGCTTTCTCATACGGGAAGAACTGTGACAAAAATTGAAAACATGTTTCTGTGTTATATTTGTGCCTTATATGTCAGAGCTGTAATTGGGCTTGACAAAAAGGCTTCTGAAAGTAACATGACTGATCTTCCAAAAACTACTTTTTTTGTCAGATGTAATGTGATAAAGAAGATGAAATGAATCATAGTATTACACAGATGCACACACTCATAATGGAAACATAAAACCAATGAAATGAAAATATTTAAAATAAGGTCTGTACAGATTGCATATTGGCTGTGGTTTGCATAAATGAGCAAACCTGATTGACATTGTGAGTTCCTCTGTTGACTCAATGTGATTGAGCTGAAGATGTGAGTGCTCTTTGCCGGTAGCGCTCTCCATTTGTCACCAACTTGAGCCACCGGATGAGCGGACTGGCACCCGTCGGACCAGAGAGCTCCTGTCTGCCTCGCCGTAATCCCGCTCTTAGCATGGGCGGGCACGTCTACGGCTCCCAAGAACACCCATCTCATGGAAACTAATCCTTTGATCCTTTGCTGTGTGTCAGCCCCCAAAGCATTTAGAGATGTGAGCTGCAGAGCCACGTTATGTCAAGTGTGGCCTTCGTCACCCAAGAATCGAAAAACGGAAAGTAATTTGGAATGCAAATGGCAGAGAACGCCGAACAACTTTGTGTTTATGTGGGGAAGAAACACAAAGTTCAGCCATTCACTCATGCAATTAAAAACAAATCCCATAAAATTGCTAAAGAGAGAAAGTACAAAACCAAGGAATGTGTCTTTACATCAAAGTTTACAGTTATAATCACTAGACTAAGTCTGATCAGATATGGTAATGGTAATACTTTTGTACTTGTAAACTTCATTCTGAAGCCAATGTGCTTGTTATTCTGTACTTCTTCTCAGTTCCTATAAAACTGTTTAATTTAAATATTGTTTGAAGTGTTGTCCTATAGAGGGCATAGTCATTGGATAACTATCTACTGCTAGATTCAGGTCTGCTTCAAGTTTCCGTTCAGGAATATTCTGCTCCATCTACCTATGCCATAAAATAGGGTTTTATGTGTTTCCAACTTCTTGAATATTCTTGAACAAATTTCTGCTTACTTCACAGAAAAGCTCAATTAATTAAGGGGATATAATTTCATTCAGGGGAATTGTATTGAACACTGAAAGCAATAGGTTGAGCAATATTTAATATTGGTATATTCAGGGAGAATTAAAACAAATGTCTGCCAAATGGTGCTGATTTTTGACTTGTAAAAAAGTTTCTGTGTTGATCTACTTTTCAAAGTCCTCATCAAAAAACATACAAATTTGCTCAAGATGTGAAGCCCTTTAAGACAGCCTGGTGAATTAGATTTTAAATCCCAATTGTTTTTAGCTGGTTAAATATTTAAAACAATAATAAACTCAAGGCGCATCACATTTTTGAATTATTTTTCCAATGTAAAGATCAAGCTACGCCTTCACATCTCAACAAGAAATGCCCTTAAAAAACATCAGATCCCATCATTCCTTATCTCTTTATTTATTTATCTATATCAAGAACCATAAATATAGAACCTAAACCAAAAAAAAAGCAATATTGAAGGATTTATGAGAAGAGATCATGGGAGAGCAGAGCAATGAAAATGCTATCCACCTGAAAAACTAATAAGCATCCTCTCTGAACCCGCACGATGCGGCAGCGGTGGAGGTGTCATGTACAGGAAGTCGTTCGCAAGGAGATCATGTATTAAACAGACTTCCCATGCTCAAATATTCATAGGCAGAGATTTACTCATTAATCTTTCATTATCTTCTATCTTTCTGTTTTGCATATATCAGAGGCTTGGAGCCGTTATTGGTTAAAATCACCTTCAGTGCACATTTTTGTGCGTCAGAGCCCTTTTCTTTCTTGCTTATTAATGTGGCCCACATGCAAATTAGTAATGTTGATATTTAAGCTTTTTAATTTTGTTGCCACTTATCTGGCCCTGCTTGAGATTGAATTTTAAATATTTGAAAGAAATAAATGCCATTGTAAGTGGAGATTTTAGGTTTGCACTGAGGAGGAAAAGCTTTGGCGGCTCAACTTAAAAGCTTAAAATGACTTCAAGACAGGTGTATGTTTGACTGGCCCATGTTTAAACATGTTTGCACACACAAATTATAGTACATATAAACAGCCGGTGTTGGTAGAAGAAAAGAGATGATATCCAGGTCCAGAAATCCCCAGATGTCTCTTGAGTTGCAGTAGAACATGATATAAATATTAGAACAAAAAACAGAACACTTATTCAGTGTGCTTTTCTACTTTCGACTCTGTAAACTGACTTGCTGTGGCATTTAAATTATGACCATTGTGGTGAAATGCAGCAAAATAACTAGATTTTGTGTTGAAGTTCCTATATGGTCTCCTGTCATGGCACCACCGTTAAAATTGAACTCATTTCCTAAATACGACGCATTTGGAACCCCGGCGTCTCAAATTAAGTCTGTGGGGTCAGAACAAGTACAAACTGTCACCCAAAGATTAAAGAAGTTGTGATCCTGCATAGGTCAGCAGTTCAATGACTGCACACTCTGCTTCTGAGAACCGCCCCCAGCATGATTAAAGTTGTGCAGAGATGTGATCCCTGCGATTACCAAAGCTGACTTCAGGCAGGCAAATCGGGGGAGATACAGTGTAAGACTTTAGGGTGACACTGGTGGGCAGGGGTTGTATCGACCCGCTCCTTCGGATGGCCTTATTTTAATATACAGGGGTTTAACAAGCCCACACAACGGCAGAATGCACAGACAGAAAAACATGAAGAAAAGATTATGCAGGAACAAGCCAGAAAAAACTACATACATTCAAAAATAGACATTGACAAAACCTACAGAACACAGGAATCTTGATTCCTACATGTCAAAGGAAAAGAGTTAAAAATAAAATATTGATCCAAGCTGTTACTCTCCTCATATTGCTCTCTTACATCAGCAATTCTGAAGAATACAGCTTTCTATTTTGTTGATCAACTAATTGCGTGGAAAGATATAATGGTCCATCCAATTCACAAGATGAGACAATACACAATATTGGGTTCACAAGAATGAGTCATTATTTTAGTAATAATGACTAATATTTTTGGGCAACTGCTGAGCAACAACATTCAAATAACTATTAATAAATTTCAAATTCCAAACTAAGAAAATTAGTCATTTAGATCAAAATTTCCAAGTTGGAGCACTATTGATTATCAGAAAATAAATTATTAAATAGTTTTCAGGCTGAGTTATTGCCTGTGAATAACTGCTGGTTAAGTTTATGTATTATATCCAACAGAAGAACAAATTTATTTTGTTCAATAAATTAAAAGATGCGTTCTGAAGAGGATCATTTGTCAGATTAAAAGTACTCTAACAGGCGTAGCCTAGAAAAAAAACAACGAGTTGGGAACAGGCATGTTGAGGGACATGCCTGCGAGTGTTGCGTCTCGAAACTGAGAAAAAAAAAAGTCATCAAAATGTATCACTTAAAAAACAGCAGTTGCAGGATGGCAGACATTCAGTAGCTGCTGTTATGTTACCACAGGTCACAAACAGATTCGATTCTACAGTAACAGAACCAGGAGGATAGTGGTGATGCTCTAGAACCAGAAACTGTGGATACGGATATGACAAACCATAAGTCAAATTTAAAATCAGTGTTATAATAAAAGAATGGTAGTTACATTTCTCTTTCTTTGAAACTACATATAAAAATGTCAAATACAACTAGTTCTTACTTGTAGTCTCATGAAAAATAGATTTTATAATTTTAAAATTATTTATTTTGGGTTTTGCACAATAATAACCACCAAATTATGATATACAAGGATAGTAATGTAATCTGTACATATCAGTTAAATGCTTGTGCAAAAAGAAGTACATAAATATGAACAAGTCCTCATGGAAATGTCTCCATTTGCATGATTTTGCTTGATAAATAATTTGAACTTTGACTTGATTTGCAGTCCTCTTAGCCAAATGCCTTCATCAGAGGAGGTCCACGAACTATCTACTGAAAAACTACAACCAAATATCTTTGATTCAACAAAATAAGAATAAAAAATGTAAATGACAGTAAGGAGCTGCATTTCTGGAATTAAAGGTACATTTTTGTGTAAACATTGGGATTGAGAGATTAAGTTAGAGCATGTCAGTATGAGATGTCTGTAGAAATAAACAATAATCAAATCAAATGTAGTTGGCATCATAAATGTTATTTTCATACAGAACATTTTTCATTACTCAAAGCTTTAAAGCGGCACTAGGTAACTTTTATATAAATATGTCTTGCTTAACCTCCTGAGACCCGGGCTTTTGTTTTATGTGCATTTTTTATGTCTCCTTACTTTTTGGGATTAGTATGACCTAATTTTAGTTGAAATTAAATTTTAGCTTTCTACAATAAGTGGTTATCTCAAAACCCAATGTCCTCATACGAGGACATTGGGTCTATCTGTGTGACAATACGACCATTCAATCAATGTTATTATTTACATCTGTGTTTCACAGTATGTACATTTACACTGCTTTCTGTCCAGACTTTCACAATTAAGACCCCATTTGGTTGACAAAGTACAAAAGTTTATTTTATACTGTCAACAAACACAAAAGTGCACATAAAAGTGTGCAGCTTTTGCATGGAAAAGTGCAAAGTTTATGAACTTCATCATGAATATGTCATAGTGAACTCAGTCATTAATTCAAGTATTCCTGCTTTCCTCTGTGAAAGGCTTTGCATGGAAAAGTGCAACGTTTATGACCATTATTATGAACGTGTCATAGCAAACTCAAACAAAAATGTTACGTTTTTGCACTGAAGCTAGACCTGATGTCCTCATATGAGTACGTCATGTTTACAGACGTTGTAGCTTGCTAATATTACTCAAATATATCAAATAAGCATGCCATGTGAAGCTACAGACATTATTGTGCATAAATAAACTAGTTTCAATCATAAAATTTGATTAGGATTTTTGCCTTGTCCATGTTTCTGTCGGGAGCTGCCGTAGAAGACGTTCGCTGTCATCCCCGCCATGTGTTTTTTTTTTTTCAGAAAAGTTTAATTTCATTATGAGACCACTAGGTTGTGCAGGCAGGGCCCCCAGATGAGGACAATTGGTCAAAATTCTTACAAATTAAATATCATGGGGCAGAACAGCAAAAATGTAATGTCCTCATATGAGGACGCGGGGTCTGAGGAGGATATATATTAAAACAGTCACTATGTTCCGACAGTATAGTATGAGATAGATAATCTGTGAAAAAGTTTAATACTTGTGTAGATTAAAGGTCAGGGGAATGAATGAATGTTCATATTCATAATCTCATGAAAAGATTCTTATGGACCAAATTAGATTTTCATTACCCAAGATGCTCCGAGAGCCGATCTCAGATTCTATTAAAAAAATTAAAAACACATTGCCAAAGATAATATCAGCAACTTACAATTTCCAAGATTGGATCTTAAGATCATTAGTACCTGGGAATATTATTTTTTAAATATTTCTCTCAAAAATCCCCACAACACTTAAATATCTTATCTACCATTTTCCTTATAATCATAATAACAATTTAAACCTCAGTGAGGTGTATTTTTATTATTATTATTTAGCTAACAAAAAAAACTTATTTTTATGAAGAGCCAGTCAGTCCTACAATACCTCTGGTAAAAGTGCAGTTTGTTGCCAAAAAATCTGAAGTTTTAGTTTGTAAAACATTAGTTTTATACAATATTACCAATGTCATAGCTCAACAGACATCAAACCGATCTTTTTTGGATGTCTTTTTTTTCTTTTGAAGAGCCAGACCTCTGCCCAGTAACTTCCCGTTATCTACTTCATAACAGAAAGAAAATAAGGTCCAGCCTTTTTGCTATTCCTTCGGTCCAATGGTATGACTAACGTAACAGTGAATCAGTGTTGGGCAGAACCCAGTTAGGTCCATGCTGCTCCCACTGGTCACCCGGCTTTGAAGATATATACATCTCTGCCATCTGTTATTTGGGTACCTGCTGGCACCATTACAGGGCCCACTGATTCATATTCATAGACACATTGTAAGAAATGTATTCATGTTGTCCCCAGGAAATGCTAAACAAAAGATGGGAAACTGGAGATGGTTATCAGGTTTTTACTCAGAAAGCCAGTCAGTTTCTGTACCTGGCAAAGATATTTAAAACTTTTGTAGTGTTTTATTTTTTTTATATTTTCGTCAAGTCACAACCACAAACATCAGTGTGTAAATTATTGAGTTATTCGAGCAACACAACACACTACATCTTTGTGCAACAGAAGCAACATGATTTTTTTTTTCTGTAAACAAAAAACTGAAAAATGTGATGTGTATTTTCATTCAATCTCTTTACTCGAGTTTCTGTAAAATGCAATTCAGTGCAGAGCATTCAGAAGTTACTTTATTTATAAACGGTGTCAACTTTTTATGAATTGTGTGTAATTTATGCTTTTAATTAATCAAAAGGATAAATTACAAATTATTGTTGGGATGTTTTTCTTTAGCAGGGATAGGGAATATGGTCAGAGATGAAAGGAAATTATCAATTCTTATTCATTCTTACTGATTATTATTTACTCAATTCGTTGATTGATTTAGAAAGATGCATTATAAATTCATCAATGCCTGACTCACAATAATTAATACTAATCCTTATGTTTTTATTTTTAATATTTTTTGATATGTAATATTTGATCAAAAATAGAAAAAATTCCCCAAAAGTAAAATGCTTATATGTATAAATTTTCTGTGTAAGATTGTGCTGTAAAATCAGAATGAATTTGAAGGGTTTAGGGTTAGGGGTTATTTATACAGTATAAACAGTGCCTATTTATGCTGTATAAATATATATATATATATATATATATATATATATATATATATATATATATAAATATGAAAAAAAAATAATAAAAATCAGCAGTTGCTTCCTCTTCTTGTTTGTTTACAACATTTTGTCACATGTCCACTTCCACTAATGGTGAGGAGTGGGGAAGCTGGCGATACATTTAGCTCAACATACAAGCCATTTTCTGCACTAGTTTTTTTTTTTTTTTTTTTAAAGCCTAAGATGCATCGATATTAACAGGTTGCTGTCTTGTCAAATGAAACACAATTACAATTAGGAGGCAATTAGAACTAGAAGATGTGTCTTTGACTTAATAGAAATGAGATTCCAAGTAGTTGTCATGTCAGAATTGTACTGTGTCGTTGCAAACGTACTCCTGTGACACGCCTCTCCTGCTTTAGCATCAATCACACTCAACAAATAATGATACATCCCCCCTCCTACACACAAACAAAAAAAAATTAAAAAACGGAATCAAACCCTCGTCTGGGTGTAGTGAGAATGTCATTTCACTTCCGCAAATCCCGGTGTGGCTTACTCTGACTGCTGTTTTGAAGCCAGAGCTTAACTTGTCTCTCAGTGCTCAGTCATCTGTACTCTCAACGACCTGCTCCACTCCCTGCTCTGCGGCTGAAGTATCCTTCAAAGACACAATGACAGAGGACACGGAGAGATCCCTGAAGTTTATTTGCCAGCCCTGGATGCATTTGGGCAATCACGACTTGGCAGACGAGAAATAATGGAAACTCCCAAGATTAATAGAGAGAACAACCAACAAAATTCAACACAACACGGCACTGTTAGTTGCACACAGTGCCAGCTGAAGCAGATGGGCAGATGAAACAGCTGTGTCTAAATTAATAGGGTGTGCAGCATCAAGGCGACAGCTCATCTCAGTGGACATTGGGTTATTCACTGATTAAAAATGTAATCAGATTACAAACAGTTTTTTAAAAGAGATTAATGATGTTTTGTTGGTTTTATCAAACACATTAGGAGGCATTATTCATCCAGAATGTGACAATCCAGACAAGTTTGTCTGCCATATTTTTCCCCCTTCTGACTGTGAAAAGGACCACCGGCGATGTGTTTCTGCTTATAATGTCTTTCTTGCTCCTTTAAATGAGGGTCAAAAAGTGGCTACATATAAAGATATATCTTGTGAAAAATAGTCAAATAATGTCAGAGGCAACAGAGTGGTCTGTGGTTTATTCACAATAACTTTCTTGTCAACTTACCGTTCATGTTTATTGTTGTATTTTTCAGTTTTGCTAGAGGGCTATGCACTCTTGGGTTATTTGCTTTACATAAAATTATAGAGTGTTTCATAAAAACATTCATAGCCACTGAAATTTGCAATATTTTGTGAAGTTACAAGCATAAAATTTAATGCATTTCAAACGGACTTGGTGACTAACATAAATCCACACAAAGTTATAAGAAAGGAAATGAATTTGACAATTATATTTTTGTGAGCATACTGCATGTACCATGACACCTGAAAGTAACCCACACTCACTAACTTTGAAAAATAACAAAAGCACATACAGGTTGCACTTTGTTATAAGCATGTCCCACATTCTAACAAGAGATATTCACACATAGACGTTTTCTTAACTTGTAATAAATACTGGAAACATGCAGAGATTCGTAGTATAAATGCTGTTTCCAAACAGTGCCTATTTAGAGAACCCTATCAGGAAAAGCTATTGATGCCTTTCTTCGTCATCCTCCTGCACTCCAAGACCACTAAAGTCGTCTTCTTCAGTGTTGAACTTGAACAGATTCATACACGTTTCCTGAGTTATTGTTGTCTCTCTCAATGTCATTTCTGTCTCAAGGGAAATTTGCTCTTCATCACACAGCAGCCCAGCCTTTCACAACCTATTGATAAATATGATAGGAACTAAAGTTAGGTACTTCCATTAAATGAAAGTACCTAACTTTCATTTAGGTACTTTGATTTTTTGAACGTAGAAAATATTTAAACCCAACTCTATCAGTATAAGAGCTATTTGACCACTTTTCTTCAGAATTTTATTGAATTTTTGTCTTTTATTGCCCTCATATTTGGAAAAATTTACAAATGACCCAGAACTGTGCAGAGTAGTGTGTGAACATGCATGCATAATGTGGATTAACAATATAAATAAACAACGGCCTGCATTACTGTTTCACATTACCTGCAACATTGTTTCAACTAACTTCTGATTTTTGTTTTATTTATTTATTTTTTCTGCTAATCAATGCCCAGTCACATGGCTCTGTTAAAATGTTCTTGTTTTCTCCTTTCAATGCTGGTGTTTGTAGTTTTTGGCTCTTTATGTTCACCAATTAGTTACTAATTGCTGCACACAGACGTAAACAAAGCAGAGAAGGCCGCCCGAGTTAAAAGATAACTAAGAAAGTTTGACTTTGAACATTCTTCACTCACATGCTAAACTGAAGAAAAAGAAAGTGTAGCACTCCTGACTATAAAATAAAAAGTTACACTGCATCAAAGTGCTCTTCTTTGAGAAAGTAAAGTTTAAATACTTTTTGTTCAAATTTATGTCTGTTAAAAATTCCTGCTGTGGTTATAAATGTAATACAGGTGATGGAACTTAATAAAAAAAGTGTTGATTTGTTACAAGTGACCAAATTAAGCTTATCCAAGTAAATACATTATGTTTATTAAATCGTCTTATTAAACAAACATATATAAAGTGAGTTTAACAAACTTGATTTGATTACATGTAACAAATGATCTCAATGTTTAAGTTTCATTCTCTTTTTTTAGTGTGTGATGTGGCATGCTAATGGCGCTAATGCCCATTTCCAGCAATCACTGGGCTGGAGGTGGCATGCGACATCTCGTCGTCAGTTCACTGCAGCTGTTGCTTGCCATTTTTTTGTTTTTGTCAAAGACTCAATTTATGGCTGTGTAAGGTTTATCAGTTCCCAGTAAAATTTGGGTATTTGATATTTTTTCTAATGAATCATCTGAGGATTGCAAAAAAACCCTCCAGTTTGATAATAAAACCACCTTTGAGAGCGAGCTCTTTGGCTTCAACTTTGCAGCTCTTTGCTCTACTTTCAAATTAATAAGGCAAGCTGTGCAAGCTTGTCACAAGCTGTGGCTTGCTCTTCAGGGACCAGTGTTACACTTTGATGCAACAAGCATTGCATGTTAACTTATTGACAAGCACCGTGTGAGTTTGAGCAATCCACTCAGAGAAATGTAATAAGCAGAGTAACTCATTACACCCATCGCATTAACATCCACTCATCCATTTTGTTTTGCCCACCTAATGCATCGCTTAACCAGTTTAGACGAAGCTGCTCTGTGACTGATGCAGTGTGAGCTGTCATCCATCCTGGTCTCACTCACCTGGAGACTCAAGATTCATGTGTCAAACTGCACTGACTGGGTTTCAGCTTTATGTTTAACATCATAATTCTTTAGACAGTTGCCAATAAGCTGCAGCTGCCTGTGTTGGAATCACTGATGTGAAACTAGATTTTAGAGTTTTTGACTGGCAGGAAGAAGACTTAGAAGGAGCCATTGAGTCTCTACTCCACCATAAGACTCAATGCTGCCTCCCACAAGGATGTCTCCCGAGTTCTCTTATTAGACTGTACAAATATAACCACACTACAGAACAACTAGGTAAATATATTGCAAAGTTTGTAGGAGATACAACTTGATATCCTCCAATGATGAGTCTTACATTTTCTGCTTATGAATGTTTTAACAAAAATCAGATATGCATTTAAGCTGTTCTCTCTAAAATGGTAGCAGCATAAATATATTTTAGGGATTTATGAAAATATGGATTAGGTGCACAAGCTTTAATATATTGTGTATTTTTTTTCAAGCTCACAGGAAAAAAACTTATTTAGTGCAAATCAGATTCTACAATTAACACAACAACACAACAATTAACACAACAAGCTTGGGGGGGAAGAAACAAAAACATCCAAGTTCCACTCAGAGAAATACTCCATTTCAGGCATTATTTAGCCCAAGGAGCTTCTTGTTGTGAGTCTATAACAATGTTACATAAAGGTTACACAAAAGAGGTTTGTAAAATAAATCCAAAACAATAAAAATAATGAAACAGAGTCTTTTGTGTGTCTGTAGGCCTGTATGATAAAGCAAGTTAGAAGTATCTTATGCCTAATTCCATTTCACTCCTTGTCAATCATTCTTAGCTTTAGTTCTAAGTTTCTAAAGTGTTGGAGGAGTGCTACAGAGTAAAGCTTTTTATCCCTTATAATAATGACTTTTCAATTGTACACTTAGAAATGAAGGGTGGACTGCAGTCTTGCAAATTCCCTCACAAATGCAAATATCTATAATTGAACAAAAATAACTGTGATGTTCACTTCTGGTAAATTAAATGCTATATGGTTTATTATTAGCAAAAAAGAAACAAAAGTAACTGTATGATTATATAATTGTATGTAGTTTACATAAAAGAAATCCATATCAACTGATGTTGTATCAGCTTCTTAAAGGATTGCCTCTTTCTCAGCAAGACATTCTAACCTGAATTAAGTTTTATTGGATAATAGGACAGATAAAAGTACTGGGTAATCTCTGGACTTCGTTTTTGTATGTTTTCCTTACAAAGGGTTGCAAATCCTCAGGAGATTCTTTTGAGATTGATGCGACTTTCTGACACTTGAAACCTAAAGTTGAACCTAAAATTACTTTGCTAAGTCACTCATCTTGCTTTGTAACAAAGGTCCCAAGTGGCATAAGGCGCTTTGGTGCTCCATATGACACTTGAGTGCAATAAGGGAGCCACAAAGGCAGCTTTACATCAGTATGTGAGCTTATTGAACACTCTTTCCCCATCTTCAGAGCTTTACTGTTTGAATTAACCCTCGTGCAATCCCAACATACTGTTGACTCCCTGTGTCCTACGGGTCAAAAATGACCCGCCCTAACAAAAGCCTCAAAATAACCCACCAGTCACAATAGTAACTAATAAATTTATTTCACTTTCAAGGACTCCAAAAAGCTTATTGATTAAATTTTCAGTTCACTTTCAGCAAATATTGAAAGTTTAGAGAGTTTGGATAATACTGATGCAGTATCACATTTTCGGAGTAAATTATCACATGACCAGAGCTGTTTCTATCTTGGTTGCACCTTGGCGAGAAGAAGACTGCCACAAACCTACGTAGAAAAAACACCAGCACGTTGTTATCAGTCAGGCAGTGTTTTCTCTGCAGCCTGAACAGCGACGTTCGCCCCCCAAAACCAACCAACTGTTAAAAAGAAAGTGAAAATATTTCGGTTGGAAACATTGCCGGTAAATGATAACTGGAGTAAAAACAAAATGCAGTTTTTTAAATGATAATTTTAGCTATTAATACAACAATTTGATCTGGAAGGATAATTGCATCCCACACCTAATGAATGGCTGAGTTGTTCATGGTATGTACATTTGCAAGGTGCTGTTCAGGTCTACCTTTCCTAAAATAACAGCACTTAAACGAGATGGGAACAGATGTTTACTTAGTGAAGACTCAGAAGACTGCTGAAAACTGTGTCTCAGTTTCTCTCTAGGGTTATTATACTAGATAAGTGGGTCTTTGCCAAGCAGTCCATTTTGAATGGTCTTCTCCACTGCAGTCTGCTTCCAGCAAACAGAAGGACAGACAGAGTCCACATGGAATGGTTTTCCAGGAGAAAACTTTCAGTTCTGTTTACTTTGGACTGAGTTGTTGCTAATGTAGTGTGGGTTTGAGCTGGTATTAAGAAGAGTTTGTTTTTGCTTTCATTGCCAGCAGTCTGGCTTGTTTTTATGTGTTCAGTTGAGTATACATATGAACAGTTTTACTTCAAATTAAGTTAAAAAGAAGGACTCATTAAGCGTTTTCTGCAGGTCGTTGCTGTTAGTCCAAAATCAGCCTTGAAAAAGCTATTTAACAAAGTTTTCCTTATTAAAGCAAGCAGTGAAAATAAGTGTCCTCTTCCCAACTAAACATAAGAAAAACTGTCACTTTATATTTACACTCAGCACACAATTAGTTTGAAGGAACTTACTCAGACAGTGCTGCAGCGCAGAAAGAGCAAGAGGTTAGATGGTGCAGTCTATTTATCGACTCAAGATGCGGCCACACACTTCTACGAGATAGCACTCATTATTTTAGATGATTATGAGCACAGTTCTTAATAAGCAACCAAAAAAAAAATAGAGCAATGCTACAAAAACCTAAAAAGATAATGCTATTTTAATCCAAAACAGTTCCTGGTTTTAAGTGACAGTTTCACAATAAAAAGTCCATCTGCTCTGTTTTTTTTTTATTCTCTAAGATTAATGTTTTGTGTATATCTAATGCATAAGCCTGCTTTAGCTTACACTTCATAAGAAAGTAAAGTGTTTCCGGTGACGCTCTGGCCCCAGAGACTCTGTAAACTAAACATATCTTTCAGTAACCATCATCTCTGGCTCTTTGTGCAGTGGTAGCCTGCAGCAATGTAACCCTTATTCCCCTTGGTCCACTAGACACCCTGTGAGTTTCACAGAAAAACAGTTCTTCATTTTAGCATCTCCTTATTAAAATTTAACATATGCACTTTACGTACTTCAAGCAAAAGGTTTTGGAAAAGGATATTTGCTCTCGTGCTGCCAGAAAAGCTATGTGGCATTTTATCTGTGGTGCAGGTTTTATTTTAAATGTTTAGTTGTTATTCCATCTGCTTCGTGGTTCACTGGTGTGTGAATGGTGGAGGATTGGGACTTGAGGTGTCACAAGGTTGTTGACGTGCTGCCACCAGAAAATGTCTCTGGGGAAGCAAAAATCTGACAAGTGGTTATAAATCTGTCTAATGGTTTGTGATTAGAAGAAAATCATCCTGACACTAGAAAAAAAAAAATCATGCATATTCTTAGAAAGAAGAAAATGAGAGAGATGCTTTTATATCTTGGCCATGATGGAGGAAATGTCAAATGTGGGCATGAAAATGATTCAATGCTTTTAATAGCTCTCTTCAATTTAAAAAAGTCACAATAATTGCTTTTATATTACAGTTACTGCAGTAAGTAGAGTTAATAGGTGATACGGCTTTAATAAATCTTTTAATGTAAAATCCCACTTTGGAATATGCAGCAAACTGCTTTACACTATGGGATTTCCTACTGTTTTTAAAAAAAACTTGGCAAATGCTGAATTTGGAGCTATAGAAATAACATACTGTTCATGAGTGTTACCTATCTTCAATGACTATGTAGAATTTAACCAAATATTTCCTCTTGCTTAGTATGTTGAACTGCTTTGAAAGAACATGAATATCCCTGAAACATTTCAATTTTGCTGTGAGAACAGCCACAAACTTCTGTTGCAGGTGATAGAGCATCACAAAATGACAGAGTTGTGAGGTGAAATGAAAACAGTTCATGATCTCAAGTTATTTTTTACAAATAGAAATCTGACAAGTTTGTTGTAGATATTGTGTTTAGTCACTTTTACTGTCATATACCGCAGAAAGAAAATGCAGTCAGTCTTCTACTTTGTAAATAGAGTCAGTGGGGCAGCTTTGCAGATTAGAGGAACAGACCAATAGCAAATACAATGATAGGTGATGTTGGAGATGGAGTTGCCCGGCATTGGAAAAAGAGAAATACTTCAAAGATTCATAATGCTTTGTTTGTCTTCCTTCTCTTGTTTACAGCTTGTACAACACTCTGGCACTTTCTTAGTAACTAACTCATGTAAACATGAACATATCACTCCTGTACTTCCATTTCCGCGCTGGCTGATGGTTCGGTTTAGGGTACAGCTTAAACTATTGCACTAAATGTCCTTGCACCACTCTACTTATCCGATTGTTTGAAAACCCAGCTCAGGTTTACAGTCTGCTGGTCGGGTGGTCGGTCTTTTTCTGTTGCTGCCCCATCACTACAAAATAATATTCACCATGAGTTGCACGCCACCTTTTATCTGCTTTTGGTCAAAATGAGGATTAAGACGAATTTATATAAAAAGACTTTTGATGTTTGTCTTTTAGCATTTTTATATCGTCTTTACTTTCTTTTAATGTAGTTTTTATTAGGTTTTTGCTTAGGTTTTTTTGTACTTTGTATTTAATTTTTGACTTTGTAAAAGCACTCAGTGTGATTTGTTGTTGGAAGATGCTACATAGTATAAATTATGTGATTCAAACACTGAAGGACAACAAGGTGTAATATTTGTGGTAACTTCTGATTAGTTGTGAGAAGATTGCTTTAAAGGAATTGCCATTGTGGCATGTGCAGATAAGCATTTTCATCATATTATATTATCGATTTTTCTTTGTCTATGAATCATATCTCAGACTTACATTATTTAAAATAAAAACATAAAGCTCTGCAATAGCATATGGGGAAATTTAGATTAGACACTAAATTATAGTTTTGTTTTTTCTTGTTGAAAAATTTGTGCTAACAGAAATAGCTGCGGCTGTTTTTCCTGCAGGTTGGTCTGTCTTTTGTTTAGATCTATCTATGCACTCTCCAGGGAAATGTTATACCAGCTCCTATCAGTCCCTCTAACTGAGAGAACTGACTGCAACACTGCAGCATCACAGGGGGCTTAACTATTCCTCCACCAACAGCAGCCAAATCAACAAATCAGTCAACATTAGACATGGCAGTCCTACCATTGCTTTCACTTTGCCTCACATTATTTTCTGTCATGGTTTTTGTTTTAATCACGAACGAGGCATTGGACGGATGTATACTGTGGTATCTCTTCTGATGAAAGACGTACATCAGAAGAGAAAACAACAATATATGCAAAACATCCACTTAAAAATGTGTAACAATTTATTTAAATTCTTTATTTGAACCATCATAGTATTTTGTATCACATTCTATTAGTTTATATCAACTGAATTTAGCGCAAGTGTACTGCTATTTGCAAAATGTTGATTGTTTTTTAGCTGTTGGCCCCTGGGTTTCATACAGTCATTCTGCTGTTTGGAATCTGAGATGTAGTTTTGATTTTGCTTTTAAACAGATAAATGTTGTGAAATATTTTTTTTTTACACCTTAGACAAGTTGCAAACCAAAGAGCTTGAAAATGTGACTCATGCTGTTATTATCTTATATGATAAGTTTGATAAATTATCTCTGCATTGTCTACAAACTATCCAAAATGAAACAGCTTGTTTTTATCAGGCACTAAAAATGTCTCCAGTTCTGGCTTCTCTTCAATGGAATCCTGTGTGTTTTAGGATTGATTTAAAGATTGTATTCCTGTCTTTTGTCCTATGTGTGATCTTCTTAATTTCCACAAGAGCATTTCCGTCAACCAATCATTTTCCCTTAGATGTTTCCTAGCTCAAATTCTAGAGGTGATTGAGCTTTTTAAATTTGTGCTCCTAAACTATGAAACTGTTAACCTCTGACACTGTTGAGACTTTTGATTATAACTTAATTTGATACATTTATCCTGATTGCATCTTTGAACAATTATTTAAATTGTTTACAAAACACTTTACAAAGTGTTTTGGTAGATTTTCTGACAAAGACTAAAAAGTTGAGGTAAAATATAGCAGAACATAACCTGCAAACAAAACGAAAGTGATTTCTTAAAGAATTTCACATTTGAATTTGATATTTAGTTTTCTCTGCTTTTGCTGTTATTCATTCATTCTTCTCTCATTCAGATATTGTCACCCATTTTCAGTCAATTGTCGGCTTTCTGCACAAATCTGCAGCCTGTCCAGAGCACAATGCCAAATCTACATCCAGCCTTGAAAGCAAATATTTACCAACCGTATTACCAAATGAGGCATCCTGCCATCTGAATAACAAAAGACTTCACCCTTCTTTTAATAAACCTCAGACTCCTAAATCAATCTGAATTAAAGTATTTGATTACCAGTTTCCTAGCAACCAAGGACCGCGGCCATCTGTTGCTTCTGCAGGCAGACGAGTCGGCCTGTGCTGTAGCCAGCAGGGAGGAATTCCACCACGCTTTCCATCTCTTGAGCTCATGCAGAGGTCTGTCTTTAACGCCACAATAAAGAGAATGAGCCAAAAGGCTATCGTCTGCTGTATCTTCGACGGACCTCACCGAGACTGTTTTTGAAAGTGCGTTCCTTTCAATAATTCAACCTTTGACTGCAGGGGAAAGAAATGCAATATTCATTGAGACAAATGTCCGGCTCCATTTCTTTTCAGACCCTTAGAGGGTGACACACTTCCTCTGACACAGCCGACGACAGAGACCAACACGGAGATATGCCAAGATAGTCAACAGAGTTCATAAAATGACAACACTGCCAGGGTAAAGCTGAGACAAATATGTCTAACCGCTTTATTAACTTTCTGAGGAGTGGACATGTAACCGCTTCATTAACATTGAAATCCAACAGAAAATATTTTCAGCCGACCACAAAACACTCAATACTGAGGGAATGTGTTTTAAATTAAGAAATTTATGTCCTTTATGTTTTTTTCCGTCTATATAATTTTTTTCATGTTTTGTAAAGTTTCTGTAGCTACCGTACTTTACCTGTATGCTACTAACAACTGCTTCTTTTCAATCGAGGATGCTCTGATATGGATACCAGCGTCAGGCGTCTGTCAGATCCCATATGCGAACTTTTATTCAGCGAGTGCCCAGAAAATACAGGACTTGGTACCAGAGTAATGTAACAGACATCAGTAGTCTGTCAGTTTGAGCACTAATGCTGTAACCCAGTTAGCAGCTTTAATGCTGCTAACATATAAACTGAATGTGAACCATATGAATAAAAGAAAAAGACAAAAGCTATGCTGATCAAACCAATTAACAGCAGCATGACTTTAACTACCTTGGCAATACCAAGTACATTACAGTGCAATTTTGTAAAACTCTTACTCTGTTTTAAAGGAAAAAGGAAATCAATTTTAAAATAAATCGGGCATTGGTGCAGCCCTACTTATCATGCCCACAGATATTTTTCACTATTAAAAAAAGATCCTAGTAATAGAACAAAAAAATGCAAACCTGGCTTCATGATAACAGTTTAGTTTGGTTTGGGAGCTTTGTGTTATTTGAACACACAGTCTCATTTTTTTCTATTTATGAGCTTCAGAAATAGTTTGTGTCTTTAACGCTGTGTCGTCTTTTCTATTGGAGAAATAGCTGAAATAACTTTGCCTATCTGATTTAGGCTGTTGCGTGAGTGAGTAGTAAAAGTTTCTGATAAGTTCTCAGTTTTCTTCTTGATCATTTCAACTTAAGAATCATTAGGCTTTATTTTGTGTTTTGCACAGACAACATAGTCACTGAGTGAGCCAATTATTTCCCACCATAGTTAAAATTTGTAGTGGGACACTAATTCTCCATCTTTATTAATTTTCTGTGCTCATTTCATGAGCTTCTCATTTAAAGACTTGGGTTATATTGTGCCTCAATGTGGCTTCTTGACAGATAAGGGATCTCTGCAATATCCTCAGATTTCTAACAGCACTGTAATTTCACTTGCGGCTCAGTAAGAACCGAATGTTTTTGCTGTAATATGGGAGGTTAATGATCAACTTTTCCCAGCTTTATTTTATTATGGGTATTATCTCATTACAATCATTCTTGCTCTGATGGCTTTCAATGTCCACTCTGAACATAAACCACTTTGTCTCCAAAAGATTACATTAGACTGTTGTGTCACGTCAGACTCGGAGGTTTGCATCCAGAGTCGTGTCAATAGTTGAAGTCAGACGACACAAGCACTTTGGTAAAGGTTAAAGAAAAAGAATATGGGTAAAATGGAAATTTATGTAGTGATTTCAGTCCCTGATGACCAGGCATGATATTTTGGATGGACCAAGCAGGTCTTGATCTGCTGAATTGTATAATAAGCTTTTGTATTATTAATTCATCCATTCATCTTTGTCTGTTTTCCTTCCTGATTTTAAGATAAAAAAAAAAACAAAAGAATTGTGTTCTTTTCAGAAGAAAATAACTTAATATTTTGTCAGAATCATCATTAATAACTGTAAGTTTTGGCTTTGGCCCTATCTAGAGAAGACGTGAAAGAGAAAAACAGGCCGCACAAATACATCAACTGGAAAGACACAAACAGGCTGACACCAGCAAGCCACCCACATATCAAGGACAAATAGATATAACTTTAGCTACAGCTTAGATATAGCATAGCTGCAGTGTGGTGTGCTATACAAAGGAGCTTGAGCAGACTGGATTGGATAAGTTTTTTCAGGTTTCAACCTCCAGCTGCCATCAAACATTTAGGATTAAGAAATGCTGGGAGTTCACTGGAGTGCTTTGATGCAAACTGTGAAGATTTACACACAAAAAAAACTGTTGCAGCTCGGCAAAGTGCATCCGTCACTATGATCACTTATAAGAGACATTAGGCTGCAGAAATTATGAAGAACATTGTTTTATGTTTCTAATTTCATGTTATTCAAATTACAGAAATTTCAACAAGTAAAAATATTATATAAACTAATTACACAGACTGTTTTTTAAGCTTGTAATTTTGATACCTTTTTCCCCCCACTTACAACTAATAAAAACAATATTTAAGATTCCTATATTACATCAGACTAGTAAAAACATATTTTGAAAAATGCTTAATACCTGCTTAAAGGTTGTCATTTGAAAAAAGAACATCTGACAAATGAGGTTTATCAGGACACATTGTAATTTAATATGACTGTATAGAAGTGCAACTAATAAAACTTTCACAGAGCATTGTGAAGAGTTCAATATTTTTTTTTCACTCATTCCAGAAAGTGCAATTCATATTATGTCAATTCATGATACAGTTTAAAATGTCAAGTCATTTTTTTCTTTTTAGTGTTTTGGTGATTATGTCTTCCAGGCAACAAAATCCCCCCCCAAAATTAAATATTATAATGAGATCAATAAAAAAAAGGGGCATTTTAACATGAAATGACTCTGGACTCATTACTTGGTTGCGTCTCTTTCTGCATCAATTGATGCATGGAGGCGGTCTCCAGTTTCCTTTAATAATGCCTTTCAGGTCATCTGCATTGTTGGATCTGATTTCTCTCAGCTTCCAATTAATAGTACAATTCTGTGGGACTTGGGTCAGACAAGTCCGCTGACCAATCAAGGATGATGACATCATGGTCATTAAACCAAACATTTGAGGTATCTTTGTCAAGTCCTGATGGAAAATTAAATCAACAACCACATAAAAGCTGTTTTGTTCTAGGTTGTCTACTGCATTTAAATATTTATTTTTGTCCTCATAAGTTGTTGTATTAAATGCAATTGTCAAGGTGAATTTAACTATATACATTGCTATTTAGAGAGAAAGAAAGGGCTGGATGAGTAACTGTACTTTTTGTCAGAAAGTACTGATGTCAAGCACACCAATTACAATCTATATTAATGATTGTACGTTCTCAAATTTATCCATCCAAAACTCTGTACAATGGGTTTGATGAATTAAAGGTCTATTATTATATTGTTCCATTAGACAAGATTGACAAAACATGAATTCAAAAGGAGCCACTTAAACATCAATGGAGAAAATCTTTGTTTGCATTAGCAGTTGTCTGTTTGCTCCTGAACCCCTCCTTTTCCCCTCCCCTGGCCACCGCTTGCATCATTACACCATTCAGGTCCGCCATTCGGTATTAAGGGGAGAAACCAGCCTTTTGGAATCCTTCAATGGGCATCATTAGTATTCTGTAGGGAAATAAAAGGACCCATCTGTGGAGGTGGTGATGAGGGGCTGACAGGAGGAGGGTAGCAGGATGGGGGGCATCCCTTGAGAGACTGAGGGATTAACCATTGACACATGGAGCCTGCTAATGAGATGATCTGGAGAAACCAATCTATATAGGGTTAATACGTGTGTGTCACTCTCACCACAATGGGACACAAACTCGTATACACTTCTTCAGTTTCATATAAGTGTAATACATAAGCAATCTATCTGGCAAACTCAATAAATGTTAAAGTGTATTTTACAACAGGCAGCCACACACACTGACATCTCAGAATCCTTATTAAATTTGTAGTAGGGCCACATCTGGTCACTTGCATCCAGAGAACAAAAGAAAAGAAGCAGTAGCGGGCTGGTGGTGGTGGTGGGGTACCCGGTATCGTATATGGAGATTTGATTCCACCCTGCAGAGTATTAATGTGCGTGTACACGCGCCAAGCATCTGTCACATATAATTGGAGGGTGTCAGGTGTGGACACGGGGCCACATTCAGCCCACCCACTACATGAATCGTCTGCCCCCATGACTGGTAGAATCTGCGTGTCAACATCTATATTTATCACGGGGCTGACCCAGAGGTTCGGAGGGATGACCGCCCAAAAGGGAATGAATGACTCTCAGGGTTGTCATGAATCACGTCACGTCACCCTCGGACAGGCGTCTCATCGGTAGCGGCCCCTCACTGTCGCTATAAGTGATTTAATCAGAATTCATTGATTGTTCAGAGCTTTTCTCTGGAGAGGATTTTTCTTGGCTCAGGGAAGTCGTTCCTCACACTGTCATTAGCGGACATTCTTAAAGTCTAGTTAACAAAATCTCTGGCACAGTGGTAAAATGGGACTTGTGTTGTTTCAGGGTTTTTACAAAGGCTTAAAAAGTAAGAAAAAGTATTGATTTTCATTTAAGTATTTAGTGGGACTTTTTTCTTCATCTTACAGAATAAATGTTTCAGCCGGCCATGTGAGTGGATGTTACTTTTTTTAAGAATGAAAGAAGTAAAAAAGTGGCTTGTGGTTTACACAATAAATTTAAAATTAGCTTTGCTCTTCCGGAAATCATTCAACAGTTTTTTATTTGGGAGTGGAGGTATGACTTATTGTGCAAAAAAAGAGCGACATTTGCTCTGACTGTTTACTTGCATTCCAGCACCACCGGTGTGGTTCAGGTGTTGCACAAGGTGGTCTTCATAAAAATCCAATATTATCAGCATCTCTCATTGCTTTAAGCTTGGCGACACCACTGGCTTTGGTTTCACATGAAGCTTAAGGATATAAACTGATAGGTCATACAAATTAAGCAACACAAACACAAGTATTTATTTATTTATTTTTTTGTCATCCCAAATTTGGAGAGAGTACAAACCTAGTGTAATAAATATTTGAAAGATATGCATGTATGGTGGCTGACAGGTGTATGCGTGCGGGAAAAACAAACTGAAAACCAATGAATGATGCAAACTCCAAAACACACAAAAAACAAATGCAACAGAAAAGTTGCTGCAAACAAAATATGTTGGAGTCACAGAAAATAGAGGCAAAGATCTACAATCAAACAAAAATGCTCCAATCACAGGATAGAAGTGAAAGGTGAAATGGTGCGAATAGGGAAAACAGCAAATTCATTCCACAAAAACAGTGATGCAGATCACTAGGGGGAGTCTTGAGTAGGCGATATTAAATAGCCAGAAAGATTTCATGTTTGAAGAAATCAAGAAAAACAAAATCCTTCCTCCTAATTTCTTGTGGACATTTGTGATAAAGTGGTTCCGTTTGTATTTACCTTTTGGCCCTTATTCTGACTTCTGATTTATTTAATCTTTCTAGAGTTGGTCATAATACTTTAATTTAAACACTGCTACTGCAACGTTGCTTCACACACGATCCCAAGTTTGTTTGTGGCGGTAGATTACATCAGTCTATACGTTTTAGTTAAAGCTAACATTTTGCTTTAACTAAATGTTAGCAAAAGCCACTTTTTGCACTTTATTAACAAGCACTTTAAGCATAGATTTGCACACACAGTAAATAACAATTTGCAGACAAGAAGTTTTAACTGTATTTATTGGATGTTTTTACTGGTTAGCATGTATCCTTCTCCTCATTGAGTAGTGAGGTGGTTGCCTGTGAAGGGAGGATAATTGTTACACAGAGCAATGACCTGCTGGTGGGTAAAACTGAGCAAATGTTTGTGCTTAATCTGTTAAGTGTAGAGTGCTAATATGAAGTGACTCACCTGTCCTTTCTGTGTCCTCTCCAGGTGGAGTCCATTTATAGTTTCCAGGAGAGGCCATTGAAAAGTGGGAGAGGAGGCGATTGTTTATGGTTTTTGTGGTGTTTCATTATGGTGTAATGATAAAACATTAAATATTTTTTAAAAAGTAAATATTTTGTATTTAGTAAAAGATATTTATTTAAATAGGTGGATTGATGAATTGAGATCCCTCTGTGAATTAAAGGTGGTTTGGTCCGTCAAACCACCTAGATGGGACTATTTGAGGCTGCAGTTTAACCTGTGAAATGATAATTGATGCTGTGAGAAGAATAAACCACTGCTGTTCCACCTGACTCTGCCTCAACTTTTCATTCTCACTGTAAAATCCAGCTGCAAAAAGCCGCCTTGTCACAGATTGTTTCTTTTGTCTCAAGGTACATTTCTGGTAAATTGTTTTTCTTTTCTACTCACCATTGTTTGTCCCTTTTAGATGCAACAGGCCCAGCATTTCCTGCTTAAATGGCGGTGTGATGTCACTGATTGCATCAATGGGTTCTACCAAATGAAGGGTTTTCGTTTTTGTTTTTTTTTTTCTTTAAAGTAACATTTTGAGTTGCCCTGTACTAAATGTTTAGCTATGTAGATGAGTCTCTAAATTAGATTAATAATCTTGTTTCTCTGTTAAGATTTTGTTGTTTGGTTTGACCTGTTTCATTATGGCATTGTCTAATGAAGTGCCAGTGTTTTGCCAATTTGGTAGAAGATCAGTAAGATTGCAGATGCAAGAGATGGATGTGAGAGTCTAAAAAAAATTACTAAATAAAATTCACCAGATGAACCTGGAACTTGCAGCCAATGCTGTTTTTTGTTTACTTGTTTTGACCATTTGACTTCACTAGCTCGCATGTCTATGGTATTTATGTATATGGTATTTCTTTACTAAGAATCTCGAAGATTCCCATTCGATTTGTTGGTCAACACTGGCTAGTGGCCTTGAGAAAATCCGTTTTCTGGAGCGAGTTTAAAGCATTTCATATTTTCTGTTTTCACTATTTGCAACATTTCCCCCTTGATTCTATTTCCTCTAGTTGCAGTACTTTTTCTTTGCATTTGTCTTGATTGTAGAGTTTTGCTTCTATTTTTTGTGATTGTAGCATTTTTAATGGCATTTGTTGTTTGTGTTCCAGAGTTAGCACAAATGATTTTCTGTAATCATCAATCACTTTCTGTTTACACATGTTTGTGTTGTGCTGCTGTTTGCAGTGCATTTGCATCAGAGTGCAGCTGCGGATACTTTAAAAGTTTCCAGAGGTTCTAAACTAATGGAAAATTCTCTCTGGAAGAGCATTGCATTTTAACGCTGATTTTTTTTATCATTACTTTAAGCATACTGAAATCCATACGTAAGATTATGAGTTACACTCTTTTTTAAAAATTCATCAGTCGCTTTCAGACTGTCAAGCACTCAAGAGTTTCCGATCCCATTTCATCTGAGGATTTTCTGCATCCTAAGCTCTTGGAGATCAAATTGACATTTTTGCAGTTGTTTTATACGTTCAAGCATTCCGGCACAAGCCGCAAAGTTCCTGTTTCCGCTTTACCACATATGAGTGTCTGCTGACGCATAGAAAAAGTACTGCTCATTACCATCGGTTTTCATTCATGCTTGCTAGGTAATGTGTCACACGGGCTGATGAGATTGCTTGCAGAAGGAATACTGAAGAAGAGAGGCAATTAATGGGGGGGATACAGAGCCGCCTCCACAGCAGAACAACAATGAGATTTGCCTTCATGCAGTCTCTCGGGATAACCTAAATTTAACTTAAATGGCAATATAGTTTGGAGTGCTTTGATAGAAATAGATCACTGGAACTGGAGGGAAGACAAGGTAATGTAATGTCCCTCAGCGCAAATCAAGTCTCGTTGGCTTCCTGATGATATGATGCATCCAGGAATAGAATGTTGCTGACCAAGGAAGTTGTTGCACCTAAAAATCAATAGTCTCTCAATTTGTGCCCAGGATAAACTGAAGGCATTTTTTAAAGCGGCGCATTTTGCTTTGCATGTTCAATTCGGGCCTTGCTCTCACGTAAAAGAATTCTATTTCAAAAGAATATCAAGTAGCAAAGTTAGTTTAATTTAAATATATGCAGAGATAAAATGCATTTGAATTTGAAAAGAGAAACAATAAGATGGATTTAATCACCTTATTTTGATACTTTTAATCAATTTAGAGTTGAACTTTGTTAAAATAACAT
Source organism: Poeciliopsis turrubarensis (assembly GCA_010277015.1). NCBI lineage: Eukaryota > Metazoa > Chordata > Actinopteri > Cyprinodontiformes > Poeciliidae > Poeciliopsis > Poeciliopsis turrubarensis. The sequence goes on from VMRN01000007.1 coordinate 7,251,115, forward strand.
TTTTTTTTATTTGCTATTTATTATTTTTAAATTTAATTCAAATCTGTCTTCAAAATGTTCCCCTTTTTTTAAAGCTATTGAAAATGTATAATATAAACTCAACTTTTGTTTCAGTAAACACAGCAGAAGAACTTTGCAAAGAAATGTAGCATAAAAGCAAATAAAACTAAGAATTGTTCCCCTGTAATAATGAGCTGAGTGATTTAGGAAGATATATTAGTTGATATCAAATTCAAGTTCAATACCTCATTAAAGGTTCAGTTTTATTGCATGCAGACAGGAATGAAAGAACAAACTTTTTTCCTGCTTCATAAACTAGAGACTACAGCATAGAACAGACCATCTGTTCTATGCAGAAATAGCAGCAGCAAAAATAATCTTGCTCTCACTATCTAGATACTAGTTATTGCACAGGGTAAAAAAAAATTTAACAAAGTTTTCCAAGCAGCCCACTAAATAGTTACGTCACATTTTCAAGACAATCAGCAGCAAAACAGGATCTCTGGCCAGCAACAGGTATTTGGTTGAGCTTCTCTAGCCTGTAAATGAGTCTTGATCATAATTGGATTGATAAAGTCCTTCAAGTAATTTTTATTACCGGCATTTAAATGTGTATTTACCAATTAGCTTTGTGTACATTATTGTGTATTTTTCCTCAAGCTCATGTGGATTAAGGTTTAATGAACCCTAGATTTATGTGTAGCTGTTGAACCATTGTTCTTATACAATAACTGCGATGAGCAGAATTTAAAGGGAAGAACTTACTGACTTTTATTTTTGGACTGTGTGTGTATTAACACATTTAAAGCTTTCAACATTGTGTTTTACATACAGAAAGGTTGCTCTAATTAAAGTCAACTTTCTCTTCTGTGATGGTGTCCTTGTGATGATTTTTTTCACATAACTGAGTCTGGGAGAGCAGCTTTAATGAGCATGTGTGGGTGAGTATGTATTGTGTGAGTACATACTGTAAGGAGGTGTGAGAACTTTTTTTGGCAATGTGTTTCATGGGTTATCCTTTTCCTTTGATTCTTTACAAAGACTTTTTGAGCTAATAAAGTTTCATGTTGTCATAAGGTTGTCGCCCAGGAATGTCGATGTTTCTCTGTCTTTCTTTTCTGAACAAACCAGTACAACACCTTTCTAGTGTTGAACTGTCTCTTTAGGACTTTCTGGATCTCATTGTGTGCATCTCCAAAGAAACATTTCTATATTAAAATAAATACAGAATTGGACATTTTCCCAGTTGTTATGTGGCACTCAGTAGTGAGAAGCAACTATTCCTGGTCCACAATGGTTGGTTATCACTTCATCTCACAGCCCATTTAATTAGGCTGTTTCACAAACATTCAACCATTTTACATGTAGCTTTCTAAACACCTTTTTATTCAAAAATCAACACATCATAGCCTACACTGAGACCTTGTTATTTCAGCCTGGTTCTCCTTGATAAACAGTGGTCGGCTTCCAGTATATCTTCAGATATGTCCCCACAAACAGTTTCTCTTATAGCAAAAATAACACATCACTGATTCTGTAAATGTATTAGTTTGTAATTCAACTCCTAAACCAATCAGAAAACCCAGAGTCCTGCAACCTTGAAAACCTCAGAAGTCAAATAAAGACATCTAATTAGACTGAACACGTTCATTGTGTGTCTTCTATAATATCTTGCCTTCAATGATCTTCTCATCTTAAAAGCCATGCATGCAATTGTAAAATTTTGGGTTTAGTATTTCTACATACATCTTCCTTCATTGTAGTAGAATTAGCGACATTCAAGGATTTGTTTTTGCCATGATGTCCAGAAACAGTCTAGACATCATGTTCAAAAAGATATTTTTCTGTCAGTTGGTTTGGATCAAGGCTGGACCAAAACCACCTCAAAAGTGGGTCTCAGTTGTTCAGTACACTCCAGGGTTTGCTTGAGTGTTTTCACACCTGCACAAAAGATTCAGACCAATGGGGGAAAGAACTCTCGTCCGCTTAAAGCAGACCAAATGTGGGAGGTGTGAATACAACTGAGGGCTCAAAATAAATCCTGCTGTATTGATCATTGACAAAGAAAAAAAAGCTGTTTACATTGGTTTCTTCAATTAAAAGCATAAGGATGGTTTCCCTCAAGATTGGTGGTTTAGAATTTTACATAAATCTCTTAAATGTGCCGATAGAGGCAGCTGTCTGACAGAGTGTTAATTTAACACTCCAACTGAAGCAGTAATAGTTTTGCCTTTTGCCAACATGCGACAGTCAGTTTTTGCCCATATGGCTCCGAACATGCTCACAAGCTGCTGTCAGTCAGTGACGATACCTCCCACACCAAGCAGGACAAATTAAATAGGCTTGCCTGCATTGCTCGTCCAGCAAAACAGCAGCAGATGGTGAGAATTCTGGATCTGCAGGCCTTTGTGATGGACACCTATGAGGCTCGACTGAGCGACAGCTGTTTCTCAGTGTGTGTCCAGTTATGCTGCAGTCAGCCTTGGATAAGGAAAATCACCTGGAGGGTGGAATGGCAGGGGGCTGGATACTAAAAGCATAATTACATCCATCCTGCCATTAATACGTACCCTCAGGTGTCTCATCTTCTAGTATTAACATGGTGAGGGTAAGCTTATTGTTTTGAGGATCGCATGATTTGCAACTTCAAACAAAAGTAGGCTACTATGTGCTAAGAGAGTTTTATTTCTTAAAAGAAGTGCAACAAAACAGAGTATGCGTTTGGGTTTTGGTTTGATAACTTCTGGGTCACCCTCTCTCAGAGTTAGACGTTTTACCTTTTTTGACCTCAGCTGTCTGTGTTATCTCTGTTAATTACTCTCTTACAGCTGCTCAACATCCCCCCAATTATACACTGATGCCACTGATCACATCTCCTCTGTATATAATCTCTCCACTTTTCTCATATCATTCTAACTCCTGCTCTTCTTGTGTCCTCCCTGTCAGTTCAGTTCAGTTCTTAAATTTTGTTAATTGTACTAAGAGGCTCCTGTAATCCTGTTGTCATAGTTACAAAGGCAATACTTTTGATTTCATCTGTAGTTCAAAAATAATGAAATGAAATGACATCAGAATTTCAGGACTCCTTACAATGAAAACAGTCATTCCCATGCTGATGCTATGTTTTTGTTCAGTTAATTATTTCTACATGAACAGAGTTTAAACTGTTTTATGTCCGTCACATGATGAAGTAAAATTATTAACAATGGCATTAAGTTTTGTAAAGAACATTTGTTGCATTTTCCCCTGCCTGCTACAATCTGTTTAGCCGGGAGATTTAATATTTGAGCCATTTCACCACAAACTGAACAAATCTTAACGTTACCAAAGAGAATTGGGACAATAGGAAACTTTCTGCATATTTTCATCATATATTTATAGGCATGCTTCCCACACCTTTCCTCTTTTAGAAGGCAGGAATGCAAATCCCTGATCTTTAATGTGTGTGTGCGCGTGTGTGTGTTTCAAAAATTGTCAGTTGTCAATTTAACACATGCATAAGACGGAGAAGATAGAGCTAGTGATAATGATTCTAGTCTGACACTATTTTTATCATGGACAAAGGCAAATGATTATCATATAAAATTAGAATCAGTGTTTTTTTGCCTTGTTAGATTTTTTTTTAATTTATTTATTTTTTTACCAAGATTGGAAAGCATTTTTAAGAAACATTTGAGATAATGTTCTTTCTGTATATTGACTAAAACAACATCAGAGTACTTATCAGCAGTGTGTTTGTTTTATTTGCAGACATCATTGGTTCTTAGTTGTCGATGCCATGTTATTATACTGCATTTGTCAGTCTTGATTGTGCCAGCATGATGATGTCACTGAAATGCAGCAGCTGCCAAGCCTTCAAACAAACAAGCATGAGTTGTTCAACAGCGACAACAAATAACAGAGCGACAGAGACAAACCCAGAAACTCACTGACCGTGTCCAAAAGGACACAAACAGTTTCTATGGGTTCAGGTGGACCATTTCATGTAAAGTCAGAAATGTTTGCTTATTCTACTAGCCTGAATGTTTTACTCTTAATCTATAACTGTTCATTATAAACAAAAGTATTTGTTTCCTTCAGACACTGGCTGCTCACAACAGAAGCCCAGGCATTCAGGAGTCTTGTCCAAGAATAACAAACATTCAGCACTCACAACATTTGCTGGTGTGCTTATTAAATATAAATAAACATAACATTGATTTAGAAGTACCTACACCATATTTTTGTGATTTATTGTAGACTTAATGTATAATTTTATTTTTGGCTATTTTCTTTGTGAAAATGTAGCCACACTGTTTCCTGTCCTGTGATGTATGCTGGCATTAAAAAAAAAGAAGAAAAGAAACATGTTATGTGGGTCTAAGCATAAGGAAATAATACTAATCTAACACTGTAATACCAACTCCATCTTCCACAGATTTTTTGGGTATAAAATTCTGTCACAACTTCGCACTGTAATAGTGCAACATCTTTATTGTACGTGGAGAGTGAAGATTTAAAAAAAAATGTACTATTCAGTACTCTGGAGGTGTGGCTGAAATATGATTAGGGTGCATGTTTTCATTCCCAAAACACCTGGTGCAGCCTTTTTGGTTCAATGCATGCATACCGAATGAATACAGCCTGGTTTTAATCTTTAACTCACACTGAATGTTTATTAGCAGAAAATTCACAACCCATTGTTCCCGAGCACAACTTCTAAAAGTGACACCAAATGAATGGTTACAAGAGTGTCCAGAAATATTTTAGATACATTAAGATTCAATGCCACATCCTGCAGATGCTCTGGGCTCAATGTTTCAAGTGATCTTTGACCTCATTTGGTCATTTCATCAATGAGGCAAACTCAGGTGAAAATGTTAGTATGAACAAATGTGCATCCTGGAGTTGCTTCTCCCTGTTCCACCAGACCAAACACCACACATTGGCTCTGTTCTAAATTAGCTTCAGGTGTGGCATCATCATTCGGTGCATAGGACACATTTTGTGGAAGGGGTCGCTCTTTAGGGGTGCAGGTGGGGCTTCAGTTGTGGGAATGACAGTGATGTAGAAGACATCATTTTGAGGTTCCTTCAGTTCTAGGAGGTCAAAAACATCTGATTGTTTAAGCTGTGTGGGAACACCAAGGCATATAGAATAAACAGGCAAACCATTTTAGAGCTTCCAGTAGTTTCAAAAAAAGTCTGGAAACAATTGTTGACAGTGGTATTAAACGGGTTAAGTATTATGTAGCTGCACTTAGGAGATTTTATATATGAGATTTTAAACATATTTTTAGCCTGATTTAAAAAATTCTAAATATTAACATTAAGTGTTTTCAAGTGGCTATATTGTTGCAGGGTCTACATTGGGCTACATTGAACTACATTGGGTGGTCCAATGTACCCAGGTATGTCTGATTAAGATGCTACTTTTCCTATTCAAAAAAACCAACCAAATCCAGAATCAGTTCATTGCTGTTCTCTTTTTTAAGTGTTAGATTATAATATATTCAAATAATTTCTAAAAATTGACAAAGAGTCTTTGTTTACTGTTGATCAAAGTTTTAAAGAATTAGTTATATATGTTTATTTTTATGTATTGAAGCATACCAAATACTGTGACTTAACTGTTAACTAAACAAGTATTGTGTTCAAACTGCTGTACTAAAGTTGACAAACGAGTCCCAGGTAAGCAATGAAGGAAGGCTGCAGGAAAAGCTTCTTCATATGTTTTGCGTTTATTCATACGTGAATCACTGACTACTTTTATTTTAGCTAATCTAAAAGAGGTCTTAAAGAGTTTAATTAACCTGTGTCTCAGCTAGATTAACTTCATATTAAGAAAAATATGCACTCTATATATATATCGTTGAACAAATAGCGATATATATTACTACCATTATTTACTATCACAGAGGAACTATATCATTACTAGTCCCTCTGCTTTTTTTATAGCTTGTAACCTTGGCAACTGTAGAAAGAGCATCTGATAGAGATGCCTCCTGGTCTGACAGATTGTTTTCACTCAGACATTGTCAACTACTGCATGGGCACCAGCCAAAAAACAGATTTTGTTAACAGACTGTCTGTCTCCTACTAAAATCATTGCAACAAGATGATTTGAACAAATATGATTAAAATTTATATTTAGTCATGTTCAGGGTGACATCTATTGGCTCATGATATCTTCCACCATGTAAGGACGGTGTAGGAATGTGACCTTATCCACGTTGGAAAAATGGTTGTATGTTCTGCTCTCCCTGAAGAATAGAACAGCTAATCAATACAGATTGACTTAAAAGTCATTCAGGCATGGTGTTATTGCATATTAATATGTTATTTGAGCCAAAGTGCTGAAAAGTAAAATGTTTTTTGGTCATTTGCTTGCCAGGCGAGTCTTTAAGCTGAAGAGAAATATCTTGTTTGGACACTTCTGGGTAATTAAGATTATTACACCAAACTAATGCTAGGGCACTGAAGGAACATGAAAACAGATTGCATGACTCTTAATGACTTGACTTGAACATTCAAAAACGTAGAGTGGTTGTAGTTTTACTCGGCCGACTGTCTTTTATAAAATGAAGCTGTTGATTCTGACGGTGTTCTGTATTTCTGGCAAGCACCTTCTTCCACATAAAGATTTGTTTTGTCATTTGAAAACAACTTTGGAACTAGTGCTGTGTCCTTATTGTATCACATAGGTGCTCATTTGATGCTTCACTATTACTGAATTCTGATGCACAAGGCTTCTTGCTTTCATAAAGTTTCTAGAGGGAAAAAGAGTGCAAGCAAGTGAATATCCTCAAAGAGACGGTAGGATAATTAATACTCTAACTAATTCATGGTGCCCTAGCTTTGTCTTCATCAGGATCATTATCTGTTGCAGTATACCCTCCTGTTCTGTATTACTGTAATAAACTGATTGAACAAACAGAACTCCATAAATCAGCATAATTCTCATTCTCATGCAAAGTGCTACACTAAGCATGTTGACTATTAGTTAGAATGTCTACAGTTGTTTTATATCTAGGACGTACAAAGAGAAAATTTAAAGAAAGACTTGCAGAAATGAGGCGCAGACAAAGAAAATTTATCATGCTGGAAAATCATCCAAAGAGGACCTGGTGGTCCAAGATCATTAAAAGTTCTTGTTGGTCATCATCGTAAAACACCAGAATGATTTGTTTTTCTTTACCACACTAGACAATTCTCTTCATGAAGATGTGTGGCCAGAATTTTTCTGACCTAAATTGGGATGGGCCAAAAATCGAGCAAACTCTTTTGAGAATCTTGTAAAGGGACCCCAGTGTTTGAAGTTAAATATGAGTAGATTACTGAAGCCTAACCCTACTAGTCTACACAAAACAAAAGAAATGTGACAAATGTAGTAAGCTCTGCTGTGATTATAAGTCTGATAAACAGAATGTGAATGACAGATTTTTATTACAAAGACTGTCACAGATTGCTAATTTAAGAGTATAGCTGTTTTCAGCCATGTGTCAATCAATAAACAAAGGCTCTATTAAGGGGATAAGTTGGAAGGGAGTCGTTCAACAGAAGGGAACCGGGGCGAAGGGGGGAGCTAGATGATATTCGACTGTTGTTCTCCCCGGGGGGTACAGGATGTCGCTCACAGGTGTGAATGAAGAGCCTGGTTGGTTGCCGCACCCTCCCCACGTTTCCCTCTTATACTACGTCTTTCCCTCTCACAGAGCTTCATTTTTTTATAGAGCTGCCACACACAATTCCCAAAGAGTTGCTTGCTGACAGGCAGTTACTTTAATGTTGAATACGTGTGAAAGGTGGGAAAGCCTGTACCTGCTATGTGCGTCAGCTTCTTAAAGTGAACACTTACCTTTTTGCTGTGCAAGTGAGGAGAAGGAGAAGCAGCGTTCTAGGATTTCCACATTTTGAAAGCATCATAACGAAGAACATGGAAAAGAGTGTTTTATATTTAAATATATTTCTGATATAAATAAAAAGCATTAGGTAACTCAGTGCTAGATTTGACTGTAAGCCAAGAAAATAACTTCTTCTCCAGTGCATTTTTTTCCTGACAATATTCTTTTTCATTGTCCAAAGAGGCCACTGCCCTTGAAGTAATACCATTTAATTCCTCTGTCTTTGCCAGTATTCTGCCAACATATTAAACACTTTCCTACCGTACAAGCGCTGCCTGCCTTAATGACACAGATTGAACTTGCATTCATTAAAAGGACAGAGAAGAGACATCAGCACAGGCTATGTGTTAGGGTGCGAATTTTACTCTCATCCTCTACATCTTGTGTCTCTTCCTCTCACTCTCTCTCTCTCTGTCATCATTACCTCTCATCCCCAATGTTGTGTGTGAACACATTCACATGAATGTGTTCAATAGAGGAGTTCACATTTGTGAGAAGCTTGACCTGAGCTGTGTCTTGTTTTAATGAACATAAAGTGAACACACTTCACCCTGAAGTAATTTAATAGCAAAAGGGAGATTTACAGTTTTTAAGAAGGAAACTTTGACTATATGATGCAAAAAGAGCCACAGCATTTTCAGTCAGTGTGAGAGCTGCTTAACTGCTGGGTGCAAGTCTGTGTGCGCGGGTGCATGTATGGGGGGAGGAGAGAATTTAGCCTTATACCCATAGGCAAGCTATTATTAGCATCTTTGTGAAAACACAAATATAATTTACTGTATAGACATATGGCTTTAAACTTAACAACACTATCTTAAGATTTTCCTTCATACAGAAGGCTCAGCAAATTTCTTATCCATGGATAGGAAATAAAATAAACATGAGCAGATGTTGCACCATCTAACTTGCCTCTGATCATCCTACAGTTTTAGCACCTAAAACAATAATACATATGTTGTCTTGAAAATTTTGTTGGGTAATGTTCTTAAACACAGTCAAAATTTGAACTTTTCTAACACAGAAATTATTGAATTCTGAACATTTCTTTTTATTTTGTAAGTACTAAGATAAAAAAAAAAAAAGTGAGGTATATTAGTGTTTTGGGTATTAAAAAAGAACAACTTTCCTTTCTTGTAGTTAGTCAGCAATACTGTTTGTTTTTGACACTAATAACATCTTAAAGAGCAAAACAAATCTCATCTGCAATGACTTGATGGCAGTCATTGCAATCAGAAAATGGCCTAAATGAGCTGTATTTCATTAAAAATGTAAAATGTTGTTTTCTTAATATAAAAATAATGCACTTTGGGAATGAGAACATCCTTTCTCGCTGATACACCAATATAGGATATGGCTTATGTGGGACATGACAACAAGAGAGAATAAAATTTGTGTTAGGCTAATTTGTGAATAATGTTATGACCTATTTATAAGTTTAATTTCATAAAATCTTTAAAAAAGCAGAAACCTGCTTTTTTTTTAGCTATGCCTAGCTAAAAATAATTCTTAAAAAGATCTTGCCTAGTTCTTTTTAAGAATGAACTGGGAAAGCATTTCTTATTCCATTTGGGAAATCTGTCTCAAGATTTAGATGCTCAAGAACGACAACTGTGTTTATCTCTAGGTAGAAGTAGTATTCTGTATCGAGATCCTGGTGAGAAATATGGGTCCAGACTACAAAGAGCATAAACACATCCCTTCTGACAAATCTCAAGTTTAGTTTTTATTTACACCCAGCAGCTAATTATACATAATTCAGTGTTTGCACAACCTTGCCCTAAGCTCTATGACTAATGCTCAACTAAATGAGCAAGAAGTAAAAATGACAAAAGTGATGAAACTGCAAAAGGTGACTTTGCTCATTTAACTCTTATTTAGTTCAAAATTCAACAACTGTTGTGGTTCACAACAAATATATACTGTAAAAAGGTATCCAAAATGGACACCATGAAACTTCTTAGCATGCTGCATCCCAGTAAGTTCACAAACCAGCAGGGTCTCATGCTGTGGAGCGCCTGCTATTTCCCAACCACTTTCTTTCACAAGCATAATAGCATAATAGAAAAATCAGAAGGTTATATGCTCATGGTTTTTCGGAATAGTCAGTTGAACACACTTCTAATAAAACTTGGTCTCAGTTAAATATTGCTAACTCTGCAGTTTAGCAGGGTTAAGGGAACATAATAGGATGAAAAACAAAGAGAATGTCGCAAAAACAAAATCAGGGGTCAAGTAATATTTGACAAAGGATGGATCGAGTTTCAAAAATTATAATCAAAACAGATAGCAGGCTTTAACATTACAGTAAGAGCATTATATGTACTTTAGAACATGCCTTTATCAAATATGACGTCATTAAAAATACAGTTTCTATTTGGAATCTGTCCCTTATGAGCTCTTCCAAACTCCTAAATTAGCTTTACTTCACAGTCCTCTCAAAATTGCAGTTATTCCTACAATTTTACAATTGTAGAAATTGTAAAATTCCTACAATTTTACAATTCCCCTTAAAGCTGGGTAAGGTGTGAGCTTGTCTTATTTTTATCTACTGTTATTCTAGGCAGTAGAATAACATAAACTAGCGTTCTGTGTTGGTTTCTGAGAATCTAACTTTTTGGTTATTGTTATCTAAAAACCATTATTATTATAAACAATATAAATAGCACTTTAAACTATTAAGTGTGTTGAAGCAAAGGTTTTAAATTAATTGCATCAGTCTAAGTGCACTTGATCCATACAATGTATGAGCTCAATTTTATTATTCAAAATGCTTAAATAAACCCTATTTTGATGATATTCATCCATTACTAGAAATGAATGTGTGTCAATTGAGACCAAAACCTGTCTGAGAAAAACTGAAAACCATTTCTCTCTGGGATGAAGTAAACCTGATTATTTTCCTGCTGAAATCTCAGGATTTCAAAGCAAAATATTCAATTTGAATGATAGAAACCATTGATTCCCGCAGCGAATAAAAAGAAAGACTCTTGAACTTTGGTAGCTAAGAATATTCTATGTGGTTATTTTTTGCTTCCTGGCCAAGAAACATTGCAATAAATGACAGATAGTTGTGGTCATGCTTGGTTAGTCAGTCAGCAGAGGTAGTTTTACCCTCTGAGCTGGAAACATCTCCTGATCAGTGGTCCATGTCTTCAAACCTTCGCCCACAACTCCTTCTCTTCACTCACTTCTCCCTTTCTGTCTTCTGTTGCTCTCACAGGGCTTGTGTTTACAGCAGAGTACCTCCTGCTCAATGACAGATATGACAGAGCTTGCCATGAGTCTGTGTTTAGGAGAAAAGTAGCATCATTGCTACCATGCTCAGGAGTCCCATTAAAGCCACGGCCGGATTATAACCCCCACCCCCAAAAATATAATAAATAAAACAAACCTAACCACTGAATAATTCATGAGTTGACACTCAGGAGGAGTGCAGTGGGTGGGAGGACGGTTGCATCATCACTTGTGTCTGGGCCTGTCTTATGAGTTCTTTATTCCAACCCTGAAAATGTGAGAGAGATTTGGGAGGAGGAGGGGAGTGTTTGTACAAAACCTCACAGCAAGAGTGGGAGAGAGAATGAGTAAAGGTCAGAGAATGTAAAGTCTCAAACAATAGATCCATTTCAACCATGCATCCACACTTCTGGCTTTACATGCTCTTCAAAAATACTGGAACAAAGAAGGATGGGTGTGGCTGCAATGCCGGAGGCGAATGTGGGAATCCTCCCAGGAAAAGCCCTGAACACTAACTGCCCCTCAACCATTTCCCCTCTGACACTTGGAACATGATTAAGACGTGTCTAGAGCCAGAAGAAAGATTATTAGGCGCAGTGCATCCCTTAAAGCTGGGTAAGGTGTGAGCTTGTCTTATTTTTATCTGCAAGAAGAAACTGCCCTCCTGAAAGACACAGAAAATGAGATCAATCAGAGCAAAGATGCTGATGGGGAGATGTGAAGTCCAGCGATGCACGCCACAGAGCAGAAGCAAAGCAGCGCTAAGAGGAGGGAGGAGTCATCTTTTATTGATTCAGGCATTAATGTACATTATGTACAAATTGGTCGAGGGTGGCCCCTCTTGCGCAGTACTGTGCCGTGCCAACAAATTGAAGCAATTGCCTTGATTTCCACTTGTGGGCGTATGGGAGCTTGCATTTCAAATCCAATGTGATTTTTTTTCTTTTTTGTTTCCTTGTTTGTTTGGACATTTTACCCCACTCATTTGATCCATATTCGTATGCTTAGTTTTATAATTTAAAAAAAAAAAAAACACTGCAATAAAAATCTGTGAATGTTCTCTTGTCAAGAGTCCCACCCCTGCTTTTATTTATGACAGCTGAAAAGTGCACAGGAGGGCGTAAATAAAGAATGGAGACAACCTATATTTCCCAAAGGTGGCTTAGACACTGACAGTTGACAATCTGTCAGCCTTTTCATACTAGTGGGGAAAACATCATGAATCAGCTTGCTCAAGAGGGGAGAAAACAAAGATATATGCATGAATGTTCTGTGCTCCTCTATGCTGAAGATACTTGTGTTTATTCCAATAATTGGATCTCATTAAAATCTTCTGTTCTCGAGTCACATATGTGAGGTTTTATGCAGAACTCCATTCCAATGCAGACTCTGACCAAGGTCTGCACACAGACAAAAGCAAACACACTTTACACACGCTCACACACGCAACTGTGTCCCTTTGTGGACCGTTGCCATGCAACATTTCTCTGATTGGGTTAGTTGAGCTCTAGTGAATGTGCACTCACACACACACGCACAACACACGCTCCTCCCGGTTGATGAGGATCAGATCACACACAAACTCGTCGCCACACCCATCCTCCTCTCCCGCGGGACACAGCTGCTCCTCCAAGGCCGAGGATGGAGAGGGGAGAGAGACATGGCTCTTACAGCAGGAGGGAAGTGGTCTCCTCTCTGTGAGCTCTGCTGCTCGGTCCAGGGTCGACGCTTTCCTTGGCTGTGATGAACGATGGTTCGTTGTTGGTTATGTCAATTTTTATTACCACTAAACAGCAACCCCTTCTTGTTCTCAGAATACAGACACTTTTCCATTTAATCAGTGATAAACAACACCATTTGGATTCTGCTTCTGCATCATGTGTGCTTCAAGTTCGTTTCATGATTTTTTTTTTCATTTTCTAATGATTTTGCTATGAAAAGACTGCAATCACGTCAAGTGGACTTGAAATCGACACACTCCACTAGAGGTTTTCTGCTATATTTGCTGGAGATTTTCTAAGCCTATTTTCTTTTGTATGAGTTTATATTTGTGTTTACAATGGAAGCTGATCTGTCTTCAGAGGTACACATTGATCGTATAATCCCAAGATATATTGAGTCTCGAGTCATTTTGTGTGTGACTAAATTGTTTGTGTTGGATCCTCTCGGAAGGGTGAAGTATCAAAGATTAGACATCGATTGGAAGGGTTTTGTTGTTTACAAAAATTTATTCATACAAATCTTACAACACTTTCATGACATTGAGAAACGTAAGAACCCCATATAAGGACTTGTGTGTGTTTAACTATGCCACTTTGCACTGAGGTTAAGTTCTAAAACACATTGTTCTCAAATAGATAAGAGTTTACACATTGAAGTAAGGCGTTGGGCGCTGTCAGAACTATCAACAACAGGCATTTTCTATTATCTGAACAACATCTCTCTTATTATGCTCTTAGACCCTTTTTTTTAATTTATTCGAAATAGTGTTGCACAGAGTCGTAAAGAATATATATAGGGGCTATTTTTTAATCATATAAGTTACTGACCAATATCAAAATAATCAACAACACCTCATAATCAACAATAACAAACACTGGTCATTGTTCACAAACTCTCACAGACACTAAACAACCCAAACTCATGCTCGCACACACTCGCAAACACGCACACGCATGTTGCCTGCTTTACCAACATATACATTCTATTCTTGTCTACAATATATATTTTTTTTTTAACTCAAAAAAAACTCATCGGCCATGCTGTGAAAACAAAAGCCTAATTCTACTACTGTTAGGGCAGACTAAGCTGAGCAATTAAACAGAGTAAAAGGAAGTTTCAATGTAAGCTAATGGACTGCAGCATCGTAGGGCCACTGAAATTGCCATCTGTCACTCGTGGCGAATTTTTCTTAGGTTTTTTTTTTTTTTTTTTAGTCTTTTCTTCTTTTTTTTAGGTTTCTCACAACAAAGCAAGGCACAAAAGCCAAAAGCTGTTTCCACCTCCACGTCTGTGTTCGGTCACTCATAATACACATACATGTGTGTTTGCCACACACACACGCACACACACGCAACGCACACACATACCCACAAATCTTGTGGTTTAAAGCCGAATTAGAAGACACGTGTGTTATTTTCTATGGGGAGAACACAGACCGCTGATTCGATTACATTACGCACAAAGCTGCAATTGCATACGAGGGAATAAATACTTGGAATGTTCCCTTATAAAAAGTCAGAGGGGGTTTCCTGTCTGCTGGAAGGGGTGAACTTCATTCAGCTGTTCTGGCGTTAGAGGGGAAAACCTCTGAGAAGGGAATTCAACATCTGATATTCTGCTTTATCAGACTCATTGACCCTAATCTCACTGAGGCAGAAGAAGCCCTCACCTCTTCTCTGTTTTTAACACTTCCTGCCTTCCCTGACTCTTGGGGTGCTGCGGCTGGTTTCTTGTGCAACCTCTCTTTCCCTCTCCTCTTCTTCTACATTCTCTCGTCTTTATCTCTCAATCTAACACTCTTTCTCGTTCTTTTTTCTCACTGCACAGTAGACATCCGACACAGATCAGCTTCTCACTAGCAGTTGAAACACAGCACTAAATCAGCAAAGGCCATTTAGACTGAAACGAAATTTTAAAAAACTGCTACAATAAGACAAAAAGTAATCAGCGTTCTGTTATATCCACTATGACAGTGGCAGGGGAGGTAAAGATTCAACAAGTCAGTGCAGTTCCAGTATCTACCACCTCCAGCCCTCATTGTTCACATTTTTTTGTCACAATATAACAGAGGGGAGGGCTTCGGAAATGAGCTTGGCGCAGCCCACTTTACAAAAATAGCAATAAAAAGCACATAGGCATGCAGTCTCTACGCGAGAATTAGCAAGGTGTCAGTTTCCACATGCACCAAATAAAAGGTAAATATCCTCCTTCAGCATCCAGGATTTTGATGTTTCATTTGTGCTTTGTTTCCTGCTTTTCTTTTTTTTCTCTCTCTCTCTGTTACCTGCATACAATGAACAGATTAAGCACAATTTTCCAGATATTTCTGTTGGTTTACAACACTGAGAGGATCAAACATTCTTTGCACAGTCCTGTAGAGTGTGATTTATCTCCTACTGTGAAATGACTTTGAGGCAAGTAAGCAGGCAGTGCTTTCTGCTACCAGATCTCCTGTAAAGGCAATAATCCCCCTGCAAAAGCCCATGTGTGACTGAATATCTATACTTTCTACACAAACGGTATATTTATTTTCTACCAGTAGATTGGATAGAAGTGTAAATCATCCATATATCCATCAGATGAGAAGCTGTCCAACAGAAACCATCTCACTTTAACACCCTGGAGGGGTAGCAAAACTCTCCAAACCCACAGAGCTCCCATTAAAGAGACTATGGGAAAAAAAAGAGGGTAGCATCTATCATTTATGATAAGCCCACATGTGCCTCACGTAGCATGCTCACTGCGTCTTTGGGCCTGCTTTTGGAAAACAAAAAACGAAAAAAAAAAAAAAACAACACTAAAAAAATAGACTACAAAAATAAGTAGTAACATTCAATACTTTGATTGTCTTTTGAAAATCTATTTATTTTCTGCATATGTGGATGACCTTAGGAGATTTCAAGCGCATAAACGTTGAAGGTGCACATCTATCTTTTTTTTTTCTGATTTCATCATCATCTTTTTTTGTCATTTTTTTTTTTCTGTTGTTTTCAACATCTCAACATGAAAAATAAAAATATTGGTCCACAAAGTAGCTATAACTGTGCGGTATCAAGTGCTTTTGTACAAAAAGGGAAAAGAAAAAAACGATATTATTAATAAAATATTCATTTTAATGGCTTTACTTCATACATAAATACATGTTGAAAGAACACAGGCGCAATCCACTGGTTGGTCAGGTATATCTGAATGACTTTGAGTTAACGACTGGATGTATATACACAGGAGGGCAGTTTTGGGCGCTTTTTCTTTCTTTTCTCTTTCTTTTTAACGGAGCTACAAATAGGCGAGCCGGCGTCCTTTGTTCCTAACTCTCTGTCTGTACCTTCTACCCAGAACCGCTGCCAGGTATTTCTGCACGGCCATCTGCTTTCTATAGCGGCTGTAGCTGTCGGTGAAGATCCCATCTGAGTGTCTTTTGGAAAGGGGCTCTGACTCTTCCTCCATGCTGTTGTCGTCACTGAAAAATAATCGGTGGGGGGGTGACGGGGGGGAGATACAGAACGCAAGAAATCACGATAAGATTCGTTAATCAAGCAAGTTCAGCATAAATTTGTGTTTTAAAATTGTTATTGCTATTATTGCTACCATATACAGAGATTACGCTTTGATCAACAGTTGGGCCTTTATTCTTTTGTTTTTCGTTTTTTGTCTTTTTTTAAAATATGTGGAAAATATGATAACACTGAATTGCGCCTTTGATTTGAAGAAGCGTATCAATTATTCATTTGAAGCCCAATGGATATTCTGACGCATGATTTTTCATTGGCGCACAGGCTTAGAACAGTTAAATCATGAATTAATGGTGCAATCACACCTCAGTTGCAGGGAATTTTAGGATAAGACTCCTGTGCTTATTACTTTCGTTTTGCAAATCAGAAACATTGTATGCATAATGAAGACCTCCAGAGGGTTTTATGGACAGGCAACACAAAAGAATAATAATAAACAAATAAATAAAAATCACGCACATATGATGAGTGATGCAAGCAGCCTGAAGTTGTGCAGCGCAAAAACGTAAAAAAAAAAAAACGCTGAAGAGAAATGCCCTTACCCTGCACGAACAGTCATCAGAGAATGCAGATAATGTCTCGCTGTTAACTGACCCAGGATCTCCCTCAAGGCTCTATCTAATTCTTCCTCAGCATGCCTTTCTGGTCTGAGATGATAAAACGCCAAAAAACACATACATCATCAGAGACTTAAAGGAAAAAAAAAATAATGACAGAAACAATGATAAATTAAATAAAAAGAGGCGCAGACAAAAATGATTCAAGACAGCCTAAAATGCCCCCACCCATCGGCATGAGGTTCAAAAATAATAATAATAATAATAATAATACCAATTAAAAATATAAATAAATAAACAGGGTTTTTTTTTCTTTTAAAAAGCCTTAACATGCTCTCCCTCCGTGATCTTTATGTTCAGCAGAATGGAAACAACAACTTGAGGCTACTGGGTATGGCAGTAAGACTGGGCAAAGTACAGGCGGTGCTCTGTCCCAGCTGCAGTACGCATTCAAGTGGGATTTACCTTTTTTCTGGTGGGTAGTACAGGTTGTACGCATCGTCGTTTAGAGATGGGGGGCTTCGTATAGCAAGCTGGTCGCTGTCAAAGCCCATGTCGGATAGAGAGTTGCCATCCTCATCAAACGCGTCGTTTTCAAGTCTGCAACGTGCAAGGCAGTCGTAAGAAATCCGATGCAGTAAAAAAAAAAAAAAATTAAAAATTAAAAAAATAAAAAATTCGTGCCTCAAACCAGCAGGCACGCCTTATGTGTTTCTGATGAAGTAAGAGAAGTATTAAAATATAACTTTTTAATAATTACTTAAAATGACAAACATTTCAATAAACCATTTTTTTTCCCTTCGGGTAGAAAATCTGTTTTATATTCCAACTTGCTACTGCCGATGATTTCAGCGCAGACTTCAGACTCATTAATTATTGAAAAATCGAAACAATAGGTGTTGAAAAAGATCGCCAATAGGCTGTAAGAGTGTGGGCGGTGGAGCCTCAGAAGAGAGTGGGGGAATAAATCAATTAAAAGACTGCTTAAAAATAGCTGCAAAATTCCTGAATCGAAGGGAACCACGCCCAAATTTAATTCTGGATATTCTTTTCGCAGGAAAAAAAAAAAAAAAGAAGAAGAAGAAATAAATCTTAAATGGGAAGAGCTCTCCGATTCGTTTTGCCTCGCCTCTCCTTGGTGACGCCAGTCCATCGTCATCCCAAGGGCTATCCAGCGCACCGACTGCTCTCTCATTTTTAATAAGGGGGAGTTCTGTGAGCCGTCCCACCGGACTGATACATGTAAGCAATTTCCATAGGCATTTTCCACTCAACACCTGCGTTTGAGTGCTTTGGGGAAATTATTGCACACCCATGTTTTTTTTTTTGTTTGTTTGTTTTTTCCAGCCCAGCGCTCTAAAATTGCGCCTATATTTGCGCACTTGTCTGAAATATAGGATAACAGTGCGATTGTAACATTGAAACATATGCTATTAAACACAATTTTGAAATGAATCATTTAAAAAAGTACAGCTTCAGCAAGGAAGGATTAGGACAAACCTACCTGATCTTAGGGTAACTTAGTCCTATAGGTGTACAGAAGACGCTATAGTGCATTAAGATTCCGTAGATGAGCAAGATTAAAGTGGCTTTACTCGAACTGGCCATGCTGTTGATGAAATACAGAGAGGAACAGGTTACTTTCTATGGCTGAAAAATGAACGGTCTTTGTTTAATCATAGTAACAGACGCTGGCTGCTATTGTTTTTTATATTTATTTTAACTAAAGAAAAAAGCGAGCCATACACGCTGCCTTAATAAAACCATTTAGGTTTTGTTTGTTTTTGTTGTTTTTTTTTTTTTTTCTTTGTGGTGAAAGTTTGAGATTAAGATTTTCCTCACAAAAAAAAAATTGTAATTAGACAGTGGGAAAAAAGGCGCACATACCTAGAGCAGGAAAGCAGGTGTAGCGCTGTGCTGTGTAGGCTGTGATCCGGGCGCGGCTTTGTTGTTTGTGCGTGTGTGAGAGTTTGAGACACGGTGTTTCTTCCTCACAGCACTTCTTTCCTGGCTCAAGCGCCTCCGTTGGGTCTCCTTATGTTGATCTCCCCCACTCTTTAGTGCAGCCCGTCTCACTTTAATAGACACAGTGAAATTGAAAGGGACGCAGCCTGGTCGCAAACAAAAAAAGACTCTGCGCTGGGTGTTCTTCTACATAGCGCTGCTCCAAACTTTTGTCCTGCGCTGCTGATTGCCGTGGATTTTTATCCGCGCATCGTAAGCCTTGGCCCCCACCTCCCTCCTCCCCCTCTTCCTCCTCCCTTCACCAAGTCACATTAAGGATGCTATGGACGTCATCAAGTCTTCCTCCCGGAATATAATGGTACAGTTCCTTCCTCATCGATGCATCCATCAGACCCCCGGCCCCCTCCATCCACAGATTGAAGTTTACTTTCAAACTTTCAGTTTTTTTGCTAAAGTCGGGGAACATATGCGTAAAAAAGAAAAGAAAAAAAAAACGAGTTTCAGATGTAATGGCCGCTTTTTCAAGGTCTACTTGATTCACGTCACAAATTAATATTTAGTTACTGAAAGAGGATTTTTTTTTTTTTTTTTTTTTTTTTTTTGCTGGTGGTTTCATGTAACCATGTGGCTTTGATAGACGTGGCCTCTGGGGACCGCCGGAGCTGTCCGGTGCTGAAATGAATCGGCTCAGATTGCGACGCTTCCAGACTTCAGAGTCGCATTTTCTAATCGTTTCCAGTAATTGCTCGTTCGGTAACGAGCGTGGTGGCTTTAATGGCCGCGCAGCCGAAGTACAGGGTTTCTTGGATTTCTGAAACGCATAAGGCACCTGATATCGTTTTCCGATTTTGTAATGATTCTATTTCTGTATGTCACGTTTTATTAAAACAGCATGCCACTATGGGATTAAAATGCACTGTTTACATCAAAAAACGAAAACGTTGAGAAAGGTCTGGAGCTGTTGTTGCAAATGAATCATTTGCATCTTTACAAATATTTCTGAGATCTCTAACTGTGTAGAATATGCACAAAAAGCTCTTCTATGGAGTAAATATGCAGCTGAATTTACAGATTCCATGAAACTTCAAAAGTGATCAATAGAGATATCGTCTGCTGCACGATTAGCCTAATGTGTAATTTATGATACAAAACAGTGTCTTGCTGGGTTTTGCTAAACGTTTCCAATGAATCACTGCATCATAAATGCACAACACTTTATCACCTGCTTTAAAATAGAAATTGCATAACAGTTTATGTCAGGTTTAAAGGATCCGACACCGGCTTACTACCACACGCTTACATCATGTTTATCTCCCATTCAGAAAATTGGGGGGAGATTTTCTGAATCCTAAGCAGAGCTTATCCAAGGCTACTTCAGGTCATAAATATATAACTTCACTGCAGGCCTAAAATCCCTCTGTATCATAGATGCTCTATTCATCATATATAACCTTTACTGCACTATTTTTCTTTTTTTCCCTCAGTGTAGGTAGTTGTGCCTTTTTGATGATAATACGGTGGTTATTTTGCTCAAAAAAGCATTCACATTCTTATTAAGCAGATTTACATTGAACCTATTTTTTTTAATATTGAGGACAACACATCTTTCCTTTGCACGATTTTTCTGATGTAACACTTTTTAAAAGTAAGGAGGGGAAAAATAGACACATTTTCAAACATGACTTGTGTTGCGTTTGGGGCCCCCTGTTGGCTTTGGAGTTCCAAGCAATTGCTTAGTTCACTTATCCCACAGATTTGCACCCTTTGCTAGCTTCTTTTTAGCAGCTTTCAATTATTTAAAAGTAAATAGGACAATGTAATATGTAAGTCATGCTACTAATACAGAAAAAAAATTTGAAGGTAAACGTAAAAAGTGTGACAGGATGACACATTGATTATAGCAAAAGTATTTTCCATTTATTACACATAATCTGAGTATATCTGGTGTATGATTTTAGATATATGTTAAACCAGAGAAGTATCCCTCCTGTTTTCACCTCCGTTTTTGAAGATTTTCCAGTCACATACCCGGAACGAAGCAAACCCATCACATCCCCTCTGGCCTGCCAACACCTTGGGATCACCAAGTATGAGCTGGGGAAAGAGCTGTCTGGTTGTTCCTACAGGACCAGTTAGCTCTATGACCCAATCCTGGATAAATGAAAGATAATATCTTAATAGACCTTGAACCTTAAAAATGTATTTGAGTGCATGTTGATTCAATTACAACATGCACAAAATCTCCATAGAGAGAAATCTCTATGGAGTCAATTTCTATCTCCAAAAATGGCCCCCTATGTTGTATTCTTCTTTTGAATAGCTTTCATATGACAATAGCTTAAGCTGTTGATTTCTTCTGGTTTCTGGTTTTCTTGTGCCTCCTCCAATATATTTAAATGTCTCCCAATCTTTTAAGTCTTTCTAGAAACATCCATGCCTTCAGTTAAATGGCCCACTTCATTATGAGAGTTAAACCTTCCTGCTTATTGGTTTACGTAAAGGAAAGAGTTTTAGAATCCCGAGTTTAAAGGATGAATTCCTCCATTAAAATGTGACTAATCAAATAGACGCGTTTGGTTGTGAGGGGCTCGTCCTGGTCACCGATGGGGAGCTTGAGCTGATCTTTTGATTTGATTGAATCACACCTACAGCTCACCAATAACCTGCAGAATTTGCCAGAGAGGCGCACGTCAGCGTTTTGTTTAGGCTGACGCATTATGACGAAGAGACCCAGTCATCGCCAGGAGGGGCCTGATCCACAACTTTTTTTTTCTTTTTTTTTTTTTTCCTTAGGACGTGATGCTGTGAAACGCCCAACTTAAAGCCCATACCGCTGAACTGGAGCTGACTACTAATGTTAGGCCTGCTCGTTGCAGCAGGTGGAGATGCGGATCAGTACCCTGAGCAAACGGCGCCATCATGAGGAAAAGAAGTGAAATATGATACAAATAAATAAATAAATAAATAAATAAAAACACTTAAAAAAACCTGATGAGATTCTTTTTTGTTGTTGTTGTTTTTTTTTTTTGTTTTACGTGCATGACTTTGAATGTGAAAAATGCAAGAAGGTGTGAAAGAAAGTGAGCAATTTATTCAAATCCAACTTTAAATCAAACCAAAACGATTAGAAGAATGAATGAATGAATGAATGAATGAATGAATGAATGAATGAATGAATGAATGAATGAATAAATAAATAAATAAATAAATAAATAAATAAATAAATAAATAAATAAATAAATAAAAGAGCTAATTGTACATCTCAAGGAATGTCTGTTCCTTGAGATGTGCAACAACAAATGTAGCTCAAATCATATAATTTTAAGATTTTTCGGGTTACAGATATAAATCTAAAAATATTTTGGGTGGATTTTATGTGACTTATCATCACACAGTGCATAACTGCAAAAACAGGAAATATGGTTTTAGTGGCCTTTTCCCTTTTGCTTAGGTTACAAGTAATATCATATGTTTACTTAGGGTTAGGTTATGAAAATTATATCCAAAGCATTGAGCACCAATCTTGCTCAGTCCATCATCTGAAAATGAAAAGATTGCATGGCTTAGCAAGACATACCCACCTAAAATGGCAGGCCACGTAAGAAGATTATTTAAAAAGCATCCAAAAAGCTGGTAGCTCTGCAGGAGCTGTAGAAATCCACAGATAAAATAACTTGATGACAAGGAAATTAATAGTCATGAACTCCACAAATCTGGCATTTATGGAAGGAATAAAATTCATTGTTGATAAAGTCAGAGTGGACTTTTAGCACAATAAAAAAACTGCCTTTGAAATCACTTGGTAATTTCCTGTTGTGAACAGACTGATGTAGAACAATCTGCAGAGGAACAGGATAGAGGGAGTGCCTTAAGTACATTTATAACAGTTTATTTTCATTAAAATTAATGAATTAAATTGAGAAGATTATCAAATAATTAATATATTAGTTAAACTAGTTTAAAATAAGATTCCCTTCACTTAAAATTGATTTAATATTAACCTTCCCCTTTGTGTGTGAGATGTTGCAATATCTCTAGTGAGACACAATTTTCCTTTCTCAAAACCTTTAAAAATTCAGCAGAAAGTGTTTAATCTGCAAACACGTAACCCTCTGAATAAATTTTTAAGTTGCATTGTCAATATTACATTTTTCCTCAAAATATTTTCCCTCCACCACACTTTCTGTACAGTGCACTGATATCGAAATCAAATGGATTCAAAGCAGTGTGAAAAATAAACGAGAACACGAATTTCTAGAAGCATAATGTGACATTACAGCGCTTTACCGTTAATGCCTCATGCAGTACATACAAAATCAACTGTAGGGGGCACCAAACACCTTTACACTGTAATTGAGTTCAAAGGTTAAACATATAAATACAACAGTTCAATTTCATTTTTATTAAAAGTTCTGGAAATGAAGAGATTTTTTTGTTTGGGTTTATGAATGCCATGTGTAGTTTTAATGCAGCTCAGAGACTGACCGGATTTTTGTTTTACTCTATTGTAATAGACAGGGACGTCGGCCATATTGGATACACATTGAGCAGGATTCGCTGTGAATTTCAAGTGCTGTCGGAAATAACATACCCGGAAACTAATTTCAATTAAAAAAATAAAAATAAAAAAAAGAAATATAATATCAAAGAAAAGAAAAAGAAAGGAAAAAATATTGAAACTCAATTCCCTAAATGTATAGTTTGTGAAATAAAGTTTAGACATATTAGTTTGTTTTGATACAGTTGTAAATAGCAGAATTACAACCCAGTTTAGCTTTAGGACAAACTGTTTTATAACTGCACAAAACAGGAACATATTTTCTATTATTATGGGGAATACTGACAAAAAACAATACATTTGGTGTCATAAAACTAGTTTAAAAGAACACGCATGTTTTAATGTAGAAAATTCAGTTACAGATCAGTTAATATCTTATTAAACATTTGCATTGATTTGTGAAAAACTGAGCAGTAATTAACGTTTGATTACACATAAAAGTTCAATAAAAAAATATGAAATAATTGATAAAAACGAAACAGGAAAGCAGAATACTTGAGCAGGAGAACTCCTGCTTAAGTAATTTACCTTTTGGAAACTTTATACCTTTTTAAGAACCAGTTGTTAATTTTTTTATATATTTAGGTTAAAAATGAGTTGCTTCAAAACATTTTTCAGGTAGAAATATTACAATCTATTGTTAGCCACCTGTGTAAAACAATCACTGCAAATGTAAAGTCTATTCTCCTTTGCTTTAGGAGAGAATAATTTGATGGTTCTTATTTTTAATTAAGATTGAGAAGAAAACATATTCATTTAATTTAGTATTGTTTTGACAGCTATATTTCTCACTGACTCAACAGATGATCCACTGAACTAATCCTTATTCAGTACACTTTATTTGTTCTTGATGGAAAAAAAATGTAACGGTTTTTGGTGTACATCTGAAATATAGAATAACATTAATGGATACAATTAGAACAGAATAGAAAACCCCATCTGTGAAAATGAATAAAAAATAAAGCAGCTTCAGTCAGTTCAATGTATTTTAGGACTGAGATAACATATCTTGCGCTGCAAAAAGTTAGCCTCTGAACCAAAGGTGTATGTTCCGAGTCTAATCTGTACCCATGAACGCAGCATGATTCCTTCTTTGGCCTCATTGCCTCTCCTCTGTACTAGTCCTGCTATTGTTGTGTGTCTTTTCTGGGCGACCCTCACCTACCGCCGGTGATTCCTTACACTTAACCTCGCGTGTTTACTGCTACGTTAAGCGGAGCTCAGCGTCCTTTGTGTGGGGATACAAAGAGGACCCTGGTGAAGGACTTATAGGGAGCTGGGGAAGTAGTTAATCGGCATGGGACAGACGGAAGACTGAGATTCCTCGTTCAGAGCGCTTGTGTCGCCCGTTTCCTCCTATTTGGATTCTTCCACGAGAAACTACAAAACGCCTGGTGTTGGAGGACAGAAGGGGGGAAAAACGACCACAGGACGCATGTAGCCGACGTACGACGCTGCTAAGGTTGGTTGTAAGGTAAGAAATGCCCGCCTGAGAGAAAGGGGAAAGTCACGTTTGGTCGTGGAAGTGGAGCGAGCAGGGCCTTGCGGTCTACAGTCAGTAAAAGTTGGTGAAAGGAGCAGGAGAGTTAACTGTGGTGTGGTAACATGTCAGTCGGTTTAACGTTTACTCCGATCTGCTCCGGGATTCCAGTTTTCCAAGCTAGTTTGTTAAAATGTCCTCAAGATGTCTACAACTACTGTCGGAATGTATTTATTGAGCAGTTTCTAAATGAACTGTTTAAAACAGGGGAAAACAGAACAACTCAGAGCTGCATTTTGGGTTTTTAAGAAATGTTTATTTGCCCTGCTAATTAAGAGTTAACCATCTCCTCTTTTCTGTTTGCCTCACCCATTTTTTTTCTCCCCCACACACACTCTCAATATACTCAATCAGCTGCTGCAGGCCTCAGCTGTTGGAGGCCTTTAAAACAATACCCATGGGAGTGTCCAAAACTTCTTATTTAAGCTTTTTGCAAAAGTTTTTCTGAATTCTCACATGCTTTTATTGTGAAGGTGCCCCTGAGATTTGCAGATTTCTGTACAGATACGTGCAACATTGCAGAGGGTTACTTAGATGGCCAATTGGTCAGATGTAACATTTCTCATAGTTATAATGTTTAACCAGTCGGTTCATCTTTATGCTCAAGACTTACAGATGGAGTTTCTGAAGTTTGGGGTAAAACAAGGTGACACATAGGAAAATGTGGCTTAGTTTCAACTGATCATTGCAATATAGAGCAGGAACATCTCAACCTCATGCACTCCTAATATCCTGCAGCAATGGCGGTTGTTATAACTGTCTCCCTTACTGAATATCTCTGTTTGGTATACTCCAGTGGCCCAGTAATCCTCCTCCACGGTAATCCCTCTCTGTCAGTACAGCCCCAGTTGGCCGGACAGTTGTGTCTCCTCCACTTCCACACACAACCACACACATTCACACAGAGGCACTCGCTCACAGCTGGAAGCAAGAGGACTGTTGGCGGAGGAGTGAGGAGCAGGAACAGGTGGCGTTGGCCGGGGTTCAGGGACTTTGGATTTAACTAGAGCTGCTGAGGATCCTCACATACTCCTTGGGTGTCCTCATGACACAAATAAGACTCTGCATCGTCATTTACAGTTTGCTGATTAGCGACTTCCACGATTTTGTGCCAGGAACAGAGAGAACCTAGGCTGTCACGGGACGTCCCCACCTGCAAAAGGAAAATTCTCAAGATTTCCCAGCTATGTAGTGGGAGCTGCCCTTCATTTTTATAGCTGAAAGATGGCTCGCTTTTTTTTTTTCCCCCAGCCTCGTTCCAGCCTTTGACAGGCCCAGCAGGTGGCCTCAAAAAGCATGAATGGATTCGGAAGGAAGTCCAACCCCTCATCCCTCCTCGCCTTCCCCGCTCCCCCTCCCGCTGCCCGCTTCCCTCCAATCACTGTGATTGGCATCGCTGGCAGCCCAGATTGAAGATGAGGACAAGCCGCAGCATGGAGAATAACCCAGTTCGATTAGTGGGAACTGGTTTCTGCTGAAATAGTTTTGGTTGTAGAGTTTATGAGCTGGTGTTTACCCCTGAGCTATTTCATAGGGGGAAAAAAATAACTCTGCTGCTTACTGCAGAAGCTCACGAGGATTTTCTTGAAATGTCACAGTGATTGAGTAAATCTCTCAAGACATCTGACAAAACGGCCCGGTGCATGCCTGAAGTTCTTTACTAGAAAGATGTCATTCATACAAACAAAGAAAAGGAAGTTTCTTATCACAACCTATTCAAACTGGCTTTAATCTTACAATCTGACTTTAACGCCGTCTGTGCTGCCACCTGCCAATTAAACGCTATTTGGTCATTGAAAGCGGAAGTGATGTTTATTGCATGCAAAATGCTGGCGTGAGCGCTGATTTGTCTCCTGAGATGAATTCTAATAACAAGTGTGAATGTGTGTGACCCTCTGAGAGCCCCTTACTTGTGATCGTCTCTCCACAGACACATGTTAATGACAGGTGTGAACACAGGTTTTATTGTTGCATTTTTCTTTTTCCGTTTGCAGCTGTTTTTTTTTTTATGTGAACAGTGTAGCATCTTTCTCAAGAAAGTGCTTGCATGGGTTTATTTCTGATTGAAAAGTAATAGACGTCTCCTTTTTGCATTTTTTTTTTTCAAATAAACGTTTTCAACATCATTTTTTGCAAAATTGCATCCTTAAAGTTTTTCCATTTTTGTTACAGCTGCATGCTCTGAAATATCGTATTATGTCTTTATGTTGTGAAGGGTTACTCAAAGCAATGATTGGAAAAAAGTTTAAAATGTCTTACTCAGATAAGGTTAATAAGGATTTTCTTAACCTTCATGCAGTATGCTAACAGTTAATAGTGCCATGTTTTTGTTCCAATTTAAAATGTAAAATAATTTGAATGCAATTTTTTATGCCTACTCAGCAATAAATTAAGCAAAGTGGAACAGACTGTAATATGATTGAGAAAGGATTTCAGAGGTTTACTTTAATAAAAGACAGGTGCACAGTTTCCCAGCTTTGCACCAAATGTTCACAATTTATTGCTCTAGAAAACATTTTTTGTCTATTCCCATCAGCAAAGATGAGAATCTTCTTCAAAAGCACTAGGTATATTTAGCCAAGTTTAATGAATTAGTGTGCCATTAATCTTTAATGGCACACTAAAGATTGACCCAATCTTTAGTGTGGCCCAAATTAAAGATTACTTTTCTCACTGTAAACATCATTTTAAAAAATTATAAAAAGTAAGGAGGCCACATTTGTACCATTCCTGAATAACAGTCAGGGGTCCATTATCCCAACCTTTCAGGTCGTTTTGGGAAGTTCATGGTGTGTAAATACTTGTCTAAATGCACAGTTTTTCTAAAATAAATCAAGAAAATCACTTTGTGGTTGGATCCTCCTTGTGAAATAGATTCTATCACTTGGCAAGCAGAACATGCATTATACAAATTAAAATATGTACTGGCTTGAATTAACATTACTATTTGTGCTTTGCAATACTGCAGCATGTGCATAGATGTACAGCAAAGCAACTGAAGGTCAGAGTCATCTGATGTGAATATTTGCCTTCTCGTGAGCTGCCATCAGGGAAATAATTGCAAAATGTCAGATGTGGTGCATGTATTGGCTTATTATGCATGTTCAGAGCAGCTATTAACTGATTCATTTCAATGAACCTTTCTGTGTGTGTGGAAAAAGAGCTTATCTTTATAGGATGGTTAAAAACGGCAACCGTACAGTGTTGGGGTGTCTTGTTTCTCTGTGCAAGACATTTATTTCTGTGAAATAAAAGCCTCGTTTTATGTGGTGTGGTGAGTTCTGTATCCTCAAAGGTCCCGATTGTCTCAGATTAATCCACAGTGACAGTAAAGGTTGCATAAGGTGGAAACTCAATTGCCAAACGGCCTCTGCAGAGTTTAATATTTCATTATTCACTATAGTTTGAATAATTTTTTATCTCACAAAAAGTATAAGTGTGCAACAATCTTCTGTTGCATCTGCATGTTGGTCTAGTAAACTGACATACGTGAGGCTGCTTGTAGAAATCTCATGATAAAATAGTCTCAGGATGACAGTTTCGAAGGATGCATTCAGAAAATCTTTGTTTCTCTTTCTCAGTTTAGATGTGTGGCAGCTAAAGAAAAGCGTCCCGCCTGCAGTGCTGCAGTATTGTTGTTAGGCCCTGTGGGAAGCAACAGCCTGTGTCTCCTTAATCTGACATGGCATCACAGGCTGTCTGGCACGAAGCTCCACATGTCCTTGGATGGGGTCTGGCCCCAGCATTCAGTTGACCAAATAACGGTGTCTTTTGTGGATTGTTGTGTTACTGTGAGGGAGAAGTTCCCCATAAAATATGTATTGGCTATTTTGCAGAGTTTTCTGATATTATTTACTTGTTTATACATATAGACCAATTTGTTAGATTAATGTTGTAAACAGAAAAGCAAAAAATTGATAGTGATACAATGTATATACGTTTGAATTTTTATACAAAGATTTAAGCAAAAATGCAGAGGAAAAAACTATGAAGTAGTTGTAGGGTTTTTTTTTTTGTTGGTCTGTAAAAAGTCAGAAAGTGCAGCAAACTGATTTTGGCTTATTA
Organism: Poeciliopsis turrubarensis; assembly: GCA_010277015.1. Classification (NCBI taxonomy): domain Eukaryota; kingdom Metazoa; phylum Chordata; class Actinopteri; order Cyprinodontiformes; family Poeciliidae; genus Poeciliopsis; species Poeciliopsis turrubarensis. Next base: position 7,280,150 of record VMRN01000007.1, read on the forward strand.
ATTAAAACATGTTATAGTCGTTGAGTGAATTCACTGGGCTTTGATTTAGACACCTTTCTAGACATCTGTGGGTTCTCTGAATGGAGATGGTATTGGGGAGTGATGGAGCTAATCTACTGGTATTCTAACTCGAGTAGAGACGGAACAGTTTGCTGGCCTTCAACCAAGGAGAGTTTCTTCATTATGTCAAAAAGCGATCCAGACAGAATACAGGAAACCATCTGAACCAAATACTTTTCTAGTCAGACCAACTACCCCAAAGCCAGACACATTCATACACTGAAACGGTTCAGTATGCAGTCATGTTCCCAAGTTGATCAACATGTCGCAGGGGAGGAATCTAGAATCCAAACTTCAGCTACTCTGGCACTGTCTCTGGTCTCTGAGTGAATGTAAAATGGTATGATGGGAAATTTTAGCCTCTTTAAAACCATAAACATGTAATGCTTACTTGCATAACTCCGTTGTCATAACTCACTTGTGCAATTAGGCATAACGGTTATACTACACTTAAGTCATGACAAATTACAGACTGAAATGATTTGAGGTTTATTAAAAATTCTAGTTGTGTTATGAAGAGTTTTTAAGAGTTGTTGAGAAGTTCAAAAAATAAAAACCTCAGTTCATTATTCTTAAAATTGTTGTTGGGCCAACCACAAGAAAATAACACGCAGCTAAAGGGGCTGACTTTTAATATGCGACCTGCATCACCATTTGAGTTTGAAGCACAAGAGTAACACATTTCTTTCTGTTTATGTCATTGTGTGTATAAAAGCCCCATTTAAGAGACCATTACAGAGAGGACACAGTGTTGTGCAAGGAATTCAATTTGATACAAAGCTGAGTTGTCCCACAGGGAAATTTTATGATATTTATTTATGCATTTTCTATTTTAATTGTCACAAACATTTTCTTGTTTAAAACTGATTTCATCCTGCTTTGTTAAATGTTTAAGACTGACTGATCTTTGCTTCTGTGGCTGTGTGTTTACAACCGTTGTGGCATCTCGTGGTGGTAAAATTCACCAATTAAATACTTAATTGGTGTATTTTTGGTTAATTTTTGAGCTTTGGCTTTCAGTGTAAGGATATTGATTTTTACAAGCGTCTGTCCTGCTCAGTGTTTTTGTTATGTTATTTAGTTCTCGGGGTTTGTTTGCGTGTTGCTCCTTGGAGAAAGTTCCACTCGGTGCTTTCGTTTTGTGTACATGAAAAAGCAGAAATCACTGAGAATCTAGAAGCCAGTTTCCGTCTTCTTGCAGGACTAACTTATGAGAGATGATCATGTCACACTTTTTTCTTTTTGCATTGTTACTTTTTGAAGCTCAGACAAAACATGTTTTTCACAAGATTGACATAACAGGAATCCAGAGCATTTAGGGAGTTCAAATAGACAAACTGATAAAACTCATATAAAAATCTTCAAAACATTCTCTTGAGATTCTGGGCATGATATTTTCTCATGCCTTGTTTTTGTCCAAGTTTCACTTCCTGACTAAAAGTGTAGGCCGTTGAACCAGTTTGACAAACCACAAATACTCACCTGATGTGGGCTTGTTGAAGCTTGTGATTGGTTTATAACGGCCGCATAATGAATCACTGCTCTACAAACGTGTTCCCCATGTTTATCAAGGGGTGGATATCACATTGACTTCAGACATCCGTGATCCAGAATCACCAATGACCAAAACTGGGGATGTAAAATTAGTCTAGTCTTTCAATTAATATTTTCAGGGAATATGTTTGATTTTGTAGAAATTCATAAGTTATAAAACATCTCATTTATGCTCAGTTGAGATGTACAGAATCAGTATCCCATCCTTCTATCAGTATCTAAGCAGCAGTGAAAAATTGATTGCGTCTCTAACTACTTGGAAGAGATGAGCGTAATTCTGGCTGGTGATTTGAGCAAATATTATGGATTTTCAGATCAAGATTAGGTTTTGTTACCAATTCAATCCAAGTCATTAGGATTAGGAACTTTCTTACACTGATCCCTAGTCTGTTACCAAATTACAGTAATCTTCTGAGAACACATCCCCTAAAATTAGCATAGCTTTGTCATTAGTTTTATGGTTATTTCTAGCTTGACACATACAAATACAATTTTCAACAAACTCCTAGGTTGTTCCTGCTTTCACTGTTTTCATGCTCTGCAGTTCACTAAAGAACTAGGGTAGAGCTAGGATGTTGACCCATTGATAATTGGACTCTTGGCATATTTCAGAATGACTTCATTTAATTTTGTGTTGTCAAAGCCAACAGAACATTTTGTCCAGCCGTATAAACTGAGACTAACACAGACAGAGGGAAATTCAGCTGTCTATGCAGTCTCTCACTCTGAATGTAATTGCATGGAAATAAGCTCTGAGGTAACCAAAAATTGGCAGCTTTCTGCCTATAAGTATGGTTGCAGCTAACATAAACCACAGGCTGCACTCTAACAACACAAATTGGCCATTGAGTTTTGTCAGGAACTCCTGTATTAGTCCTTAAAAACTACAAGATTATAAAGCCTTTCAGATACTTTGGATTTGATTAGGACTAATCTATCATCTGATATTGCAATAACAAAATCATGTTTAGTCTTAAAAACGCTGTTAAAGGATAATAACGTGGTTCCCTGGTTTTATTTTTTGGACAGTTCCCAAGTAGTACACTATGAATGCAACTTTTTTTATTTGTTTCTAAGGATGGATTTGATTCAACAGTTTCCAATTAGCTCACATCTTGTTCCTATTGACAATGTTTTCAATAGGTAAGCTACTATGCAAATGCTAGCTCTGTTTTGATATGACTCCTTCTTTATTTGAATCAAAATATTTGAACATATTGTTAAAAGATACAGAAAATGTTGGTTTTCTGCCTCAGACATTAAATGATGCCAAGAAAAAAACTTCTGAATAACAGAAAAATGCTTTCCTATATTTGTTTCTACATTTATTAGCCACAGCCTGCCTAAAATTTTGAATACGGAGCTGGGTTTTTTTTCTTCTCATTTGGGACTCTTTCTTTTTTGCTATTTTTTTGTAAGCTTTGTTGTCACATCAGCTTCAGAATCTGGCAGACATTTGGGATAATGCTGAATCTGACATGCAGGAAGTAATGGGGTCAGAGGTGATGGTCACATGCATTTTTTTTTTATTTCCTTTTTTGGTGCAGATATTAGAAAACTAATGGAGAATTTAAAATCCAACATGTAATATACATTTCACCGTGACTTTAGAAATCACTGCCTCTTTGAAAGATAAATAACTACTACTCTTCATATTTGCTATAAAATGCAAATTAAAGTTGTACTGTAAACCCTCTTATCAATTACACTTGTTCTTGTAGCTATCACAACAAGATTTTGTTTCACAAATAAACCTAAAAAGGCCAGTATTAGAGAGATCTGTTGTGAGAATTGCATAATTGAAGTCGTGAGAACTGCTGCACTTAAAAAAAAAAAAAAAAAATTTTCAGGCAAACCTCTTGCTGTGCTTTTTGTTTGTGTTCATTTCTCTCATTTGTTGAAATTAATCTCGATGTCCCATCTATTTTGCTTCTGTTCCCTTTGTGTTTCTTTGTTGTCAGTACTGTTTATTCATTAGAAGAAAGTCAATATTCTATATCCTACAACTGGATCCATGGATTGATTCTTGGACTTCTCCAGGTTTCTCTTTGGTGTAGCTTTTCAGAGGCCATGGCCGTTAGTCTTAGTGTGGTGCAACACATTTGGCATTACATTATAATAACTGTTAGTCACATTTGAAATTTAGTTGGTCTGCTGCCCAACAAGTCCACATAACCCTCTTTTCTGTTGTTACCATATAAACATTAACAGATTTGGAGTCTAAATGCTATTGTGGAATTTTTTCCTGACCTCTTAAATGCATTCTACTGTATGTTTCTAATTATTCCAAAGTTTACAAAGAACAGAGTTTTCCTTTACTCCATTTGTCACAATATAATATTGTTATAATGATATAAAAGCATAATGATCGAGGAAAACCAAAAGTATGCTGTGGTATGTGGGACTTCAACTGTATCAAAACTTTACAACTCAGTACAACAATTTAACTTGCTCTGAGCAGCCTTAAATTTGGTTTCTTTGATCAAACAGTCTCCTTTAATTAATCAAGACTTGGAAAGAGTGTTGTTTTTTTTAATTACAAGAGACATTGGTAATTATACCGTCTTATTTTTGACAGATATTTACTAAAAGTTTGGTTAGCTCGTTGTTTTTCAGCTCAAAGTTGTGCCCACAATGTAATCTACAAATGGATAGTTTCTGTTGGAAGAATTTGTGCTTTGTGTCTTTTTATTGTTTGAGCAGGGAAGGAGGACTGTACCATTTGTGCCGTGCATGCAATGCTGTTTTACGGAAACCAATTGCCTCAAAGAATTAATTTTGTTTTTCACTCCAAATGCAGTAAATGTAACCATTTGTGTTCTGTTGCAGAAGGCCAGCAGATAGAATGACGATGACCGGACAAAACACATTACATGTTCTAAAAGTTAGATGGTTGCAATTAAAATCTGACTCTATTAGACTTAAAAATCAAATTTCTCTTTTACTTTGACTCAAATTCATTTAAAAAATTTAAATTTTTGTGCTTTTTTTCCCCCAACTTTTTGCCATTAATTTTTACAAAAAAAAATTAATTCAGTTTATTTATATTGTGTCATCTCATAACAAATGTCATGTCAAGGTACTTTGCAAAGAATTTTCAAGTCAATCAAATATTTTTTTATTTTGCATATTTTACTTTAACACGTATCTTCTCTTCATGCATTTTTCTCCTTCATACATTTAACAGAAAACTGGAATTAAATATTATTTGAACATTTATAATTTTTAGGCATGCCAGATAACTGCTGAACACTTTTATGATCACAATTTCTTTATAAACTTCAATTTATAGTAAAAATAATCGCAAGCAGCAATATTTGACACTATTACTCTGCACTAACCTGGTAAAAACGAGGTCATTATTCTTTGGTTTGCTTCATACAGAACATGTTAACTGAGATGGCCTGGCTAGTGTCGCACCAAATTCAACACTTTTCATCTCTTAGATGGATCCATCAAATTCTTGAATTTGAGATAATTTTGGAGCAGTTTTAGGGAGTACACAATGATTAACTCATTATTTTCATACCAAGGATAGGAGCACCCTTCCTAGGGCACAATATGCATATTTTTTTCCTGAAATTATTATTTTTTATTTACTTGCTTTATGCTGTAGGCAGCTGCAGCATATGCGATAGGTTTCCTGTGTTCTGACATGCAGTCCTCACTGTTACATACCTGTGGGAGGTGTCGCATACAGGTACTCGAAACTGTCTGTCAGATACCAGGATATGAGTCACTGAAAGCAGTATGCGCTCTGATTTGATCTCTAGCTCTGACACAAGTAAACCGTACTGAAGTAATTTTAACGAAGAGGCCAAATGTGACAGAGAAATGCGTTGGTGTTGAGATCAGCAGCAGTTGATGACACATACACCAAGTTCTACACTACACACTCTCATATTTCAGTTTACTCTTCAGGACTGATGTAGCAATAATCTTTGTGTATTTCATTTATTGATTCATAAAGGACGGTGTTTACTCTCCTACTGGGTGTGGCACGACTCATGCAGTCAGCCATTGGTGGATTAAGGTCCGGCACACTTCCTTTTGAACTTGCTGCGTTGAACTCAAGGTCCACGGGCCAAATCTGGCCCTCCATAATTACTTATGTGATTCTAGAGGGCTACATAAACAGAACATGAAGATAACAGTTGTATGCTTTGAACATTATTCCATCCATCAAATCATAGAAATCTGAAACGGTTGCCGAAGATGTAAGGCTTACATGCAGTAGAGAATTTATGTCAGGAAATGTTTTATCCCCCTATTTTAAATCATATACCAATAGTGGTATGGTGTGGTTAAATTAGAGGTCGACATAAACGTAAAATGTCATTGTAATATTTTATCGATATGACAATGAGGAATAAAGTAGCAAAATTATTTGCATCTTTTTGACTGTAAATCTATCACTATATGTAATCGCAGAAAATGCTACTTTCAGAGTAAACATTTTAAAAACGTAATTATACAACAGGAGGTTTCTCTTCTTTTTTTTTTTTTTTTTTTTTTATACAATACAAGCACACCGCACTGGGGAGGGGTGCTGTTACGTCAAGTTATGTCAACACTTTCGCCAGAATCTAATCTTCAAATCTATAAACCCTTTGAACAATAAAGTTAGTAAACCTTAGAAGAACTTGTTAACTTACATTTTATTAAACAAACCACAGGAAAACCAGTCACACCCAGTTTAATAACGAATGGAAATGTCTGTATTGCCATTACCACAAGAAAAGTCTTTTTTTGCATGTTTCCACTGGTAGTTCTGTGCTTTAATTTTCCCTATTTCTTCCCTGCAGGCTTGACGATGGGTTGCGTCAGGAGTAAAGAAGCCAAGGGCCCGGCGCTGAAGTACCAACCCGATAACTCCAATGTGGTGCCAGTCAGTGCTCACCTGGGCCACTATGGGCCAGAACCCACAATCATGGGTCAATCACCAGTCATGAAGACCCAGAACAACAGCCACCCCGCTGCCCTCGCACCTTTTGGTGGAGTTTCTTCAGCCATGACCCCCTTTGGTGGAGCCTCAACATCATTCACTTCTGTGACTGTGAACAACCCCTTCCCTGCTGTGATCACAGGTCTGTTTTCAAAGGCTGCCTCACAATCTGTTTCATTTAGGGGAAACATAATTATCTTAAGTTTATTTGCTATTTCTTCACCAACACCTGCTGGTTTCTGTCCTTTAGGGATGGAACATTTTTACTCTGCTTTATTTCGACTTTTCATTCTGTTCTCGATTCATCTGAAACAACTGCAGCTGAGCATTTGTTATTCACAGAGTGTTAGACAAGGCAGATGTTATGCAAATTAGACATTTGAAATGAGTGAGGCAAAACACTAAGGCTGAAGAGAAAACAAAAATAGGTCTGTGATATGGGAGGCAATGCACGCATTATATTCCCTTTTTTCTCCTGACTGGAGAAAGAAGGGAATATAATGTACAAAATTTATTGACGTCCTACATGCATGTTAAAAGTTAGCAGTGGGTTGGAAATTGAGATGGGCTTTCGTGGCTTTATCATCTTAGCAGTGCTTAGAGGGAAATGTCACAACAAAGAACATGTTCTTGCATATAGTGTTGATTCTGTATCTTTGGAAGTTAAAAGTTTGAGGGAGTGATGTCACACTCAGATTTTGTGTTTGTCATATGAGCAGTTAGCGTGATTAGCTTTTTCAACTTTAAACAGTAGACTTTATCTGTTCTTTCTAAAACAGGACTTTAAGATCCAGCGCTCTGCATGTTTAAGATGTGTCTCTGGTTCAGAACACCTGAATCAGATGACTGGTTCTGAAGCAGGCTACAGCAGAACTTTGACATGCTAATCTGGTAGTTTGTATCATGCGTGTTGGTTTAGTGACACGTCTACAATATGGAGCATTCTGGCTCATGAGGACTGGAATTGACCTCTTCTGTCATGGAGAATGTTAACCTGTACTGAAAATGGCTAATTTTGAGCCTTCAGGTGAAGCTGCTAGCCAATATTTTGAGGCCTTTCTGTAGTTTTTCAGACTTGGCAGCTAGGTCACTTTCAGACATTGGGTTAGTGAGAAACTTCTAGCTGTCAAATGTGCTATTCCTCAGTATTTTGGTCCTCAGTTGTTGCTGTAAATTGTATTTTTGTTCCCCACAACATATCTTAAAATATTTTATCATAAAAGAATAAGATTGCAGGATTCACTCAAAGACGAGTTTGAGATATGCTGTGGGAATAATCTGCGTCCCCAAAGAGTTCCTGAAACAATAAACAAGATAAATCACAGCTGTATTTTTAGAGCACACTCTGACCCACAGGAAGTGGGATACTTCAAAACAGATATATTTTATCTAATATATAGGATTTATTAGAAGTTGAAATTGATATTTGACTGACTAATTACAAAAAAAATGTTTTTTTAATGTAAAGTGGGGAGTTAAGGTGGGAAATTAATTGTAATTACCACATATTATTTCTCGATGCTTAAGCCTCAGTTTTTGTTTTTAGGTGGAGTGACCTTTTTTGTCGCCCTCTATGATTATGAAGCAAGGACTTCAGATGATCTCTCATTCAGAAAAGGAGATCGCTTTCAAATTATCAACAACACGTGAGTACTTTTATTTTTACAGGGGATGACTAAAGCTGCTGCGTGGTTGTGTCTGTTCCTGGCTTCCTATGTGCTCTTTTCAGCTTTTTGTTTAATCCCTTATTGAATTTAGGTCTGATATCAGGGCTGAGAACTGTCTGGGTTAATGGCTTTCGTTAATGGAGCATCTGTTAAGTTCCCATTGCTTTTCATCTGCACTGGCACAGACCTTTTCTCTGAGTTAGTGGATAAAATTTGAGTTATGCTGTTTAACTCAATAATATTAACCTGACATATTTGTTGTAAAAAATAACATGAATTTCAGATACTTTGGAGTATTGGAATATATTCAAATATAAAGCTCATCAATCTAATCAACATTACAAAATACCTGAACAATGTGGATTATGTGTGCAAAAGAGATGATAAATTACTCAGAGAAAACTCATTTTTGCCATCTCCCCATCAGCTGCTGCTCTATAATCTTTTCCCACGTGTGCACAGCTGAGAAAATGGGCAGTGCTCCAAGATGACTCTCCTCAGTTCATCACATGGCTCTTCCCTTCCCACCGCTGTCTGGCTCACATGGCTTTTATAGCGATGAAAATGCCATCTGCTTTCAGAGCAGAGGTGGGGAGAGTAGAGATTAAACCAAGTTCTTTCAAAATGCCACCAGACGCACTGTCTCTACGTCCCTGCTCCTCCCGTCTTAATTTTAAGCCCCCAGATCTGCTTGTTGATCTCACTGACTTTGGTTCAGATAAATTTAGGATTTGATGTCTTTATTTCTTTGCAGAATTTCTCCTAATCTTTTGTTTGTAAAGTTTGAAAGCATTTGCTGGAGTGTATATTTTCCAATCAAGAATGTTCAGGGTTTCCACAATGTGGCAGCTGCAGATAGAAATTTTGGATAAATTCACTATTAAATTTGTGAAATATTGTAATTAGGAAATTTTGTGGAGTTGATCCAAGACTCTGGGGTTCTAAAGTGTATGTGTGTCCTTCACACTGAGGCACACAGACAAACAGTAAAATAAAGAGTGTTTTAGTAATCTTTGTTCCTCGTCTCTGTGTGACATGACCCAGGGTCGGCTTTCCAGAAACTCTTGTTTTGGACGGAAGTATCAGTCGCTGTTCATAGAGAGGGAAAATGAGCTTTTGAACAATAAACTCATTAATGTTACATGAGTTTAGCACAACTATATTGCACACCACGGGATACTGGGAAAATTTGAGTATTAAGATAATTTGATCATGTACCTATTCATCTACAACAGATATTTAAGAGCATTTAAAAAAAAAACATTTGATGAATTATTATATAACTATATTGTTCGAGGTTCTTGCTTAACCAGATATATCTGCAACTCCCATATTTGTCCATCCTAGTTTTTCTAGAGTTCTGTCTCAGTAAGTAAAAACTGTAAGTAAGTCATAAGACCAGCAGAAATTAACCCATCACCATAACTACAAAGATTATTGCTTGACGGTTGCTTTATTTCCATTTTAAGTCTTGTTTGGATGCTTCTATCTGCAGAGCTGTCATAAGGTTTAGATGAGAAAAGCAAGGCTCTACCTCAAGGCTAAACTCCGCCCCAAAATAATACGAGTGACGCGTGAAATGGCCTTGCTTCTTTTTATCTTCATGCATGCTGTGCAGTCTTAATACGAGAGTGGGTGGATTTTTCTCTAATGCTTTTGTTTGTTTAATATTCTTCTTATTGGTGATTTACTTGCCTCCTCAGGGAAGGTGACTGGTGGGAGGCCCGCTCCATCAACACTGGAGAGAATGGTTACATCCCCAGCAATTATGTGGCCCCAGCCGACTCCATACAGTCTGAAGAGTGAGAAGCCAAATTACTACTTTTTCAAGCATTTTCATATAACTTTAGAATTGACTTGTTAGTCTCATGTTTACCAACTTCTTTACTGATTTGGAATGTGGAAAAACACCATGTTACTTTTGTTTTCTTATTGTTCAGTTCCTCTGGTGTGACAACAATTTTTTTTTTCCTCTTTAGCGCTGACAGTTTTATTAATACCGGATGTTTTAAACACTGGGGGGGAAAGCAGCCAATTTACTTTTACCAGACGTCTAAAAAAAACTCAAGTGAGCACCTGTTATCAACGGGATGCAATACCGCCTAATGAAACAACTGACTGAACTCATTGATGTGTCTGGAAATAGACTGTGCTCTGTTTTTCAAAGAAGTAAGATTGTATAGAGCTGCAAGCTTATTTCTTATTTATAGAAATAAACAATTTTTGAAATCTCTAAATATTTATTAGATCGGGTTATAACCAGTAGTGCCTGTAGCGTGCACAATATTTACTTGCTACCCGCATATTAGAAGCCCAAAAAAAAAAACCACATCCATTTTTAATACTGCATGAACTAGACAGGTATCAAGCTTTCAGACATTGCATCACAAATGTGTACTTCTTCTGTTGATAAGAACATCTTGCACTGGTCTACAGTTTGTTCAAGTTTCTGACTCCCTCCTCTTCCGCAGGTGGTACTTTGGGAAACTGAGCCGAAAAGACACTGAGCGTCTCTTATTGCTACCAGGAAATGAAAGGGGTACTTTCTTAATAAGAGAGAGCGAAACAACAAAAGGTAAGAAAATACGTTCAAAAAGAAACGACGTAAAGAAAAACCTTTATATCGGTAGTTGGCTTAAATGCAATGAATTTTTTGACTCTTCTGTTTAGATTAAATTTAGAAATGCAAACTTGCTCCTCAATTTACATCTGGTGACCTGCATTGTTCCAGTATTTATCCATCTTTGCTGAGATCTGCACTTAACTTCATATCTTTGGATTTTAAAGGGGCCTACTCTCTCTCTTTACGCGACTGGGATGAAACAAAGGGAGACAACGTCAAACACTACAAGATCCGCAAGCTGGATAATGGGGGTTATTACATCACTACACGAGCGCAGTTTGTGTCACTACAGATGCTGGTGAAACACTACACAGGTATGCTGCCTTGTAAAGCCTTTTTCTCAGGTAGCCATTACACAAATATTTATTTACTTTGTGAACAAAATACCTTGGGTTAAAATGCTTTTTCTTCCAGCCGGTCATGTCTTGTGTTTGTTGATTATGTAAGTGGGATATGAATATAATTAGTGGAACAGGACGGTGTTTTTGAAGCTGAAGTATGAGCATTTATGGACCATGTTTGGAGTGCTGGCAAGGAAGGAAAGACATGAGAAATGGACATGGAGAAGGAATGTTATTTTGGAATTGACCTGCCATAGATTGAGGTCATATTTAAATGGTTCAGATTACCTCCATCTGCAGAGGAAAATATTATTCACATGTGGAAATCGTATGAAACCCTGAACATTTTATCGGGAAAGAATAGAAAATAAACCACGCAATGCTTAAAGATGAGTCAAGAGCTGGTGAAGCTTGACAGAATTTTGTTAGTATATTAAAAGTGTTGAGGGGTAATAAATGTGCAAAGCAAAATGGGAATAAAAGAGCTACCACTGGAATGCGTCTTAAAAATTTAATGGCAAAATGATTCGTGTTGGTAAAGTCGCATTCTACAAAAGACATTGCTGGATTTAATAAAACAGAATTATACACAGAGACAAGTACTTTTTTAAAATGAGACATTTTAGTGGTACTTCATAAAGTTAAGAAAGTCATGGCTAGTCATGTTGATCATAATCTATGAACTGAAGCAATTTTGAAAAGAAGACAAAGTAAAAATTATTCTAAAACTAGAAACTGAATTTCATAAAAAAAGACTCCTTTTTTTTTTTAAGTTATTTTATTGTAGAAGTGTATTTCAAGTCACAAAGGTTGACTAGAAATGCACCCAAAAAAGCCCAAGAGTATCCATATGCCTGACAGAGTCCTAACTTTAAACTGATGGGTAAGAATCTGTTCGAAAGAGAACTCATCACCAAGGATAAGCAATAAATATTTATTGGTCAGAGGTTATAGAAAGAGTTTGGTTGTTTTTTGTGACGGAAGATTTTTTCATTTTCCAAATAAGAACCACTTTTTTTTTCTTTTTTTTTTCAAAAGTCCTTCACCACTGTTTTATTGGCCTTTAAGAAATTTCAGTCTCATTTTCTACAAGACCCAAAACTTTGTGGTTGAAACATTTAAATCTGAAATGTTGCGAATTTGTAATGAGCAGAAGACCTCGTTAACATAATTGCCCCAAAAGCAAAACGTGTGATGCTAAGATAAATGTTTAAAATGCATCTTTTGATCTGCACAGAGTTGATAAGCAGTCAGCTGCTTCTAAAACAAAAAATCCCCTTTGGTTTGTTACATGAAAGCTTGACAGCATGGCAGAATGTTAACTCATGTACTACAAAGAGTTTATTGAAAATTCAAAAATTATATATATATATATATATAGATGTCTGATCATTTAAAAAAAACTGTTTCAAGTAATAAATACTAACTGTGTGTTCAAAATTCTGTACTCGATAGCACTCTAAATCATTTTTGATCTCCTGGCAGAAGCCAATTTTAAAAGAGCGCTTATATTCAGGATTTAATTAATCTGTCAGATAATGAATACGACTTGTTGGTTTTCCACCTTTCTCACAATTAAATAAGAAAAAAAAAACATGTGTTTAAGTTCTGTTTTATCCTATTTGACTGTTGATCCCGTAATCCATCATGACTGTTTTGTAACTCCAGCCTGTTTATCTTATTTTATTTTTTTTCCCAGAACATGTGGACGGTCTGTGCTACAAGCTGACCACTGTGTGCCCGACGGTGAAGCCGCAAACTCAGGGACTTGCTAAAGATGCCTGGGAAATCCCCCGAGAGTCTCTCCGATTGGACGTCAAACTGGGACAGGGCTGCTTCGGGGAAGTCTGGATGGGTAAGGCGCAGATTACACTGCACTCAAGCATAAGACTGAATGTCAGAGATTAATTGGGTAAACTGTGATGCGCCTGAGCTTACTGTAAATAGTCTTGGTACTTACTGTAGAGCAAATGACTCAGCTAGAGGCTTTCTTCTGGCTTGTGGAGGCAGTTTTGATGTCAGTAGCTGCTTTTCTTAGCTCAGTGGAGTATTTTTACTTTAGAAAGTCATCTGAAAGTGGGAAAAATAACTTTTGTAAATATTTTCAGCTAACTTTTATAGAGTGCATTTTCTCCCAAGCTTTTTCAATCTCTGTTTTATTCATTTTGGTGTACAGTTCCATAAATACCACTGCTTTTGTCAGAGTTGCACATGACGATTAAAACACAGCAGTTTTGCTGTTCAAGTGGACTCTCATCCATTTGCAGATTCACTCTACAAATGAATGTTTCTATGTAACATAACTCCAAATTATTCGCAGAATATTTGTGTATTTTTGTTTGGGGCGTATCTACAATTTTGATAATGAAATGTACCTTGACATAGGCACAGTGCGACCTTCCATGCTAGTGGCTGGCATTTGCAAAGCAGCACCTGATGCTCCCATCGCTACAGCGTGATGCTGACAGTGGGGTGTTCAGAGTGATGGTTCATATATTTATCTGTTAAAACCACGTTTCAGTCATTAAAAGCTAAGTTTATTTCCATTTTGCTCTGTAGGACACAAAGGGATTAATTTGTTTCCACAACACTTAACTATTCATGTTGTTCTTCCCATGTCAGCAACATTTGAGGATAAATCTACTTAGTGGTATTGATACTCGACACTTGGCTTATGAATAAGTAAAGAAGGCAAATAGCTTTGTTGGCATACAGTAACACAGCCATTAGGGCTTACACACAAAGATAAAGCATCTTCTTTACATTATTCATAGCTGATGCAGTTTTAATGTGAAACACGGTTGACGTGTGTAAACTCTGTTTAATTGGTGTGTGTCAGTAATGAAGCTGATCATCATGCTGCTTCACCAGCCCACATAGTGAAGGCTGCTGTTTGATAGCTGTTGGCTCTTTTTGTGACACACAGAGTTCTGTAACCACAGGTCACGTCATACGCTTCATTTCTCCAGCCTACATTTCAGACGGGCCCCTCTGAGCGAACACAACTCTTGTCTTTAACCGAGGCTGGCTTGCAGCAAGTCTCGACATGCAAGCCTCCGCTGGGTAATCCCAGGAATTTCATTCTGCCTCTCCCTGCTCTGTTTGCTCAGGATTTTTCCCGCTCTGCTGCGACTTTTTACTGTCAATCTTCCTTACTCTATGCTTCTGGAGCATTTGTACTGTCACTCTGATTTCAGATGGCATGCTGAGTGTATTTTGCCCTACTTTATCCTTCAGCTTGGTAGAGTTTGGTCAGTATGAGTCATATATAAAGGGCAGCCTCGGCTCATTGTACGTAAGCAGGCTGTGAGTACGTCGGTCCCAACCAGGAAGTGGCTGATGGGTTTTTTTTTTTTATACACAAGGGAGAACTCCCAGAAATGAGCAATATCAAAGGATCACATTACCGCAAGTCATTTTATGAGCCTCATAGGAAAATGTTATTGATTATGCCTTGTTTTTTTTGTTGTTTTTTTTTTTTACCCAGGCACATGGAATGGAACCACTAAAGTGGCAATTAAGACGCTGAAACCAGGGACCATGTCCCCAGAGGCGTTCCTGGAGGAAGCTCAGATCATGAAGAAACTCAGACACGATAAGCTGGTGCCGCTTTACGCCGTGGTGTCTGAGGAGCCCATTTACATCGTCACTGAGTTCATGGGTAAAGGTAAGCACAATTCAAAGGCATAAGTTGGAAAATGTTATACCTGATTTTGATACACCTTACAGATTTTTCTACCGAACCATAATTTTTTATAAAGTGACATACTTGCCTCCTTTAAAAATATATTTCATTAAACAGTTTGTGCAAGGCAGATACTTGCCGTATAAAAAGGTGTCTTACTACTTTTTTTTTTGTCTCTCCGAATAGCCTTTTAGGTCAGTTGACATTAGCAACATTAATTAGGTTTGCTTAATACCAGAATGAGGAGATATTGTTCAAAACATCTTCTAGCTTTGTCCATATTCAGACGTTTATATGCACTAAAAAGACTAAACAAAAGTTAGAAATCTTACGTAGAGCATAGACTTTATCATAGTGGGAAACAATATGCTAGTTTGTACATTGCAACCTGGAAGGTTGTTGCTGTATTGTGAAAAAGAGCAAAACTTCCCTCCTTTCAAACAAACATCTGGACGTTAGGATAAGAGACATTTGGTATTTTTTTTAACTCGGTTTGCCCTTGCCGCTTTAACTTCATATCCGCAGGAATTTTGCCAGCACAGCATTTCTAAATGGTGTTCTCATCAGTTGGAGCACTGCTAACGGCATGCGCCCCTCATTGACCATATGGCTAACTGAGATATAACGGGAGTTGTTTTAATGCAAAGCGACAGTTTATTCTTAATGGCATCATTTTATTCTGCAAATAGGCTGAATATGATGTATTCCAGACTGCGGATTGACCAGCTGGTGATTACTTCTACATGTTTTGTTTTTTTGTTTTTTTTCCCCTCTGTCTTGCACATTTATCTTGCCAACCATTCATTCCATAATAAATCTCAATCAGTCCTGACAGCTTGTCCTTGCTAAAAGGTGACACCTCCTCCCTCCAGCAGACGGTTTTTGCTCTGATTAAGCAAGAACACTTGCCTTACATAATGTGCAAAATTTATTGTTAGTTTCAAAAGTAAAATATATGCAAGGTGTAAAAATTTGCTGCATAAATTGTTTTCATCAGTATCTACACACATAAAATAAAAAATATATCCTATATTCATGACCACAACTGCATTACCAATAATGAAAGTCATATACCACCATTTTTGGAAGTTGAAGAACCTGTACTGTATTGTGATTTCTCTGCCTCGGTATTAACAGAAGCCAATTTAAAGTTGGTGATTAACTGCTTCTTTAAATATGTTTTGCTTTTCTAAATGACTGCTGCAGAACATTCTCACACCTTTGAGACTTGAAGATCAAGCAAAATGTATTTATAAAAGGTGTGGTTTTCTTTGCTAAAATAACTTAAGTAGAAAATTATTTTAAACATTTTCCCACGTATAATAATTGTTTTGTGCTGTATAACCTTCCATCAGTGTAACTTATGATCATTAAGTTGGATTTAATGTTTTGAGTTTAGTTACAAAGTAAAAGAAAAGTAGATTTTTTTTTAGTTGCAAAGATCCATATGAGGATTGAGATCGGTGGAAAAAAAGTCCCACGTTATCCGTACCAAAACTTTAATGTGTCCTCCTCCTGTTTGCCCTATCTTATGTGGTTGGTGCAGATTCCTGCTGCATTACCTTTGTACACACAGGTGTGTTGATTCTACCTAACTGTAGTGTTTTTTTTGTACTTCTGACAGGTAGTTTGCTGGACTTTCTGAAAGAAGGAGATGGAAAACATCTGAAGCTTCCACAGCTGGTGGACATGGCTTCACAGGTACTGTAAATAAAACATTTAATTATATAAAATTCCTTCCTGCACTACTGTAAACATCATGAAGGGGAGAATTTTTATGCGATAGAAATAAATAAACTGTATAAAACCAGTGAAATATGGTGGTGGCAGTATTATTGAGTACTCCACATATTGATATGTCCTCCCATTGTTTTGTGCTGCACATCCCAGATCGCAGATGGCATGGCCTTCATTGAGAGAATGAACTACATCCACAGGGACCTCAGAGCTGCCAACATTTTAGTTGCGGACAACCTGGTCTGTAAGATCGCAGACTTTGGCTTGGCTCGGCTCATAGAGGACAACGAGTACACGGCTCGTCAAGGTGGGCGTTTGGACCGTCATGCCACTGGTGCACTCAACATGACCGCTGATGTATTTTTAAGACTGTCTTTTAATACCTTTGAAAGACTGCTTTAGATTATTACACATAAAGGTTGGGTAAGAGCAGGAAGCAATTAACTTGCACCTTCTGGATGCCTCCCTTCTCAACAGAATTGGGTCTGTTTTCAGAAAAGTGAAATCAGACCCAATCCTGCAGAGCTGTCTTTGGGGTCGATTTCTTCCTGCTTCTGTCTGATTTGGTTCTGGTTCCAGCAGCAGCGAAACATTCAAACCAAACGCATCCAGGAAGTTTCTCATGGTTACCAAAAGAATGTTGTTTCTCTTTAAGTTGCTTAAGAACTTTTATCCAATTATTAAGGGTGTGATATATATTAATGTATTTGAAATGTGTAATCAGTCTGGAATAGATAAAAATGTGCAGTAAAATCAAAAGTGGGACCAATACAGCTGCATGTTGTATATGATCATCCCGCCATGAAAAATGGTAGGCGTGAAATGATGCCTGTCTTAATGTGTCCCCTATTTTATTATTATTCTTGTACATTTAGCTCTTTTCTGACCTCATTCTTAAAATTTTGACTTAATCTTTTTTTGTGTTTTCTTTTTCTCCTCAGGTGCTAAATTCCCCATCAAGTGGACGGCCCCAGAAGCCGCTTTATACGGTCGCTTCACAATCAAATCAGACGTGTGGTCGTTTGGAATACTACTGACAGAGTTGGTAACAAAGGGCAGAGTTCCATATCCAGGTAAGCAGAACATGGATGCTCATACACATGAAAGAAAGATGACTAATAAGGATGTGCTGCCTCAGAACCCCCCCACACACCCCCCTGGCCTTGATATTTTAATTCTGTCAATTAAATCTTTTATTATCTCTCCTGTGTGGATCAGAATAGAAATGGGTTTAACAGGTGTGAGTCAGAGCTGGTATCCTGTGACTCAGGGGAAAACCCCTCCACCAATGTGATCTCTTTCTCCCAGTCAGAGCATGCTGAGCCTGGCTGTCTGTATGCGCTTTTATCAGCGTTCTGAATTCAGCCCATCCTAACCACCAGGTCAGCCTGCCAGACCATCTGGCTACGGTGGCTTTGCTTTCACTTCAAATCATTCGGTTTAATTAATTCTGCCCTTGTTTCCTTTTTAAGCCGTGATGTACACTTTTTTTTTTTTTCTTTCTTTTGTGTGTCTAGGGCCGGGGTTAATTTTCTAATCCAATGTTCTGATGCAGATGTTGAATTAGAGCATGACGTTGTTTCCTCTTTAAATTACCTTTGTCGTAATAAATATATCTGAGCAGGGATGACCAAACATTTAATTCGGAGTTCAGGTTCTAAGATGAAAGCCATAAATCATGCTAACACCATAGCATCCGGCATACCACCGGGCTATCGTATCCCAGAATCAGCAGCTGCTCTGAGCCCTGCCGCTCTCTCTCCCAGTGTGAGATAATCTGATCCCCACTCTCCCACAGTGGAGTGGAGGGGAGGGGGATGAGGCCACGGCCGTGCCACTAATTCCGTCATAACCTCTTTTAGCTGCAGTTGAGCTCCCAACGGAGCGATCTCTGTGCCGTGTCACAGGGTGCAGCATCGCTGTCTTCCTGTCTCAGAGCGGAATCCACGGCTCAAGGATAAAGCAGCGCTGATTGGCATTCTGCTTGACACCAATGCTGGTGGTGACAAACGGCAGCATGTTAACCACGCTGGGGCATCTATGCCAACACTCCTAACAATGTCTTTGGTCTGTCAGCGCTGCAGGTCTCTCAGGAAATAACAGCCCAGCTTCCTGTCAGGCCACTCAGGTTTTCTGAAAATGTTCTTTTTTAGACAGTGTTTTCTGTGGTAATTTCTCTAGCCAATTGACAGAAATACAACTTATTGTGTTGATCATCTAATCAAATAAATCTTCTTGACATTATAACATTTTCCATGTTTGCATTGAGGATAGTGGTGATGCGGATTTAAAAAACATGTGTTGGCCAAATTTTTCCATCCCCACAACTAATCTTTTTTCCTGCTTCTGCTCCACATTTGTTTTTTGTTTTTTTTTCTCCGTCTGAGATCTTTACCATCTTTACTGGTGGTCAGTCAGTTTTCTTGCGTGTATATTTTATTGTTTTATAAAAGCAAACCAAAAAATTTTTTAAAAGTTTTTACATACAAACAAAACTTCTAAGTATCTTGTTGAGATTTTATTTGACAGACCAACACAAAGTAGTCCATAACCTTTGAAGGGGAAAGAAAATTACGTTTTTTTTTTCAATGCGATCATACCTTTTTGAGCTCGTCTCCACTTGCATCTTGCCTATTCTTGATTAAAATGAGCAGTGTACGACCAGCGATTTTATTTATTTATTTTTTTCAGTCTTGCCAAATTGAATTGAATTTATATCTAGCAGGGGTCGGCAACCAAAAATGTTGAAGGAGCCATATAGGACCAAAAAACAAATCTGTGGAGCTGCAAAAAAAATAATGAAGGCAAAACAGGCTTTAAATGTCTATATTAGCCGATTATCAAAATGACTCAGTGTACACATAATTAGCATGCATGATTAAATGTTTATTTTCCCTGCAGTGTGTCCTGGTAGGAATGACGCACTTCATGGCATTTTTATTATGAAAATGGACAGGGAAAGGGTCTTTTCTTTTTTCCTTTTGGAACTCAGAAAATCTGCTTTGTTACTAAATATATGAGCCTATATGGCAGGATTGTGTTCTACGTGTTTAATGTGACTTCGGGAGGCACTGTAGTGACTGGACTAACCAACTTTGATTCCGTTAATCAAACTCCAAATTTCCCAACTCAGAAATTCCCCAAACAACCCTAGAAGTGCAAGCCTTACTTACTAGAATGTATTTCTTCAATATACTCATTTTGATTCTGTGTTTCTCAAGGCATGGTGAACAGAGAGGTACTGGAGCAAGTGGATCGCGGTTACCGCATGCCCTGCCCCCAGGGCTGCCCCGAGTCACTGCATGAGATGATGAGGCAGTGCTGGAAGAAGGAGCCAGATGAAAGGCCAACGTTCGAATACATCCAGTCCTTCCTGGAAGACTACTTTACAGCTACGGAGCCACAATACCAGCCTGGAGACAACCTCTAGTCCTGGGATTTAGGTTAAACTCTAAGGTACATTGGTGGAGATCAAAAAATTATTTTTACACAAAAAAAGCAATTCAAAAGTAGGCCATGACAACACTGGCATCTGAAAATGATTGTCCCTGATGTACAATGGGACCAAGTGTGCAAATGGTTATATTAAGCTCTGGGAAACTATCAGACTAAATTCATGTGAGCTGGCCATAACACTGTGATACAAACAGACAGATGGACGTGTTTTGTTTTGTTTTTTTCTCTCTAAATTTTTTTAAATGATGGTTTTCTCCCACCTTACAAATTCCCTCTTTTTATTGTTAAGTCATATGTTTTAATCTGAATCCAGATCTTTTATATGAACTATCGTTTGGTTTGAATCCGTAAGTGGATTAAGGACGTCTTTCTAAGCGACCAATAACTGGTTAACTTGAGTATGTGATATGAGTGTAAAGCATGTGGCTAATTAAATAAAAAGGTCTGCTGAATGGATGTAAGAATGTACTGAGAGATCAAAGCTGATGTACATAGAGTTTATATTAAAACCATATTTTTAGCAGGTGTGATCAGAAGGACAATTCAGGATAAGAGCTTGGTTTTATATGATTTTAACTTGAACTGAAAACTCAGTTTTTCCTTTTTTGCCTTTCTTTTTTTGTCATTTTAATTTGGTAATCCTAAAACAACATTTTGATAATTTGCATAGATTTTTGTTTCTAATTATCTTTTTTTTAAAAGGAACAATTTCTATGAATGAACTTTAAAATTAGGGAAAAAATAATCTGATTTAATTTGTCAAATTGTCAATTTTTTTTTTTCTTTTTTTGCTTTGAGTTGCTCAGAATTAAATATCGGTTTCAGGAAGCTAATTAATTAGCAACATACAGGGAAGACTTTTGGTAAATGTGTAAAAAAAGACCTTTCAAATAAGTTTAGCTCTTATTTGTTTGTTTGTTTTTTTTTATAAATATATATTTCTAGTTGGTGTTGAATTTCTAATTGGCAATTTATGACATCCAGTGAAGGTTGGATTCAGGAATTTACATTCCCTAAAGATACCTAACAAATTTATTTAATTTTAAAAGTCACATTTATTTATTTTTTTTAGATAAATGATATACTTTATAAATTGATCAAAACATTGAGGAACGTTTAACTTCAGCTCATAAGTTCCTGCTTAGTCTTTTTTTATTTTTTGGCGCATATGTCTTTACATTTTTAATAAACTCTCTTCAAAATGGGAAAGGTACGTGAACATGGTTAGTTGGTTAGTTATTGTAACCAAGGCACAATTTGGTTACAATAAGTCACATGGATACTCTTAGGAACGTCTACAGTCAAAGCAAAGTTTAAAATGACAGAAACTGATGCAGGTTTATCATTCCACTCCCACTCAGCGAGGATGATGGGAACGGAGGTTAAAAAATAGAAATCTTCAAAATTCTACTGTTAAACTACAGCTAGTATGAAAATATGGTACTGCAAATAAAAGATGAACTTATTTTGAGCTTTTTTTACACATGTGAGGAGGTTCTGTACTTGAGTATGACATTTACCTCCACTTTCACTCTCATAACCTAATCTAATAAAACTCAGATAACAGAAGCACATAACAGAAACTATGGCTGAGCCATGGCTTAGTTCTTTAATGAATAATAAAAATCTCAAAGTATGTTTAAATTCTCACAGGTACAGAATCCTTGAAAGTATGAGAAATTAGACAATATTAAAGATGTGATTTTTTTTTTTTTTTTTTTTTTTTCTTTTCTTTCTGTGCATCATTCATGTAAAAGATTGTCCCTTAAGAATGAGACCTGATCTAGTGTGGGTACACATGATGAAAGTTATGAGAATGTTAACTAATATGATTTTGTACAGAATAAAATAAAATGATAAACTAAAGGTTACATGTAGCTTTCATGTGTTTAACATCCACTAAAAAAAATCAGAAAGTGTCTCATTTCACTTGGTCTGTGAATAGGACATATTTTGTGAAGTTACACTATTTAACAAGAAGAAAACTCAGGTAAATATTGTCTACAGCTGTAGTGTCTTCGGATATCAACACAAAGTTGTTTACTACTATAAAGTGCGGACAATAAAGAAGACGCAGCAGTGTTACGCATCTTCAATCCTGTTGGGGAAACAAAACGTACTGTAAGCAATAGAGGTCAGGAGTTTATGGTTTGTATTGTATCAAAGAAGTGGAGCGCATTGCTAAAGCTGAGCTGTTGAGCGAGACTCACCTGACCATCTCCTTGTACTTGTCCAGAGCCTCCTGGGCCACATACTGGATGAAAGCTGGGTCATGTAGCTCCAGCTCCCCAGGGATGTTGAGAGTGAGTGGGGGAGAGTTCAGGACGTTTACTTCCACCTTAGTCTCAGAGGCAGACATGTTCTGCTTCTCATGGCTCTCTGGTGCCACCTAGAGAAAGGAAAAGGTAATTGCATTTTCTCTTGCAGACAGATGCATCACCTTTTTTAATTCAGGATGTCAATAACAATGTTTCTGTCATAAATTCGGAACAGAAACATATTCTGATGAAGCTGGTAATCTTCAGCCTGTGATTTCTTCTCCATGAAGCTGAATCATCACATATTGTGATATTTCAGGTCTTTCTTTCTGTTAATGCTGATGAACAGCTAATGAAATTCATCTTGGAGAATTTAAATACTACATAAGACTAACAAGAACAGAAGATTTGAAAGGAAATGTTGATTTAGATTTTAGCGTTTGCACATATTACTCCAGCAGGGAGACAGTTGGATTCTGGGTCTGCTGAGATGTCGAGAAAACCTCTGCTGCTTTAAATGTGGCCTTCAGCTGCTCTGCATTGTTGGCTCTGATGTTTCATCTCCCTTTTGATAAGACTTCATAGATTCTCTGTTGGTAACAGCATGGAATGTAAAATTCCCTGACTGATGGTTGCACTTTCTTTGGACATGTTGCAACATAGTGAACCAACACCAGCTGATGATTTGTTGCCCTAAAGTGTGGACACTTCACACTGAGCATAGAGCAGCTTGGATTCTGTACTTCTGCACTCTTCCTCCAGACTCTGGGATGTTGTCTAGATAAGATGGTAAATTTACTTTCATACAACAGAAGGACTTAGAACAACTGAGGAGGAGTCCACTCCTTTTTTCTTCATTCAAGTGAGATGCTTCTCATGTTGTTTCTGCTTTGAAGGGATGAATGGCACTGGAAATGCAGCAGTTATAGCAAATATTTTAGATACAGTGACTCTTAGAGCACTGTAGAAAACATTAATGAATTCAGCAGCACAAATTAAAATTGCTTGTAGAGGTACAATCAAAGCTGCAAGGAATGGAGGGTATAAATTTGTAGGAGTTGTAAAAGAGTAAGCAGGTCTGTTATTCTTGATATTCGTGCATCGTTGTCCACCACAGGTTCTCCTTCCACTAAACTTTTTGTCATGTTTGAATGCAGCACTCTGGGAGAAGCTAACCTCTTTACCAAACATCTTCCAGATGATGTCTGTGATTGTTTTGTCTTCCCTATGGTTTTCAGATTTTTACTTGTTAAATTCAATTGCTGAAATAAATTCACTTATGAAACATGGAAAAAGTTTATTCAATACATATTCACAGCTTATTCAATCATACTTTTGCGTCCTCTGTTCTGTTGTGTGTTTTTGTCAACCCTGCCTACTCACCATTGTGATGCGGAAAACATTTTGAGGAATGCTGCTGTTGCTGACAGCCTGAGCCACCCAGCTGAACTCGGCTGCCATGTTGGTCAGCCACATGACCGTCTCATCGGTGTGATGCTGGACAATGGACAAGATCTCATCATATTGCTGTTTGGAGACATCCAGCAGCTGTGATATTTCATCCAGCTCCACATGCAGTTCACGAACACTGGGGCACTCTGTGGTGAAATGAAAGCATGAGCTGTGGCCTGTAAAGGTGTCAGCTTGACAAAAGTAATACAATTTGAGTGAAGAGGCTATTCACCGGTGAGCAGAGCTCCCTGGCAGGCCTCACACTTGTTCTGAAGCTGCCAGCACTCTGATGTCTGCCTGCGGAGGTCTTTGCACAGCTTCCTGTTCTGCAGGAAGCGAGGGAAGCTTTTTATCTCTGGACAAAACAGAAAAATGTGTATATAATTACATCCACACAACTCTGGTTCAGTGGCACAGGTATGGCATCAGCAACGTGAAAAGACCTGAGTTACCTTTCTTAGTCTCCTCCTCCACAGTCTGATGGATATCATCAAACACCTGGGTAACCACAGCTCCAAACTCCTCCACCACGCTCTTTCCAAAGTCAAAGAATGACTCCAGCACCTCATCCAGCCCAACGCCCTGCAGGAAGCCGGAGTCACGCCCAGGGTAGTATGGATCGGAAGCGTTTTCCTCTGATAGTTCATTGGTGTTGTTCAGGAAAGCCTTCTGAAGGACTCCGTCAAGCCTGCTGCTCATCCTGGAAACCAAGGCGATGCTGCAGTTCACCAGGGTCCCCACCTTGCTCATAACGCGCTTGAAGGAATTCTCAATCTGAACTACATCTGGTTCTGATTCGTCAGGACTTTGGTTCACCAGGATGTCTCCGGCCTCCAGAGGGCGCTCTCTTGGACCAAAGCGTCTGGAGACTCTTTGGAAAAAGGATTCCACCTGCAACACATGAGCATTATGGCAGTTGGCGTATTCGACTGCTATCCTCCCTTGCAACTTTAGGCTTTCGACAATTGCAGAGACAATAAATTCAGAGTTAAAGTCTGAATTTATTGAAACTGTGTGTTGGACCCCTATCTGTGGTTGCTTAATGTCTCGTCTTTGCGAGATAAATGAAGAAATTATTGTTTGTCTGTCTCCACTGTCACATTATTTTATGATCCGTTTATGATCTGGATTCAACATAAGGAAGATTAGCTTGTATTTTATATTATTTCTTCACTGTATTTACACCTTCCAGGCATCTAAAGACCAAAGAAAACAACTTGTGAGGTAAACTAAGTACTCCAATTTTGTTCTGCAGGACAGCCAGTCATAAATGGACACTTATGATTATAAAAGAGATGTAATGTCATGCTGCAAGGTTTTTAAGTAAGCAATTACTTAAGCGATGTTTATTTATGTTCCAAAGCAAAATAGAAGGTCTCAACCCAACTTCTTTTGGATTCTTTTTTTAACATTGTAAAAAGAAGGTTGTCATACCTTACTGCGAAAAGAAGCAAAGCCCCTGCGGCATGTGGAGGTGTAGAAGGTTTTACATGCATCCTCCAGACAGGGTCTGCATTCCTCCCACTCTGACTGCAGGGAGTCTTTGCACTGCTCCTCTGCCTCCTCCAGCTTCTCACTCACATCCTTTGCTAGCTGGGCTGCCCCCTGGTGGGAGAAATGAAAGCTTGTAACATGTTTTTATCGTGTTTGGATCTTTTTTTTTTTTCTTCTCATTTATGTCAGACAAGTTCTCTCGCCTTCTTCTTGTCGCCACTGTGCTTCAGAGAGTTCATGAGGTGCTCATGCTTCTGCTCATTCCTCCACATCACCTCCCTCATCTGCTTCACGCCATACAGCGCTCTCTTCATCTCCTCATTCACAAGCTTTTCACCATCTTCTGACAGCTCTGAGACAAAAAAAATTAACACGTTGCAATATTTCCTTTTCTCACACTTACAACCGATTTTAATATTTAATATTTGGAACAAATTAAGTCTTTCTTTGTCTGGATGGAAACAGAGATGGGAAAAGATTCTGACTTGCCAACTTACGTTTTAAGATGTCCTCTGAAAAGACATTCATTTGGTCAGCATCGGCAAAACTAAGGACACATGATGCAGCAACGAGAGTCATCAAACTGAGAAGGAACTTCATTCTTAGGGGCTGTTTGTGATGTGATGTGATTCAGATCAGTCTGAAACAAAGAAAAGAGAAATTCTGTTATTTAGTTTTCTTTGCAGGAGTTTTTTGACGACTGATAGTAAAAGTCAACTTTATGCATGTCAGAGTGAGTGGGTTTTTTGTTAGTTTTTTTTTTTTTTTTTTAATACAAATCAGAAAATACTCCTCTACTATGACACCCATTGATAAAATATGGGTGTCATATTTTATTATGATGAGTGATGCCACCTTTATGAGTAAATGGAATCCACTTATGTGTCATTTAATCTCGGTATGAATCCGGCTGTTTTGCAAAGGTCTAAAGGTTTTGTTAGAAAACATTACATGAAGCATTATTAAGAACAACGAGCAGGCGAGTCAGGGCTTTATGGTTATCTATCCTTTGCCAAACCACAATCTCCAGCAGTCAGAGAGATGGGGGACAATCTGAACTGGTCTTTGCAGTTTTGACATGACAAAATATGGAAAAAAAAAAAAAGAATCTAGACATGTTAATACTTTAGTCACTTGTTTTAAATCTGATCGAGGTAATAGGGTTTTAGCTTGACTGTGATTTAACGCCAGAGGCGCTTATCAAATCTACCAGTAGGTGGTGCTACACATTTGCTCACAAAGTATGGCCACTTGGAAATTCTTTTCTCTTGGTTTGATCACACATGAACATTTCTGTTGAGTATTTTTGCTCTTGAAAACTATAAAGAATTCATTGGGAATAAGGAAATTCTTCTGGTGGCAAGAAGAAAAAATACCCAGACTTTCTTACATTTGTACATTAAAGTTCCAGTTATAAGTAGAGAAGTTTAGGAAGATTTAAAAGGTTACATAGTTTTACTATTTGCAACACTTTAAACAAACTTAGTCTGTTTTTCACTGCATTTAATTTATTCTATAACCATATTTCCTCTTTTGCGTTTCACATCTGACTGTAGTTTTTAGTCTGAGCCGCACCGCAGAGAGGCCAGCAGAAATGTGTGAGCCCTGAATAAATTACATTGTTGGGTTCATCTCAGCAGGAAAACAGTGTTTACGTCAGCGACCGTCTGCTGTTCCAGGAGACCGAGCTCCAGCCAGTCACGAAAATATACAGAGAACAAGCACAAAAAAAACGTTAAAAAATCAAAGCAAATTTTTTATTTTTTTATTTTATTATTTTTTTTGCTCATTTTGATTCAGCAGCTGAACTCTCCTGTCTGCTTCGCTTTATTCCCGGTTATAAATTGGAGTTCAACAATATGGCAACGAGCGAGGATTTACTACAAATGGAGATGTGCCTATTTGAGGCCAGGGTTTAAACTGGTTATAAAACCTGCTTGTTTAAATCCTGCTGCCGTCAAATTTAACCTTTATTTCTAAACTTCATGAAGTATTGTGAAAAGATGGCTAAAAGATTATACATTTAAAGATGGAACCAAATATTTGTAACATTTTCAAGTGATGAAAAAAGATGCCTAAAAGTCTTATAAGTAAGATATCTCACTGTGAAGGAGCAGGTAAAGAGCTAATTCTTTCAAATCATGAAAAGAGTCGGATCTACTGAAATCTCAGCAAGGGAATAAGAAGCACAAGTAAAATTTACATGAGACTGAAAGGTTTTGACTATAGAAGTTGTTCTATCAGAACCAAAACAACTCACCGGCAGAAGACTGAAGCTCTTCCTCCTTCTGATACAAAGTGTTTTGTGTGAACAGAAGTGTTTATGTTATCTTGACCTGCTCAGGTCTATTTGTGCTCGTCCTACGTGAACTTTATCCTCTTACTGTCTTTGCATGAGGTTGATGCCCGTTAATCCACCGCTGGGCATGCTCAGAGGAAGGATTTGCGTAAGTGGTCATATCAAAGCAGCTGCTTGTTGCTCACAAAACTAATTAGATTTTTGGTCATTTGCAATGAGCATCTAGTGGCTGGAAATAGTTTTAGTTACCAAAAAATAATAAAAGATGGTTGATTGCTAAACATGTGCAGCGCTTCTCTGGCATCAGCTCTTAAATCATCTGTCAGTGGGAATCGTCTAGGTCTTGGTTCTAACAATACAAACGCATTCAGAAGCTGTTTCATCACAGTGAGCTCATCTTTATTGTTTTTGTTATTGTGATGTTTGATGATTAATTGGTTTGGGTAAAGGAAACATTTCTAAATGAGGAAGAAATTAGACCAACGAGATGATTTTCATTTAAGATCCCAACTGATTTTCACTGCTTGGAGGTCTGGAAACCAAGAAACTACCATCGTTTGATACTGCAAGAGAATTTCATTGAAAAGGCTTTTCCTTTTGCCAAACTTTTATCCATTTTCTTAGATTAGAGACACAAGATTCAATGTTTGATAGATCAATGCAAAATAGCAAATCATTCTGAAGTGGAAGAAATATGATGCATTGTTTTTCAATTGTTTTACAAACAAGCATCTGAAAAGTGTGGGAGACATTTGCAGTCATCAGTCCCCCATTTTTTAAGATCCTTAAGTTATAATATGAGAAAGATTTAAAAGAATGTGGTACAACTTCCAACTATCTACAACTATATGTCAACTTAAAGCGACAGGCAAGGCGAGGAGAGAAATCTCCATCGCAAGAGTTACCAAAAAATAATTTAAAAAAATGTTTGAAGCTGATTTTGTGACAACAAAAACACAAGCAACTTGTCATTTTCCTACAAGTTCAAATGCAGAGTCTAAGATATCACATAGAATCCCAGTCCTTCATCTCATATGACAATAGCATAAAAAGTTAATGGGTGCGACTAATATCTGAAGCCTGTATATCTATTTGCATTGACACTGACCAAAAATACCAAGGATCTGTTTAGTTGTAAATGACTTCAACATACCTCCTCATCAGATTTGAATCCAATGTGTGACACAGGAAATTGTTTTTAGGTTTTTCTCCGCAACCATTCCTCCTCTTGTGCTCTCTGCAGAGTCTGTGACCCAGAAAATTGAGTCCTTAAAGGATCATAATCAGAAGCAGACAACTTTAGCCCTTTCTGGCACTTCCAACACCTGGTTCATATAACACCATAGGAAGAATATTTTACCAGATATTATCCTCTGGTCCACCTAAACCACAGAAAAGACTTTATAGTAAAACAAGTTCCAAGTGGTAAAAGACTGCAGGCAAGCAATTAATCACAGAGAGATCAATGTAAAACAAGAGTTTTAGGCACTAAACTGTTGAACATGATCACATCGGTATGATTTAGTTTATGGAAGACAAACAGATGAAGGACATAAACAGCTTTACAATGAACAAAGAGCTGATGAATGGATGTTCTTTGAGGTAAAACTGAACAGAGAAACGTTAAGTGTCGCTCAGTCAACCTCAGTTCGACAGGATACAGCATCCCTTGGAGCTTCATGTGATCACATTAAAAGTACTGAGATGAGAAATGTGTTTTTGCTTAAAGCAGGGCCCCTCATGAGGTCATATTACAACTTTTTTCACTTCATATGAAAATGAATCTGTCATGCTTTCCAGCTTTTGTTTTTAATTTTAAAGTTATTCTCATTTATTCAGAACTTATTTGTCTATTCCAGTGAAGTACCTAAAAAAGAAATCAATCAATAAGGTTTAAACAATCCACAGAATCAATGCAGTTACTCAAAATACAAAACATTTTCTAAGAAGTGTTAAGAAATGTTAATGTGAAACAATCTCTAAAGCATATGAGTGGTTAATGTAGTGTTATTAACTAAGGAATTCCAAGTATTCTCTTTAATCAAACGTTCAAAATTTAGCCATAGATTTATATTAAATCTGCACATCTTTCATTTCATTTCATTTTGAACAGTACAATAAAGATTTTCTAGAACGTTTTCAAACATGGGCCCTATCGTTTATGCACGTATGTCCTGAATTTCACCACAGAGCCACAAGAAAGGATATTTCAGTTCTATGACTGGAACCCTTTTCATGTTTGGTCCCGTATTTAATTTCCCGCTGAGTTCATGACCAAACTTGAAACAAGCCAAAATAAGTGCTGCGTGTGAAGATAGTTGGCAAACATCACAGTTACATCATCCCCTTTACTGCCCCCAAGTGGCCAAAACAGAACACTAAGCTTGCATTGTGCAGGTGGACTCTATCCAGCTTAGAAAAAAATCAAAGTAAAGTCAAAATAAGAACTGGAGATTACAGATTTGTAATTCAAATCTCAAAGCAAGGCAGTCCTTTTACAACTATTGTATAAGTGCTTCATCTTTAAGGAAATTGTTAGATCCATTTCACACCTTTTTTATTTTCTCCCTTATCCAAACCTCCATGTTATGCAAGTTCAAACTGTGCAATCAGAATTTGTTTGTCATTATTAAATATAATCACTCTCGATGGTAAAATCACAAAGCGGCGCACGCATAAAAAGCAGCTGTGTGCAGACGGTGCGCACAGATGTGAGGAGCTCGTGGTGCGGCACTTCCTCTCACGTTAGGACTCCTTAAGTTTTTAAGCTCCTCTTGTTGCTGCAGCCGCGGGAGTACCACCTCAGATCCGAGTAGGACAGGGAGACAAGCTCATCTCAGCATCTCTCTGAACTGACAGAAGCCAGGGGAAATCATATGAAGCGTGCATCATTTCAACCAAGTTCTTTTTTATTTTATTTATTCATTTGATTTTTTTTTCTTTCTTTTTTTTTTTTTTTTTGCAGCAGCAGCATAAGCAATACCTGCACTGAAAGAGAAGAAAGATAGAGCTAGACATTGGGATAAAAAAAAAAAAAAACTTGGATTTGCCTCCTATTTTTTCTTCCTTTTTTTTTTTCCATTTTCTTAACTTGTTTTTCCTGCTAATAAAACGAGGACAGTGTGATACCTGCACATTCAAGGTGCCTTATGGCAAAATCCAATGCGATGCTGGAGTGACTTCAACCAATAGATAAACAGACTCCAGTGAGCCACAATGAAAGGTAGGTTTCACTTTAATGATAACTATTAAAACAGTTTTACATCGACCGCAGGCTTATGAACGCCACGTGTCAGTGATGACTGATCAATTGTTCATCGCTCTCTTTTTTTTGTCACATTTTCCTGCGCTCATTCTTTCCCCTGCTCAGGGACAAGAGGAGAGGAATGCGTGGGTTACTACTCTAACATCTGGTTTCAATTACCAAGCATTTGCCTGAAATTGTTTAGCATCTGTCCACCGATGAACATCAGACAGAAAAGGCAGATATTAAAAAAAAAAAAAAACCCAGCTGTCCCAAACAGAAGTTATGCACATGACTTTAGACAAATGGCGCTTGAATGTGCAGCTCTCATTCATGCACTCATTTTAAAAACTGACCCTGGCTCAGATAAATCAAGTGCTGCTGCAGGAACTAATGAGTCAGTTTTAATTGAAGCATATTAAAAGCTTCGTTGTGGCCTCACTTGTACTCCTGCTGCTTTTAAATACTAAAATACGCAGTTTGAATCAGGCTGACGCTGATGTAAACAAAGGCTTATAATAAACTCGCCTGGATGCGAGGCTCATGTGGTTCCCTGATGTGTTGGACTTTGCTAAATAAAGACTGAGGCATGTAGTTCCCAGCCTCTCTGGGTAAGTCAGTAAGCTATGAACTTGTGGGAAATAATTAACATCCCAACAACTCTGCCACCTTGTGGTCGTTCTCGGAAAAACCGTAGATTCTGAGAATAGCAACAGGGCCTTGCAAAAGTATCCACACCGCATTGAATGTTTTTCACACGTTGTCGCGCTGCAACCACGAACAAGAACGGATTTAATGATACACAGTTGTTGTTGTTATTTTCTGCTCTCCACATTTTTTAAAAAAAAATGTGGAGAGCAGATTCCATCCCCTGCAAATGACATAATTTCTGCATGACTGAAGCTGGTATGAAGGCCTCAGAGAGAAGTTAGAGAATATTATAGAACAAACAAGCATGATGAAGACAGAGGAGCACAGCTGGCATAAAAATGTGGAACATTTTTTAATCAGGGTTAGATTCTAAAACAAAACAGCACGCTTATAGTCACTCATGGAAAATTGCTTAATCTATAGCCTGAAAATGGAGACATTGTTTGTTGTATAAAGCCTTTAGGGGTCGAATTCGCAGTTTGCCAGGAGACATTGAGGAGACAGAAAATTCAGACGAGACGAAATTCTTTGGAAAACTCGCACTGCAACACTGAAAACACCACCCCGTTTCAAAACATGCTCATCATGCTGTGGAGGATGATTTTACTTAACAGGCGAAATTTAGTTTGTCAAAGTGTAATATCCCAACATTTGGAAAAAATGGAAGAAAACCAGTTGGAGATTGCTAGCAGAGGAACGATGTAACGGCTTAACCTCAAACCCAATTAATGTGTTAAAATCCAGCTTTAATTATTGCGCCGAAAGCCAATTGAAATTCATTTGAATTGTACTGGAGATTTTCTGTATAGACCTTTAAGAAAACATGTTTTGGATACATTCCTACTTTAGATTAACAGTTTTTGTTGGTCTTACAGTGGGTTAAAATTGATTGCAGAGTTTATACACCATGCTACATTATATTGCCAAAAATATCAAGTTGCTTGCCACAAACACACACATACAGCCATTCAGACATTCACACACAAACTGTAATGATACCTTAATCTCGATATAGACTTGGCTTACCCCTAGCTGCTATAACAACTTCTACTTTTCTGGGAAGGCTCTTCCCAGGGGTATGAGTTTTTTTTTTTTTTTTTTCTTGCAGAAGTGCATGTATGAGGTTAGATAAGATGAAACCTGGTTCGTAGTTTAAACTCTAGTTTAATATTGAAATCAAGACTTTTTGCCAGGCAGTTGAAGTTCCTCCACGCCAACTTTAGTCTCCTCTTGACCTTGCTTGGTGAATTCCCAAAAGTCATCCTGAAAATTTGGATGCATAAACTTGTCTGGAACGTCTTTGTAAGCAGTAGCATTAAGACATATTTTCACCATGACTGAAGGTCAAAGGCCAACCTCTAAAAAACAATCCCAC
The DNA here is from genome assembly GCA_010277015.1 of Poeciliopsis turrubarensis. NCBI lineage: Eukaryota > Metazoa > Chordata > Actinopteri > Cyprinodontiformes > Poeciliidae > Poeciliopsis > Poeciliopsis turrubarensis. The sequence continues at coordinate 7,312,991 of VMRN01000007.1, forward strand.
ATCATAAGACAACCTCCACACCTGGCACACCACACTCAGGCAATGGCAATTCCTTGCAACCACAAAATCCAAACTATTTGGAGTGCCAGCTGTTAATGTCAACATGCACAGTGATCATATAGTGATTTCACCTAGAGTAGCCTTTCAATGTGAATTTGTATCCCTTTTGTTGTTATACCACAAACAGCTGACTCCAGAAGGATTAGCAGAAAATAAATGTCATTGCTTAACTTTTTCGGTGGCATTGTGACATGGAACCATCCTTAAATTTACTGAGCTTCAGTTTGTTTTATCCATAGTTGTGTAATTATGAAATACTTCTGCAATGCTCTGCGTTCAGATTACAGGGAAAGGTCCATCAGTTTCATCTGTAAAACAAATGAAATTTCCATCTGATGAAATGCTAATATTGAGCAACCTTCTCCTAAGTAGCACTGCTGTAGCTTTTATAAATGAAATCCAAACAACATTCACGCTGATTCACATTTTTTTTAAATCAGCCATTTGGAAATAAAAAGCGAAGCGTGATTTCCCCTGAATGACGCTTGAGCAGCCAGGGACGCTCATGTTGTCCAAGTGTGATACAAACACAATCATGTCGCTCATAAACATAAACCGGAAAATGTTTAGTGGAGATGTTGGGAAAGCCAAAATTCCTTCTTTGGATCTTTTACAACAGCTTGGATTATTCATATCACTCTTTAGCTTATTGTGGGGTCTGCTATGTGGTAACTGTGATTAGAAGCTCATTTCCCAGAAACAAACGAAACCACATTTTCTCAATGGAGGCTTGTTACCCTATGAACTGGAATCTGTTCTGTTTTTTTGTCTTTCTATGATCCGTCTAGGTCATTTTAAACAAAGTTGCATAAAATAATCTTTGTCAACACATAGTATTCATTTAGTTTTTTTTTTATGTAACTTGTTTACAGAAATGTGAATAAAATACTTAACCAACCATGTTAAACGACCTGCACCTCTGACGGCTAAAACATTTATTGTTTTGTTTCATGTTTTTAAATTAAATTAATTTTTATTTCCTTAATTTCCTTTTTTCTCTGCAGACGAATTTACTGATGAAGAGGAGGTGCAGTCCTTCGGCTATAAACGATTTGGTAAGCATTGGCTTCCGCCTTCGTTTCTTGCTTTGACCGCTCTTCCTATTAGTTTCACTCCCAATGACACAATGTTCATGTTAATAGAAGTTATTGCATTTTAGGGGCTGTTGTATTTTGTTTGGAGTAAATCCCAGCTACACTAATCTCTAAGGTCAAAGAGAAACCAGAATTTCCCAGAAACAAGTTCACTTTTGGCTTTTGCCTTCATTGTTTCTTTTCCTTTTTATACAACTACTGTGTACAGTAAAAATGGAAACCACAGACTTCTGGGTGTTCCTGACCAGCTGCTGACTTTGCACTGTTTTCACAATTTCAGAGCGCTTTCATTTCACCCAGCATAAAACTATTCTTTTGTGAATTAACTTTTCTCCTCACTTTTTCTCCGCTTGAGTGTTTTTGTTCTTTCACAGCAGTGATTGCTCTGAAATGAATCACATGTTCCAGTTTAACACAAAGTAAAACACATCAGTGATTAGGCTGAAAAATATTTATCAGTTTTTGTTTGTTTTCTGTTGATTATTAAGTGTAAAATTAAACCATATTAATAAAAGATTAATTTCTTTTTTTCTCATCCTTACCCAGTATGCTGTACATTGTTGAGGGCTCAATGGAGTGGGACTTTTGATCTTTCAAGCAAGGCAATGTCTTTTGTCCAATGAGCCAATGCAATTTGACTAGACAGGAAAGTTGATCCAAAATTCCTGCACATCTTCTTTTGTGTTATTACCTCCTTCAGCTTGTGCTACTGCAAGGTTTGGATGATGTATTGGTTGACCCTGGGGCCTTTTGCAAAGCTCAAGTTACTGCACTTGAGGTTATTTGGTTTAAGAGGTGTTTTAGTGCTCATTTATGTGTTGCTCAAGCATTAGCCACCCATATGTCAAGAGGTGCGAATGCAGCAGGAATCCACAGACTGTATGTCACCACATTTAGTTTATACAGTCTTCTTGCCTGCTTGACATCTGCATGTATTGATGCTTTTAATAAGTGGACAGTTGGAATTTTCCTGGTTCCAAACTAAACATTTGTCTTGCTATGGACAACTTCACGTCACCAAAATGAGAGTAATGCATTTGTTATTTATTTTGAGCATGTGCATGTTTCATGTATAGGCTTGATGTTTGGTTACCAAACAGCTGCACACAATCAGCTCCCAGGTTAAAGGATCACTCCACATAAAATCCATCTTCTAAGTATCTGATAATAAATAAACTCCCACAAAACATTCGCAGAGCCTTCATCATGGGGTAATTACTTTGACTGAGCATAAATACTATGGAGAAATACATCACTCTGCTAACGTATTTACACCCGTTTAACTCTTTTCAGCCACAAACTTCAAAGTATTGCATTGAGATTTTAAATACTTTGTAGAACCACCTTTCCCTGTAATTATAGCTGCAAATCTTTTGGGATATTTCTCTATCAACTTTCCACATCTAGTGACTAATTTTTTTTTTTTTTTTTTTTAACAGTTCTATGGAAAATAGCTCAAGCTCAGTGAGACTTATTGGAGAGTTTCAGTGAACGTGGGTTTTCGAGTCTCGCCACAGATTCTTGATAAGATTTAGGTCTGAACTTTGAGTTGTTCTAACACATGATTACACATCAAGCTAAACCATTCTGTTGTAGCAGTTGCTGTTCTGCTTGAAGGTGGATCTCGTTTCCAGCCTAACGTAATAGGTTATGTTTCATTGTGCATTTTTATATTATTCTCCCATCGATTCTGACAAGGCTGAAGAAAAGCATCCCTACATAATGATGCTGCCACCACTATGTTTCACTCTGGGAATAGTGTGATCATAGTGTTAGTTTTTCCACTCATACTGCTTTGCGTTTAGGCTATAACTCTTGCATTTCAGAGCCTTTCTTCCACATAGTTGCTGTCTTCTACATGACTTGTATAAACCTTAAATTTACATTTCTTTGAGCATCAGCTTTCCTCATGCCGTTATTAGCTGGAGGCCAGATTTGTTTGGTGTGTGACAAATAATTATACTGTCAACAGATTTCTTTCCCTGAACTGCAGATTCTTGCATTTCCCTTATTTTTACGGTTGTGCTGTTAGCTGGTTCTCTGATTTATGCTCTCCTGGCCCAGCTTGTCAGTTCAGGTGGACGTCTATGTGTTGTTAGGTTTGTGGTCCCTTTTCTTTTACAAATCATGAACAGTGCTGCATGAAATTTTCTAATCTTGAGATCTTGGTCTAAAAACTGCGATGCAGCCGAGAGTAAAAAGTGTAGAAAAGCTTGAGTGCAAATGCACACCATCCTTTTCCACTTATGCACTACTTAATGTTGGTTAATTATATGATGCACAGATGTTTGTCGTGTTAACAAAAATGTGACAAAATGTAAAAAAGAAAAAAAGAAAAAAGTTCAGCAACTAAGCCTTTGTGTTGCCCTTTGATTAAAAAACCTCATGGCTCCTGCTTGGAGTTTATTGCTCTGAACTAAATCTTTTCATCTATCAGGGAAAAAAAGCAAATGCCTTTTCCAAACATGTAAACTCCTCGTCTGCCGCACATACTTGTGCACTGACAGAAAACTCTGGCTGCTCTGCCATTCACATGTTTTTAGCAAGGAGAGGGATGAAGTACATAACTCATTCTGGCATCTGCTTTCCACAGAGGGTTTATTTTTCCACTGTGAATCCAAACCTGAGACGCTGCTGATTTGCTTCCTGTGTCTCTACTGGAAGTTTATTCAATGCAAACTTGTAAATACCGAAAGCAGGAGAGGTGGAGTGTACAGGAGTCAGGATCCAGGTTTGTGAGCAAGAGAAGAGGAATGGAAACTTTTTTTTTTCAACTTACTTTTTTATATTGTCAGGGTTGTTTTTGAATTTTGATGTTTTTTCATTTTGTTTTTCTTTTTTTCAGTGGGGAAACATTTGTCAGCACTTATTTTGAGCAGAGGAGTCAAATTCCTTGCCTGACTTATTTTTGGGAGCAAAACAGCGAATGGCTTTAATTTACGGGGACTTTATTATGAGAAAAGAATGTCTTCAAAATGCCTGCCTTCTACTTACGACCCCACTCCAGGGCATGCATGCATGCAGTGTGTGCGCTGGTATCCTAATGAAAGATTACTCTTGTGTTTTTAATAAAAAGCAGTCAGAGAGGGGGGAGTTGAAGGAGGAAAAAAGCACAAGCATTAGCACATTGTAGAGATTGTGAAAAAGGTTAACTGCACAAGAAGAAAGCAGAAACAATGCTTTCTTTTCATATTGTGTACCTGTGCTGTTTTATCTGTGTACATCAGATAAAACATCAAATAGGTATAATATTTGCTTGGATGATTTGTTCAAATTGTTTCAAGCTGTTATTAGTCACAAAATCTTTGGTTAGTGCTTAATCGACCAATAGATGAGAGGCATAATGTATGCCAGTCAGGGGCAGAATATCTGCATCCTGCTGTGAGAAAATCCAAAGTATGCAACAAGCATTTCTGCTCAAATTGAGGAAAGACTTAGATGGGGCTCAGGTCAACTATCCAGAACCCTTAGTGCAATTATGTCCAGATTAAGTCCTGATTCTATTATTTATTTTGTGCGTCTGACATGCAGTCATTAATAATAATGTACCAAACATTGTACATGTTTGGTACAATGTGCCAAACTCTTCTTTGGCACATTGTACTAGACAGGATTTGCTAAAACCATAGGAGGCACTGATGTTTGATTTACTTTTAACAAAAGTGAAACAAAAATTTGATCAAATAGTTGAATTTTTAATTCTCTTTTGGCTTCTCCTTAGTTTTTCTCAAACTATTAAATTATTTAAAAAATGCATTTGCAGAGGAGCTTCTGTGTGTGAGTGGTTTTTATATGTTGCTGCTGTAGTTTTGACTGGAACCAGTTTAACTGACCTCATCAAATTTTCTGTTTCGCCATTCCCCTGTCGGCCCCCATGGGAGGTCTGAGCCGATTTCAACAGAATGCCTTTAACCCGCTGTCATCTGATAGCGTGTCTTCTCTCACATAATAGATGTTTGTCAAGATTTCTGTTCAAAGCCGGGTCTGGCTCCGTCACAGAAATAACAGGCTCAATATTAGAAGTGTCTCAGTTAATTTTCGTTGAAGAAATTGTACGTCTATCTCAGCTATACTGTGTAACCCAATGGAGGCCTGCTGGTCCCAGAGAGGCCAGCTCAAAACTCACTGCATCCTCTATTTATAATACAAAGAAAGTTCAAAAGAATTTTTTTTGGTTTGTTTTGTTTTGGCATGAGTTATAGTGCTGCTCACCGTCCAGCTCCCAGAGCTGACTGTAGCGCTTTTGTTCCTGTGGTTGTGCTTACGTTGGCCCCCTACCAACATACCGAATTGGCTTGGTCGTGTTTAATAGTGAGGAGTTTTTCCATTTGCAAGATTCTCAAATGTTTACAAAGATAAATGAAGGCATGTTTTTTTCTCATAATGTACACACATTTTTACACAAGAACAGTGATGGAAAAAAAGGAAAAGTCCTACAGCGTGTTCCAGTTTAACTTCACCTCTATCTGTTGCAATCAGATTTGAAGTTCGAGGTCAAGCTTACGCTCAGGAGATTAATTCAGTTTATAAAAATTTCCCATAATGATGCCTTCTATTCATTTAACCAGGGGTTCTCCTGTTTTAACAGCACTTCTAGAAGCTGCTGCCAATAAAAATGAGTTTCTTTTCTTAGCTGACTGGTAGTAACCAAGTTACAATTCACCTCCATCATCTCAAGCTCGTTTCTGACCATTGGTTCACTGCATTACAACGTCATCAGAATTGAATCTAATATGATGTCTTTTGGATGTAATGGAACTGCATGAAGCTGTCATGACAATATGGACTAAAATATTTCCTACACCTTGTTGAATCTGTAATTCACTGGTTTGTGCCTGTTACTGCGCCTCCTTCAGAAGTGGTAAAACTGAGATCAAGTGTGTTTTGCTGCCTTCCTATTTGGATGTCAGCACCATATGTCAGCAAAATATTAAAGATATATGAAGACAAACAATCAGATGTCTTAAGGCAGGGTAATGACCTAGTGACTTGTTGCTTTAGTATTTTGTACCTTAGAGGGTTTGCATGTGTTATCAATTTCTAAAAACGTGTTTTACCAGAGCATTGCATAATTTCTTCTCTGGTTGTGATGTGGACCACAGTAAAACAGGAATTCAGATACCATCTTCCCTGTGCTAAGCGTCTTTTCCCACAAAGTAAAGCCATTCTTGGCTGGACAGCTGGTTTCGTCCACACTTTATGGTTTTACTGGCTCAGCTGGCCGATAAAGCTTATAAACAGGAGGGTTGCCGAAAGGACGGGGTGCTGCACATCAGGCTGAGCTAAGGTTGTTGCTGATTCAGTTTTGGAATTGCTTCCACGGTGGGCTGCACAGCCAGCAGCCACAACCACAAAAAACCCCATCTGCACAGATGGATGCTAAGATTTAACTTCAGTGTTCTTCAACTTCAGCTCACAGACACAGCGGTTTTGGACTTACATGAGTGTATAATGAAGTCTTCTGAATCGAAGTAACAAAACATGTCTCGGTTTATTTCTGCTCATGTTGTGGTGGGGAGGGTTAAATTTAGTGAGGCTCTGATATTTAAAATTTCTTCCAGGGACACAGATAGATATCTGTGAGAATTCACTCTGGGATTATTTATATATACTGTAATGTTTTGGGGGTTTTTCATTAGTTTTTTTGTTTTTGTCCTCCACATGGTTACAAATTAATAACTTTTTTATTATTATTATTACATTCCTAGAAAATAAATAATATGGTGTGTAGAACAAAGCAACACATTGGGTTTAAGTCAGAAATACAACCTTTATTGAAGTTTCTTCTTTACTGGATCTGTGCTGCTTAACTCTGTCACTGAGTTGAACAGATGCAGGACACAGATTAGGACTGTTCACTGTAATTGGCAAAGTTTTATAGGAACTTGATTAAATATTTCAAACAATGAACATCTGGAACACAAAGTTGTAGTTTAACTTTTACACACTTCAGTTAGCTTTTCTTGGATGTAGTGTTGTGTTGTGTTGTCTTTACACTGTGCATGATTGCTTTGATATGGCAGGATAATATATATATATATATATATATATTGTACAGTTTTTTTACAGGTTTGTTGCTTGATGCTGGCTGTTGTAATTTGTTCTTTCAATGCACCTCATTAAACAGTAAACGGTTCAATGAGGTTATGTAACAGACATCAGTGAATAGTTGCACTGTCCCTACCTTCATGGATTCTCTGCTCTTGGATTTTCTCTTTTTTTAAAAAATCAGATCATTTGTTTTTTCACACTTTTTTCTTTCCAGTCCTTCCTGGGGTTTTCTATTACTCTAAGTTCCTCAGAAGCCACAGAGCTCAGATTTTCTTTTTCAAAGATGATCGTCTTTATTATTTTAATATTTTTGACAGCACATTTTCTGCCACTCTAGCTGATGTTGCGGTTATTCTTCAGCTACTTGCAAAAGTGAAAGCTTGATTATTTCTATACCTCTACTCAAAAGAATGTTGTCAGCAAAAGCAAACATCTGCTTTGACTCTGTAAATGTCAAAAGTCTAAACACTTTTTCACTATCATTAATTGCTGTATCTTGATCAAATCATGACTAATCTGCTGACAAAGAATCCATAAAGGACTTTTAAAAGTGATCTGCTTACATAAGGCAACAGAAAATGATCTGCCAACTAAATTTCCTGACTCAAAGCTTTTAAGTTTAGCTTTTTATAACAAAATGATTCCAAACAAATGAAAACATTCAGTTTGATTTTTTTCAGTGTCTTGGCTAAGAGGTCTTGTTTGGTTTGAACTCATAGGATTTCACATCAAGACTGTAACAGAAAGAAGTTCACATAGTTCTGTGTGTAGTGAGCCACAGTTTTTAATGTTCCTAATGTTGTCATTACACAAACATATCTAATCATTATTGATAAAAACTTTAACTAAGCTACATATGCAGGAATATATGCAAATACAAAACTGTATTGTGGAATCTGTGTATTACATGTATCTGTGGAACACATGTAATACATCTTAAGAGATTTTGAATGATGCCCAAAATATGGGCATCATTCAAAATATGGATATTCATATTGAATATCCATTCAATATGAATATGAATGGTCAGTTTGCTTTGCTTCACTGAGATTCTAATGAAATTAACTCATTCCAACATAGCTTCTTTGGAACATGAGTAGGAATGGTGAGAAGGTTTTCTTTTCTTTTCTAAGTCCAATAAAATTGATTTATGGCCTCCATGTTTTCCTAAATGCACGCTTTTAAAATGTCATTTCTAAAGAGAAGGTGTTTTTTGTTTTTATTGTGAATTGTTTGCATTTTATAGAGACGTGTGTTAGATCTGAAGAGGACAACCAATTAATTGGTTAATTAATTAACTGCTTAATTAATTAACAATGAATTAAAAATGTTTGCAGTAGTGACTAATTAACTCATTCATTTGTTAATTAACTCATCCTTAATTAACAAACTAATTAACATTAACTAACTAATTACTTAGTTAATGAATTAGTGCAGATTAGTAATAAAAGAAATGTTTTCTTGCATTGTGTTTTGGCTGCAACTATATTTTAATGTGTTTGGACTACATAACCAACTCACTGAAAGTGGTCTACATTGTTATAGATTACAGTGGAGGTAGACCTAAGAGTCCAACCCGGCTCTCAACTCTTTTCAGTGATATTTCATGGTCAACAGTGTCGAAATGCTTCGGTGAGGTTCAGCAATATCAGCACTATGGTTTGTCCACAGTCTACATATATGGAGATATCATTGAACACTTTGACGAGAGGAGTGTCAGTTCTGTATCGAGCACAGAAACATATAAGACATATACATATAACATATAACATATAAACATATAAGACATAAAGACATTAAAAGACATATAAGTGGTTGTTAAGAAGCTAATTAACCATTACCGTTGAAACAGCTTTTCCATTCATTTTGCTCATGAATGGAAGATATGGAGATTGGTCTGTAATTTTGCTGTAGTGACTTTTCCAGATTGTTAGTTTTTTAGCTCTGGCTTGATAGCTGCTGTTTTTAGTGCCTTGGGAAAAAATGTGATAAGAGGAATGACTTTACTACTTAAATCAGGTAGGATCCTTTTAGAGGCAGTCGTGGGTAAAATATCAAGACAGCAGCAGGAGGTTAATTGATGTACAATTAAGCTGAATTTGTAAAATTGTGTCATTTTCTTCATATTGCCACTTATTGGGCATAGTATTGGTAATGGAGAGGCTGCACATGAACACACTACACTTTACTTCATATCACTTTCCTTATGATTTAGAAGGAAAGTGATATGCAGCTTGTAAATATCACTCGTAGATTGTCCTCTGTAACAGTGTACGTGTTCAATCTAAGTAAAATAAATTCATAGTTGTGGTTCCAATGTGTCAAAATGTGAAACCATATATTGCATCATTCAGGGTTGTGAGCAAATTTATTTTACTTTTGTGGTAAATATGAATTCTGAGCAAAATAAAGGAAATCTGTCTTCCATAATTTCACTTTATTTCAACGAGTTAAAATGACAGACTAAATTACATCACTGAGCTGGTATTAACCAGCAGATGTGACCCAAACTGCAATATCTCATCTTGCACTTCCCGACCAAAGAGAAGAGAGAATGCAATTTAGGAGTAGCTACTGACTGAAAAAGAGAGTCATTTGATATTCAACCCAACATCATTAAATTTTCCAAACAGTGGTGCAACTTAGTTGAAGAAGCTCGTGTATGTTCTCAAAATTCTGCCCCTGAGGATTACAGCACATGGCCCATTTGTCATAGCCTGTCTGAATGTAACCACACACAGATGTGATGAGAAAATGCCATCTAATCCACTCCATGTTCACAGTTTTACTGGATTTTAAATCTCAGTTTTAAGACCTACTTTTTGATCAGTTTGAATGTCTCTGTGCTTTTGAACACCGCGGCCTCGTATGGCGGCCAGGAGTCATTGCATTCCAACATCCAGACATTAAAACATAGAACTCGCTTTTGCTTTTGTTCTTTTCTCCACAAAGCTTCAGTGGAAATTAGAATTTTGAACCTCAATCATATTAATTCTATTTTTTATTTTTTTTTTTGTAAGTTTTAATTGACAGATCAAATAATTTTAATGCTAATCAGCATCCCTATCAAATTACGATTAAATCATTGAGTCAAACTAAAATATTATTTTTTACTAACAAGTTAAATCAATTTGAATTTCATTTATATTTAGTATATACATGTAATTTTTTTTTCACTTTTTTTAAACAATCTCAGATTTCACATCATAGGACACAATATGTGTCAATGTTTTTTAATAACCTCAACATTCCTATGTCAGCCTACCCCACTTCTTTTTATTGTTATTGTGAGTGAGCAGAGCTGTGAATGTGGTTCTTATAAAAACACTGAAAATAGCTCCAATAAGGCAAACTCAAGACTTAACCCCTTCATTCTTGTCATGCTTACTATGAAGGAATGATGTATCAAATGTTTTCATGCGTCCTTTCTTTCGGCTCAGCCTTAACCAGACCCAGATGTCTGAGAGCTCTGGGGCTCATTTTAAAGAATCATAAACCTATTAGTGAAGACTGAATAGAAAAAAAACAGAAAACCTAAACATGCTATGACTGACTCAGCAATTTAGACAACCTGCTGTTGTAGTAATTTGTTGCAGTGGAACCTTCCTTCATGCTTTCCAGTTAACATTCCTGCTGGAGAATGCTAGCTGTAATAGCCAGAGGAGGACACCAAAACCTCAGTATATTTTATAAGCATCGCTGTGGGTTTGACATGATTGCAACAAATGAATGAAAGACACCACCTGTTACCTAATTAAAACCAAAAGAGAGAAATAACACAAGTCAAAGACTATTGACAACAATTACCTCAAAATTCCTGAAAAGGAGACTGTTAGTATTTAGTATTAACTAAGCAGCCTAAATATTCAATCCAAACAAATGTGAACTTTGTTTTTTTTTTTTTTTTACTCTTATATTTTCTCTCAGTCATTAATATTTCTTGCTCAATTTATAAGCTTCATGTACACAAGTTGGACAAAGAGACATTCTTTCAAAACAATCTATAAAAAATCCACTGTTTTGGAAAATATTATTCTTTAAAAACAATAGCTTTTTGCAACAAAGACTAAACATAGGCAAGGGTCTCGGTAGTGACACTAAAATGTTCCACTTAGATAAGGGTTAGTCAATGAGATTGTAATTTTTGCATCAACAGAAATGCAATTTAAAAACTTGAGAAAATTATTTACCACTAAATTGATCCTATTTAAATGTATCAAATTCAAATTTAATTCCATAATTTTATAGGTTTGACCATCTTTAGTATAATTTATTTCCTTATTTAATCAACAATCTTTTAAAAGTAAAAAAAAAACTGATGCACTATGGTGGAGTACAACTCAGAAGAAAAGATTGGTTTCTGGGTACAAAATGGATGCAGGTTAGGAAAAAATTGAGGATAAAAATTTTCCCACAGCCGTCTTGAATGGCGACAGAGGTAATTACATGTTGTTGTGCTTTTAAATGCTAAATTGTCTAAATTTGAATACTTCTTGCTTTGTCTTAACAACCAACTAAAACACTTTCACACTGCAAGCCAAATTCACACACACACCAATTTGCAGATTGGTTCTATAAACGTTTTGCCCAAGGACACTTGTGCTTGTTGAAGCACAGTATTGAACAGACAACCATCCCAGTTGGCAGACATTCTTGATCCCCACTGAGCCATTAACCACACAGTAGAGAAAGGCTCTTCAGATTAAAAGGACCCCTTTATGCATGAATTTTGCAATCTATGGCTAACAGCCATAGCTATCCTAAGGCACTTTTTCACTACATGATGCAGTTATCCTTTTCCTGTATATCTTTGTCTCAAATTTCCCTCTCAGATAACTTGTCTCTTTAAATTACCGTATTTTCCAGACTATAAGTCGCACCCTAACCCCTAACTCCTAACCCTTGAGGGAAATTTATTTGACAAAATCCAACACCAAGAACAGACATGTCATCTTGAAAGGCAATAAAAATAGAATAGAGGCAACAACAGGCTGAATAATTGTACGGTATGCTAACGTTACATGACACATAACAAACTGAAAATGTGCCTTGTTTGTTAACATAACATATTAAGAGTTATTCAGATAACTATAGCATAAATAACATGCTAACAAGTTTACCAAACCATCCATGTCACTCCAGATCGCTAAACGCAATTAAATCTTCGTCCTCGATGTTGCTTTTAAACAACTTCGCTAACTCCAGAGGTAGAATAACCCAGGCCTAGAGCGCCCTCTTGAGTTTTAGTGTGAAAATAGCATCTGACATGATATAATGATGTGTTAATTTCCACACATAAGTTGCTTCGGAGTATAAGTCTCACCCCCGGCCAAACTATGAAAAAAACTGTGACTTATAGTCCGGAAAATACGAAAAAATTAAATCAAACCTTGTTGTATCTGTAAATGTGTACCTTTAACCACAATGTGTGAATAAATTGTCATTGGGATTTCTGATTGTAGATTTTAGGTGCAGAATTAACATTACACAACTTAACTACTTAAAAGACATATGTCTCTTCCTTCATGCGATGTGAGACCAAAATATAAGTTTTCTATGTTGTGATTTGTCACTTGAGGACAGTTTATATTACTACTGGTACTTTAATTGTTAACATTTTTAGCTTTCCGACAACCCCAAGTCGAAGGTGGTGAAGTCAAAGGAATTTTGTGGCAGCAACCCGTTTACTCAATATGACACAGTATTAACACTCTGCACAAAGGCTCTTCACACAAAAAAGACTCCAGCCTGTACAAGCTTTCTTTGTGTTGCTATGGAAATTTCCACTGCCAGCCTGAAGTGAGATGGTGCGTGCGTGCTAGTCTAATGACAGCTACTTGGAAATGGTGGGTTAGTGTGGTTTGTTTTTTTTTTAGTCATAGTACAAACTTTCACAGATTGTTTCACAGAAACTAGTCAGTTAAGTAAAAGGAAACTGTCATTTATTGTTTTTCTGTTGGATCTTTGTCTATCTCTGCTCCTCTATTTTTACCATGAAGTTGTGCTGAAACTGATCCTCCTTGAAACTATTAATGGTTGCAAAAATCTTAGATTGTGTCTATACATCAAAACTTTTTATAAATAACATACACTATGACATATAAGGAACATTATAAATGTATTCCCAGATTTCTAGTGGATCCCTTATTATGAAAAATTCAAGCAAGATGGTAACATTATGGGAAGCTATCAAACCCAGTCACAATGGTGCAGGACACTGTGAACTTAATGCCTCCAGTCTCCAGCATACATGAACAGGAGCATATCAAAAACAACACAAATACTTCAAAACGTCACAAGACCTAATCTCCTTCATTTCCTCATGTTTATACCCATGAAGCAGTTGTACAAGTTGTAGATGACAAAAATGTTAGACAAAAAGTGCCAGCCTCATCAGTATTTGACAGGAAAATGCTCCAGGAAACAGCTCTGTTGTTCATGTATATTAGCTAGGTCCTAAAGCACAAGTGCATACTTTTCTTTACTTTAAGTAAAATGTTGAGATTATTAATATAAATACAGACAATGTCTTCCTTCAGGCCTGAAACATCAGTCATAGTTTAGCATTTTGATTCTTCTAAGCTTTTCTGGCATTTATTCACTTGTTGGAAATTATTTGGCTCCGGTCCATCCTGTTGATTGGGACGTCCTGGCTGCTGTCCAGGTTCTTAACTCTCAACAGGCTCAGCCCTCCTGTGCTCTGCACCAGGCCATGTGTTCTCATGCAGTTTGTGGGATGCATGTGTCAGCGTGTTTATGTACTGTGATAGTTTATGTGCAGAAAGTAAGAAGGAACAGTCATACTATGAAACATAAGAAACCTGCTGACTCACATTAAATCTCACAGGTGGCTGGAATGGAAAAATCTGAAAACACAGCACACACAGAGGACATAAACTACTTGTTTTTTTATTTTTGAATGTGTATTAAGGCTTTGCTTCATATTTCTTTAAAATTTTCTGTTGAAGGATTTTGTTTATCCTAGCATAACACGTTTAAGTTGTTATTTTATATGATTTCACGTGACAAAAAACTCAGTATCCCCAAATATGTACAGTCTTTGGGCTTCAAAAAGATTTCTTTCAAGGAACCATAAAGTTTCTTTCTGAAACCAAAGTAATAAAGCATTGCACCTTCATTGGAAACCTTTACTCACCATCTTTAGTCTGTTCACCATATGAGACAGAACTGTATTTTTTTTAAGCAAAAACCCTTGGATGCAGGCTGAAAAGTCAGACTGGCACAGGAAAGGAAAATGTTCCACCTTTGGAAAGAGTCAGAACTAGACTCTTCAGACTGAATTTTAATTGCTTTCATCTTGCTTGACGTGTTACTGAGGGGAGAACATGGTCAGTTTCAGTCTGTTTCTTATCCTGTCTCTGCCAACTTTGATCACGCAATGTGCGTTAAATTTTGATGGTGTGTATAACAAATGTTAGAGCACCATACTTGGTTTTATGAGTTTGTATATGTCTGCATGTGCATGTGTATATTACTGTAAATGTTATTTTTACCTGGGGATGTTACATATAATTTTATTTATACATATGCCTCAGTTGTCTTTATGTTAGACATACAATATGCATGCACATTTGGAGGTGTTTATGTCTATGTGCAATGAGCAAATATGTTCACAAATGTATTTGCATAAATAAAAGCAACACCTGTTTTTTTATGGAGGACAATTAGGTTGAACATCCATTCTATTCCCAAAGGTGATTGACTTTTGCTACAGTATACATTATCTGCAGTATTCTAGATTTTTGTTTAAAAAAACTATAAACTAACCTCACTGGGGATTCTTTTCATATATTTAAACTTGGAGTCAATGTGAAAAGAGAGACCTCTGAATTTTTCATGTTGTGGGATCTTCTTTGGGAAATGTTGTCAAAAATAATATTACTGCAGCCATAAAAAAATCCACCAAGTTTAGAATTTTACACAGTTTGATCAAGTATTTTTATGACAGTGCATGATTCCTTGAAGTTGTGTATATGTAGGAGTTATATGAGTGACAATGAAATATAATAGGAATAACTGATTTGATTGTTAGGTAGTATTTGAAATTAAATGACCCTCCTCTTAGGATAAACACAAAAGTTCCCCAACTGTGGTTCAAAGTCTAATCAAGAGAGACAAAAAAAAAAATAATTCCCTCCCTTGTTCTTGACCCATGACCTTCAGCCGTCTAGCCGCCTGTTTACATGGTGTTGTGTTGTACTTTCATCAGCATGTGGTAAGGAACAGGGGGAGGTTTCTCTGATCAAACTCTCTGCATTCATCTCCATCATGTAGCTCTTAGTACAAATCATACAGACCTACGTATTCAAGTTTGGTCCATAAAGGGGTCCCTTGACGTGGTCAGAAGGGATGTTTGTACAGATGTGGGTCTAAAACTGAGAGGCTAAACCCCAGTACTCCTCTTGCGGTCCTGCCCAACCCATCTCTGGGAAGGATAGAGTCTCTTGGTTGCAGTTTCATCATGGCTGACATGACTTAAACGTTTTTGCTCCCTGTAATGATGTGTATGTTGAGTGCCTTGCTGTACAGGTAGAATAAGGAGCTTAACTAACACATCCTGAACACATCATCCCCCTGAGGATGGATGCTGGTGGACATAGAATGGTGATGTTTTTCTTTAAAGACTTGAGACTGGAGTGGTCAATCAGTCCATGGACCATAAATGCCCCATTATGACAAAGGGGGAAAATCTTTGTGGTTTTTGCAAATATATTAATCTTAAACCAATAAATCACACTGAATAATTTAATGTTCTTTAATGTAATCTAAAATACTTTTTAAACACTTCATTTTTCCAACATATTGAAACACCTAAACTGCCATTTCTTCATTTAAAGTTCATTAAGTTTGAATAGGTTTCAATTCCCATGATGCCCATCAGTCTCATCCAGCTGTTCTCCTGCTCTGCTTGCTGGAAGTAACTTGGTCAGTTCTATTGAACTAAAGTAAACATCCTGCTTAATGTTTATCATTGAATCATTGTTTCAGAGAATTACTAAGATGTTTCAGTTAACATCTGTGAGATGAATTATAAAACGTTTCTCTGTCGTCTTGCTGTAGATCGGCTGGCGGTAAGGAATGCGGTGTTGTGGTATGGTTAGCACAAGGACAGTGTTTGCAGTTTCATTGTGAGTTGTGTTGTCTCCTCTTACGACCAAATGTTTTCAGTTCAGTCTTGGCTGACAAAAAGTACAGGGTGTCCCAGTGTTGACATGTCGGATTTAACTTAGTTATGAAAAGAAAACAAAACACTAAGTGCATTCACTTTTTCTTGGCTTGTTTAGTTTTATTTTGCTTCGCATGTTTGGTTATGTAGTAATAGCTGGCCCTCATTGTTATTTATGAATATGACAAAGCTGACTTACTGCATTCTATAGACAGATTAGTAACACAGATTCTGTTATGTTTTGCAGGAATTCAGGAGGGTACTGAGTGCACAAAGTGTAAGAATGATTGGGCACTAAGGGCAGCCATCGCTCTCCTCTATGTGCTCTGCGCCCTGCTCACTATAGCAGTGGCTGTCCTTGGGTACAAAGGTAAGTTAAAAAGGAAGTTAACGGTTACACTCTGTAAACTAACATTCTTTTACATGTTACAGATCTTGTACACTTCATGAAAGACACATAAAAAGTATTGTTTTTTTTAAATTACATCTTCAAAAAAAAAAAAAAAAAGAAATGTACCACCCGCATTCATTGACTGGAATTTCCACATTGTATTACATGGTGACTAACTTCAGACACCTCTGGAAACCTTTTAATAAATTCTGCTGGTAAAATTGGTGTTTTGCAGATTAGGAAATTTCCCAAAGCAAATTTGAGTTAATGCAGAATTTAAATGATTATTTCAGTCCCATCAGCAAAATAAGAAAGTTCAGAGAACTGATTAAAACAGGCATTTATGACACATTTTTCTTCACTGGTACAATTTTGTTCAAAGACTAGTTATGACTTGAAAACCCTGTGTGTGACAGTGGCCTCCTTGCAAAGTATTTATGTGTTTTGAGACGTTTTATTCAATGTTTTAGAAGTCATTAAATAAAAACAGAGATACATTCCAGTCCCTCAAAGCACTGTCAGAAGAGAATGCACTATCCAGAACAGTGATTCAGAACTGTATACCTGTCAAAACATCTGAGCAAAATTTTCTACAGCATTACCTGGTCCAGACGCACTGCAAAGCTCTCTTTGGCAGTACGAAATGCCTTCGTCTACAAGTTGAGATCTAAAGCTGACTGCTGCCTTTTAAGTTTTGTCAGGATTGTTGTAGGTTTCCAGCTTTACGGGTGGGTTGGCTTGGAGCCCAGGCTATTTTGATGGTTTGCCTCTAATGTGTACCAGATGACCAGGCTGTGACTACTATAGCTTAACAACTCAAAGAAAAATTTTATTACATGGGACCAATTTGTTGTCTCGTGAACTACAAGTTCACTCACAAGTGTCAAAAACAGCTGAACTTTGAAGAAAACCATTGCAAGCTGTATTCTCCTTTTCTTTGGTCTTCTCTGTGTACTGAGCCTAATATCAACATTTGAATATTTTACCCTGTTGGAGATGTGTTTTTGCTACCTGCTGTGTCACAAAGTGCCTGCACCAGCTCCAGCATCTAAGGTTAGCAAACTTTCTTCAAATGCTCTTTAATGCCAAAGTGAACTCAGACTTTCAAACACTGAAGGTTAATAGACATCTTATTTAGTTTAACAAATTATGGTGAAAAGTACTCTCTGTTAGTTTCATCAGAAATGAAAATGTTGAACATTAGTTTGCCAGTTTGATCAATCCTAACAACTTTGTGAGCCCAGTCAGACATCAGTAGACATCTTCATACAAAAATAGTTTCACCATTTTTTCACAATTTTTAATCATCTTTGAAAAAAAAAAAAAAGTTTTTGCTTTTCCAATACAGATTTGTTGTAATATTGAATCATAGAAGAAGAGAGGGATATAGATTAGGCAAGGTCTGGTATAGGATTCTTCTGAGATAATGTTTAAAATAAATACACAGCTTTCACAGCATTTATAGGAAATGTAACTGAAATATTTAAAATGACGTGTTATCTAAAATTTTAAACATTTGTTGCTTCAGCTGCTTGCTGTCGAAAATGTCACAATTTTTACCTTAAAATAGTACAAATATTGAAACTGATACAGATACAAACTGATACTAGCTGGTTGGGTTATTGGATAAGCAAATCAATCGGGAATAAATATCTATTCTTCATAGATGGGTCACTTGCATCTCGTCAACTGTAGTTTTCATTCTTCCTTCAGCCAGCTGACAGGCAGTGGCTTTGACCCTTTCTTTGACTTTTCATGAAAATGTTCATTTAATGCATTAATGGCTATAATTTAATCATCCATGCTTTGACTGAATCTAGACACACAATGTCTCACTTTGTTTTATACACTTTGCATTAAAATACAATGAGAATGAGATTTGAACTTTGGTAGCAATATGACAGAATACTTCAGGGTTTTTTAAACATCTTGAAACCCACCAGTAACCCGCTACTGCTGAATATACGATGAAAAGAAGAATTAGACTGATTTGGACAGACTTTAGAGAGATGTTGAAAAAGATACAACTCAGTCTCTCCAAGTTGGGCCAAGAGGTATTTCAAACTGAGACTTTGTTATGTTTGGCCTAAGTGTATGTTTTTGCTTTGTGTTTTTGTCACTCCTGGAATGATAACAGTAAACGCTTGGGATGCTTTCCAGTTGACTTCTGAGACACCCACCTACTGGCAAAAAAATAAAACACAAAAGAGAGATGAACTTTAGTTGGAGAGGAGAGGGGAAGATAAATTACAGTTGGACTTAGTGTATGGTGATGTGTAATTTAAGCTGTTTTTCATATTCATACTTGTGAAGTGGAATTTTTGAACATCTCAGCCTCTGGCTTTGGCAAGTCAACAGTTTCAGTTGCCTGGTTACTTGCTGCAGTGAAAGGAAAAATACAGCAGCTCCCTCTGCTGGTTTAATTAAATTAATGTCATGTTTATAAAATGAAAACTAAATTGATGTTTTTTGCTGCTTATCTCATTGTTTCTTCCAATAAATCTCTTCTTTTCCCTTTTTATAGTTGTCCAAAGGATGGACAATGTCACCGAGGGCATGCAGAATTATGGAGGCAAGATCAATGCTGTTGAAACAGATTTAAAGAAACTAGGTAAGATTGTTTGGAATCAGGTAGCTTTATCATATAATAATTGAACCTGAAATTGAGTCTGACATAATATTTGTAGAGGTCCACCAATCGCATAATCGGACATTGGAATAAGCCAATTTTTCCCTTGATCACCAGATTACAATTGTTATTATTATTATTATTATTGTTATTATTATTAGAAGTAGTAGTTGTAGTATCATGTGGCATCATGAAGGTGTTTCCATAATTATCCTATTGTAACGGGATAGTGTTCAGAAACACTTTTTTCTCAGTAGCAGTAATACCATTCCACAGAAAAGCCTAATTAGTGCATCTCTAAATGTTTCTGACCTAGTTCTAGCTGTTTTTTTGTTTGTTTGTTTGTTTGTGTGTTTTACAGATGATCAAGCAGGAGAGAAGTCCCTCAATGCCACCAGTGAAATCAATACCTTCAAATCAGATCTGGAAGTGTTACAAAACCAACTGAAAGACATTAGCAGTAGAGCAACAAGCAACAGAGACATGTTAGAAGACCTGCTAGTCACAGGAGACAATATGCAGAATGGCCATGTCTCACTTCAAAGTGTCCTGGAAGGCAACGCAGACTCACTGCGTGGGATCAATCAGTCCTTGGCTTCCTACAGTGGAATGATTGACGACCTCCAGGCAGACACTGCACGACTCCAATCTGAGCTCCAGGAGCAGGTTAAAGTGCAGAGTGAGACTCAAGTGAATGTGAATTCACTTAATATCACCCAAGGACAGCAGCGCAACCTGCTCGGCTCCCTACAGAAGACAGTTGAAGATGTTAGTCTGGCGGTACAGAAACTGAAGAATGACTATCAGATTCTGCAGCAAACAGCCAATCATACGCATTCAGATTCACAGTGGCTGAAAGAAAAGGTCCAGAATCTTCAGGTTTTGGCTGCAAATAATTCAGCGCTGGTCAGCTCCAATGGAGACACATTGGATGACTTGAGAACCCAGCTCAATGCTTTGGCCATACAAATCCAGAACACCTCAGCCATCACAGAGCGTCATGACCGAGGCTTGCTTGAGATGATGGATCGCCAGAGAGACAATGATAATGCCATCTCATTAAAGTTTGATGAGATGGAAGTACGATTGGACAAGCATGAAAACACCATGGACCGTGTGACAGGAAACATGAGCTTTGCCACGCAGATCTTGGGTGTCATCAGTTCTGACCTGACCGGCCTGAGATCCTGTGCTGAGACAGTAATGAGGCATACGGACCTGCTTGCAGACTTGAATGCCACTATGGAAGAGGCCAAGACCAACAGCAAAGATCTGCGCACACAGCAGGATGAGCTTGCAACCAGGTTAGACCAAGAGGTGAACAACCTGTCCAATGTGATGGAGGAGATGAAGCTGGTAGACAGCAAACACTCACAGCTCATTACCAACTTCACCATTCTGCAGGGTAAGATCAAACAATATTTTTACTGAGCTTGTTGAAAATTTTTTGCTTCTAGAATAATCCTGCGTCAGATATAAGCAACCAACATTGATATTGTGACATTTTGGTATAACTTTTGTAGACAAAAAAGAAAGGAAGTTTCACTGTTTGCAATATTGCCTCATGGCATAAATGTAACTGTTCATAGACGCTGATCTAATCCTGATCACAGCTGTTTTTCCCTAAAAGTCATTGAAGCATGGAAGTATAAATTGTACAGATACAATTGAACTTTACCTCCTTAAAATCCAATAGAACCAGAATACAAACAATTTTTTTATTTTATTTTAATTGAATTAGGTCCGCCAGGTCCAAAAGGCTCCAGAGGTGATAAAGGTCCCCAAGGGCCGATGGGTCAGATAGGACAGAAGGGAGATAAAGGAGACAAAGGAATGCCAGGCCTTGTAGGACCAAAAGGAGACCGAGGTCCTACTGGACCAGCAGGTCCAACAGGTCCAAAAGGTTCCACTGGTCCTCAGGGGCTTCCAGGACCTAAAGGGTCTAGAGGCTCTGGAGGCAGACCTGGAAACCCTGGTGAGAAAGGTGACCCTGGAGCAAATGGTTACCCTGGAGTCAATGGAAATCCTGGATTGCCAGGGCCACAAGGGCCACAGGGACTTAAAGGAGCAGCAGGACCTCCAGGCTTAGAAGGGCCTCGTGGGGCTGTTGGTCCAATTGGCCCTGCTGGTCCTCCAGGCCTTCCAGGCTTGCCTGGCCCTGTGTCTTCTGTCAATATAAAACCAACCAGAGCCCCTCAAGTCATCAAACCTCCCCTACCGACTTTAGCCGCTGTACCAACAGAGAAATCAAAAGACTCTGCACAGGAACAGCCCCCAGCTGCTGTTTCCACCCCTACACCTGGTGAGTCACAAGTCAGTCGAAAACTTGAATTTACCTACTTCCAAACAGAATCCTTGAATCTCTGAAAAATGTTTCAGAAAATATTGCTTCTAAATGTAATACAGGCTGCTGTTTGGTCAAAATCTCATGCTCTTTTTTTATACTTTTCACTGGGAAATGTATCAATAACATTGTACTCAAGTGTGAAAGCTGATCAATACAGTTTATTTTCACAAAAAATGAACTCTTGAAAAAGGACTGAGTTTTTGTTGGAAAAACTTTGTCATTTTAGTTTTTGCAAGAAAACTAAAATGTCTAAGAATGGAAAGATGAGATTTTTGCAAGACAGAGCCAATTGGCATCCACATATTTTAAGTTCACTTGATAATACTTATATTTATGTTTTCCAGGTTGTCCTCCTGAGTTCAGAAAGTTTGGGGACAGCTGCTACTACGTTTCTTCTGGTTCCCAGAGACTCAACTTTAATGAAGCAAACAAGTTCTGTAAAAACATATCATCCCATATGCTCATAATCAACGACAATGAAGAACAGGTAGAGATGAACTCACATTTGACATAATTAGACCAATTATTTAAAATGATCATCAAATGTTTATTTCTCTCTTATTTATTTATTTATTTTTTGCCAGCAATTCATAAGAAAGGCCATTTCAAAGGGCTATTTCTGGTTGGGTCTTACTGACAAGGAAGAAGAAAATGTCTGGAAGTGGGTGGATGGAACCATACCAGTTTTTACGTGAGTCATAAATTTATAAATTTCCTTTTGAATTTCTTTCTACTGGCATGAATAAATTTAACAAATTTGCATTGTCATTATCAGAAACTGGAAACCTGGTCAGCCCGATAACTGGACTCACGGACATGCAAATGGAGAGGATTGTGCTGGTCTTATCCTTAATGCTAACTGGAATGATTTCTACTGCACAGACCGCATTGGGTTCATATGTGAACGTTCATCCGAGTGTCAGTACTTACTTAAAATCTTAACACTGTGTCTCAAAAGTGTTTATACCTTTTTGAATTTTAACTAAGACATTCAAAATATGCTTTTCTGTCTCATAACATCAGGGCAGAAGAATTTGCTTCCTTCTTATACTTGCACAAGTATTCAAACCCCTTAAACTTTTGCATGTTTTGTCATGCAACAGCCAAAACTTAAATGTATGGTAGTGTGTTTTAACCGGTGAAGTGGAGAATATTTTGCACATTAAACTACCAGGTTCCCCCTCTTCTCCAGTTTTCAGTTTATTATTCTTTGCAAACATAGCTAAGCTCATGTAGACCAAATGAAGAGAATCCATGAGCAACAATTTTCAACTAGTAACTTTAATAAGTCTGTACATTGACTGGATTAGCACAAGAACATTGCTTGGTCTATTGTTGCTTTGGCTCCGACATTCAACCCTTTCACCAAATGATTCACTCATAGGGACTTGCTGATGGTGACAGGCTGGTCGTTTTTTCTAAACACAGACTTTTGGATCTGGGCCAGTCAAAAATGTTTGTGATTATAAAGTGTCAAATGTGATGAAGTCTAACAGGTTACATACTTTTGAAAGGATTGTTTTCAGTCATTAAATAAATGTTAATTATATGCCTGACATGTCGTGTTTTTCTCTTCATAGTGGTGGTTCCAGTTTTATAGCATCCATCTACGACTTCTTCTATGCAGGAAGCTGCAGTTGAAGGTGCAACAAAAAGGAGAGTGATGTGAAGGAAGGAGCTCAACTTAAAGGCTGAAAGATAAAGCCGGCTCAGTAAGGCATCATGGAGGCTGGAGGACAATTCTAAATAATTACTTCAGTGCCTGTTGTTTCTTCAAGGCACTTTAAAACAAACTGTGGAACCCAAGAAGGAACAAAAATATTCCACTACGGTACCAACTGAGATTTGGTACAGAAGTATCATGAGATTGTAGTTATGTCTGTAAGCTGTAACAAATTAGGATTTGGTGCAGCCAGTTCTATTCATGTATATCTGTAAATAGTATTCTATAAAATTTTGTACTGTGATATTTTGCATTATTACTATGCTTAACACTTTTTACAGATTTTATACTTGGAAATCTTAATAAAAGAAGTTTTTTTTTTTTATATTTTGGAAAGTGAATAGGTGAAAACTGTTTTTATTTTTGTAATATTCATAGGTTCTGAGCTTTTTATAAGATGCTGTACCTTATAAAATCTTGCAGTGCAAAGCACTCACATTTACTCACTAAACCAATCCAATATTGTTTGGGAAAATAAGTAAAATGCCGGTAAATGTCACTGTCCTTAAACTACTAGGTTCCAATCACAAATATTATTATGAGCACTGAACAGTTTTGCTCTTTTAGGGTTGACATTACTTAGAATCTTACCTGTCAGCGATTTCATAGGTCTTAAAACATGTAAATTGAGTTTAGACCAGTATAAAGAAATGTATACAATATGCCAAATACAGTATGGAAACAAGTCTTTGCAATGCCACTCGCTGTTAAAGGTGCCTTTACTGTGCCATGTATTACTTAATAAGTTGTGGTTTGTAATCTGTTTTGATGCTTCATTGTCCCTCTTTTAATTCACCAAGCTAATAATGATCAACCAAGACACTTAAGACAATAAAACAATAAAGATGCTCTGTGTTGAGTGACTGAGTTTTGCTTTTAGGTTTAAATGAAATAATAGTGCCTAGACTAGTGTCTTGTTTTTTCACAAACCCAATCTTGACCATTTGAATCTGAGGTATCAGAACTCTCATTTGTCAGGTCTTTCAGACACTTACTTCTCCATTCATCCTTTAATCCATTGTCTATAATCACTCATCCTTATTGGACTGCTGGGAGGCTGGCACCTATGCTATTGTTGCATCTGGTGACTAGGCCATCACAGGACAGGTTAGTGTTACCAATAAACCTGACACTTAAGCATATTTGTACTGTGGATACCAGCTAACATACTCAATACCATCTGGTACAACTCACAGTTCCTGTCTGAAGCTCCATGGTATACTGAAACAGTTCTTTATGGAAACTAAAAGGTCATTGAACACTTAATGCCTCCATATCTGGGTTGTGCTTAACCCCTGTACCACCACAGCATCTCATTGACAAATTACTTTTGACAAACTTTTAACAAACCTCTTATCCACTTCAGTTGCTAGGAGATAAACCTTACAATTCTGAGTCAGATTTAGACTCTCAACAGTATCACCCCCAAACAATAACAGATATTTCTAATCATGGTGAAACTGGAACAAATGATGACAGCAACCATATGGCTTGCATGAGTATTGTATTTTATCAAGTTAGAAGACTCCAAAGGGGTTTACACAGTCATTCACCCATTCATACACACAGTCACACCCTGATAAGCTACATACACCCCACGTGCCCTGGGGGAGACTGACAGAAGCGGAGCTACCATACTATCAGTTCCATCAGGCCCTCTGACCACCACCAGTGGACAAGGTGGGTGAAGAATCTTGCCCAGTGAATGATGAGTGAGATGGACAGTATAAGGTTTGAACTGGTACCCAGATGTTTGATACAGGACAAAACCCCACCTTCTTGCTGCCACCTCAATAAAAAGCACAGAAACAAAAGGTGGAAGTGCTTTTGCTAAGTTTGGCCTAATGTGTCTTTAGAGTTTTAACTTGAAATCTGTTTATCCCTTCTTAAGATTTCCATCTGGTTAATTTGTGAGCACACTAGCAGCAGAGGTTGTAGTTCTGAAGACAATAAAATAATCATCATCTTATTGGAATACATCAAACAGACCAAATGGATTTTTTTTTTTCCTCATTGTGGCTTGAAATGATCTTTGGAGATCTTTGATAATAAAATCTGGCCATTGCACTCTTCTCTGTTTACCTTCAAAAATGTCTTCTATTTCTGAAATGCTGTGGCGTGTTGTCACATGCCTCTCAATGACTTCAGCTGTGCATACACAATAAACACAATCTGAAGGAGGAATTTAATTACTGTAAACATATGTTTATAATAAAGAAAAATTATTCACAAGACGACAGCAATGCAAACAGATAAACTGACTATATTATACCTTTCTAAGTACTCAGGTATCTTTCTGTTTCTAAACAGCTGTGCAAAATAACTAGAAATAATTTTTTCTCTTTTTTTTCCTTGAAACTGATAAGACATACACTCATGCTTATTTTGTTTTAGAATGCACCTATTATCCGTACTGCTGTGAAGTTATTTGTTATCAATTCCATTTAAACATAAACACGACTGAGCGTCATGTGACCAACGTCACCTGACGATGACATGCTAATTTTTTTTTTTTTTCCACAGCAAAGAAAATTTCTATCTTCTGATTAATTTTTTTCTGATTCAAAGGGACTTTAGACACTGATAAGTGTTTGACTTTGAGCGCTGGATTTATTGTCGGCTGTCACAGGTTTATTCGTCACCAGACTGTCTGCTTCATTTACCCAGCATGCCTCGCTTGTTGCCGTCTGGAGAGAAGGAGTGACTGTGTAGAAAAGAACCAGCTAGCTCCATTTGACATCTATGTAGTTGTTTTTACTATGTGTTTATTGTGGATGAAGTAAGAGGAGGGGGAAAAAACAATATTTAAAGGAAGGTGAAATATCTTGTCAACACCCCAGCGATGCCTCTCTTCACGACCAACCCCTTTGACCAAGATGTTGGTGAGTAATCAGGCTAACATAAGTAGCTGGGATCAAACAGCTTTGTTGGGGGTTTCGCAGCCTTTCAGATCATTTGCTGTTTCTAAAAGAAAATTCCTTACATTCCTTACATAAAAAAATTTAAAAAAAAATGAGTACAAATACGTATGTAGCTGTTTCTTAATTATGTTGTGATAACGTAAATGTAAACAGAAGTGGGGATCAGATGCAGTCATCAGCTAACTACAGCAGCTAATGAGCTCCCTGCCTCATCATCTGTATCCCACCGTGTGGGTTAACCAGCCCGAAATCAACCAAAAAGTGGAAGTGAAATAGGATGTGGTGTTATCTGAAACCATGAAGTCACGCTGTATTTCTCCAGCTCCCTTTGTTCTGTGTGAATTGGTTAACCACTTCATTGGCATAAACAGTGAGCAGGACAAACAGCACCATATAGATAGGGCTAACAAGTAATCTGACCCAGGCTAAACTGTTATTAGGATTTTTTTATTATTATTGAGTGACTATAATTTCAAATTGTAGTCGTTTTTTTTTCTTTTTTTTTTCTTATTTTATGCTTAGCTTTGATTATGTTTTGCACAGATGTCAAACTCCAGTTCTCAAGGGCCACTGTCTTGCAACTTTTAGATGTGCCTCTGCTGCAGCACACCTGAATAGAATAATTGGGTCATTAGCAAGGCTCTGGAGAACTGATCTACACAAGGAGGAGATAATTAAGCCATTTCATTCCAGTGTTTTGTACCTGTGGCACATTTAAAAACTGCAGGACAATGGCCCTTGAGGACTGGAGTTTGACACCCCTGTTTAAGAAATAGTTGATAACCTTATGTCAGGCTAGTTAATATATGCAGTCAATTGTTTTCACTCTCTTGTTCATGTGACAGTTTAAATATATATGGGCCACATTAGAAACATGAAATGGAATATAGTCTACATGATACGCTAATTATTTTCTTTTTCAAAATGTTTAATTTTGTCAAGGAAGCTACATTTCTTATGTTTATGATCATTTTGTTCTTGCCAATGGTATCCGTTAATTTTCATCTTATAAAAGAAACAAAAAGGAAAAACAAACGTGTACCAATTGCAATAGTTTTATTTCTCAATTTAAGTTAAAACGTCATTCTTCTAAAATATACAAGCTTGTCTCAAATGTAATATACCTAATGCCTCGAGTTTCTGCTATACATACATAATCCAGTTTATTATGAAATACTTTGACATTCAAATACATGTGGCAGACTTTAAAATTTCTTCTGTTTTAAAAAGAGGAATACCAAAGAGGCTTAACAAACTTTGAAAACAAATGAATGAGAGTCCTTTATTTATCTATTTGATATATATATTTTTATGTTAGAATCTGAATTTGGTATGTTGTATCTGACATGAAAATGTTTTCTTTTATGATGTTAGACTTCCATTTCATGATTATGCTTATTTGCAGTTTTGGACAATGCACCCATTTGTTTAGTTCAAGTTAGAAGCAGAAATTCGTTTACACCAATGTATGATCACCTAAATAGAAACTGGACACACCTCTTGCAAACAGTTTTTTTAGCTTATCTATATATATATATATATATATATATATTTTTTTTTTTTTTTTTAAACAAAGTCTCTCTCTCAAACCTTCCTCTATAAAATGTAAAAAAAATAATAATGTTGTAATCTGTTGGATTTATGTTTATATTGCATGCTGTGTATCTTCCCTGCAGAGAAAGCAACCAGTGAGATGAACACAGCTGAGGACTGGGGCCTCATTCTGGACATATGTGATAAGATAGGGCAGTCCCGCACTGGGTAACTTATTCTTCCTTGTTTGAAGTAGAAAACTTTTTGTTTTTTTCCTTTTCACTGTTTTGTGAGCCCACATGCAGTGTTTTATCATGAAGTACTGTACATATTTAATGACAGAAAACTACAAACTTCAATGTATGTTGTCGAAATGTTATGTGAGAGACCAAAACACAATACATAACTGTGAATACAAGATTTTGGATTTACAAAGAAATTCTTAAAAGTGTGGTGTGGATTGTGGTTGTGACATGACGAAATGTAGAAAAGCTGAAGGGTTGTAAATACTTTTGTAAATTTTCTGTTTATTTCTTCAGACGTCTGAGTTCTGCTCTTGTCTTTTAGGCCGAAAGAATGTCTCCGCTCCATAATGAGAAGAGTGAACCACAAGGATCCCCACGTAGCCATGCAGGCATTGACTGTAAGTAGTCTGTAAACAAACAGCTGTGTTTTGCACACAGTTAAGTCTGGAAGGAACTGGATGCTTATGATGATGATGATGATGATGATGATGATGTTTGCTTTTATAGCAAAAAGCCTATCATCTTTCAATTTAAGGCTACTTGCATCAAGACTGAAGAAAAACCTTATTTTTGTAGAAATAACTGTCCCACAATGAGCACTTCTATATGGAGATTTCAGCTCCACATGTTTCATGTATGGAAAACAAAATCAAATAGACTTAAATTGGATCTGATGCTTGAAAGTTCAAAAACTGCTGTTGTCAACAAGCTCCAGGATTGGCCTGCGAAGCAGCAGATGAATGGAGATTGTTCACCACATGCAAGAGAAATGTCTTTGTAAAATAAACCCAAGGGAAGAATGTCAACATGCACATTTCATATAAAGGTATATGGGAACAAAAACAAAGCGTTCTTTGGAAGTTGCTGATCATTCCCAAACCTCTAGAAAACGGGTGCAAAATTAAACATCAGACATTTTGCTGAAATATTAATTTTGGAACAGATTAAAAAAAACAAATTGTTTGCAAAATGAAAAAGAAACTAAAACATATTACTGTATAGGCATTTATGGCACCCACTGGCATGTACACACATTTATTGACAGTTTTTGAATTTGCAGAAGGAAACATCTGGATTAGTTCTGCAGCATGTTCCAGAGAAATACTCTTTGCAAAGAATTTGCATTAGATTGTAAAATTAAATGGAAAACTTTGGGGGGAAAAAAGTAAAAATATGATACTTTGTCCTTAAATGTAGCAGCTATTTATTAGCCCAACCAAGCAAAAGTCAGGAAGTATAAAAAACAACCAACATCTGAAGATCGCTGCAGGAAGAGTTTCATTAAAACCTCAAAAAGGAACAAAAAGCTTTTCCTTGTAGGAATGTTTGTTTGTTCTTGACCTCAAAGGGGGTCTTTTCCTACAAAGACTTCTTTTTGCATCATTAAAATGTACATGTGCTAATGACAAATGTTGAAAAATGGATAGATGCTGCAAAAGTCTTGTGACCTCAACCCAACCTAAGATC
Organism: Poeciliopsis turrubarensis; assembly: GCA_010277015.1. Lineage (NCBI taxonomy): Eukaryota > Metazoa > Chordata > Actinopteri > Cyprinodontiformes > Poeciliidae > Poeciliopsis > Poeciliopsis turrubarensis. The sequence continues at coordinate 7,342,639 of VMRN01000007.1, forward strand.
CTTTTGCCCAACCCTCGTGTGTTTTCGGAATACAAGATTTATTTTGGTTAAGTCTGAATTCAAATTTGCAGCTCTTTGATCGTTGCTTCTTGTTGTCCACACAGCTCCTCGGCGCTTGTGTTTCAAATTGTGGTAAAATCTTCCACTTGGAGGTTTGTTCGAGAGAGTTCGCCAGTGAAGTCAGTAACGTCTTAAATAAGGTGTGTGGTCAATTTTAGTTTTGCATAATGTCAAGTCAAAAACATAGTGTACTTGCGGTCATTTCTTGTAAATGTTTTTTTTTTTTTTTTTTTTCCTAATTTGACTGCACCTAGGGTCACCCAAAAGTGTGTGAAAAGCTGAAGGCGTTGATGGTGGAGTGGGCAGAGGACTTCCGCAATGATCCGCAGCTCAGCCTGATCTCAGCAATGATCAAGAATCTACGAGAGCAAGGGGTCACCTTCCCAGCTGTTGGGTCCCAGGTAGGTCTACTGGCAGTGCATTGAGTCATGCGACGTTTCGTCTCCATATTGCCTTCAGTACCAAAGTGCAATTTAGCATGCTAAAAATGATTGTCATCTGATGTGTGATTATCTTCTCCCAGGCTGCAGAGCAAGCAAAAGCAAGCCCAGCATTGGTGGCAAAGGATCCCTCCACCACCACAAACAAAAAGGAGGAAGAAGATCTAGCCAAAGGTAAAATGGCCACAGTGAATTGCAGCTTTTTCTGCTGATGATCAAACCACCACAGGAAATCTTAAATAAACAGAAACGAGTATAAAAATGTTTATTAAATACGTACCTTTGCAAATTTGCGTTGTTCTAATGAATTTAAAAATCACAAAGTGCATCGTCTCTTTGCCTGCAGCTATTGAGCTGTCGCTAAAGGAGCAACGGCAGCAACCGCAGACGTCCCTGTCGAGCCTTTACCCGAGCACTTCCAGCCTGCTCTCTACACACAAGTCCGACGGCAGAAAAGTCCGCGCCATCTACGACTTCGAGGCTGCGGAGGACAATGAGCTCACTTTTAAGTCCGGAGAAATCATTACCATCCTGGACGACAGGTGATCTTTATTCACCTTATTTAGTCTGAAAGTTGACATTTCTGAAGTAACACCTTTTTTCTATTTGTCTTGTGGTGTAAGACAGTTGAAAAATTTTAATTTCTTGTCAAAAGCCAATGCAAATTTTAACTAAGGAGATTGTGTGTTTTATGTGGCTTTTCATATTTTTTTATTGTTTTGTTTTGTTTAAATAAACTGGTCATTCACCATGATTCTTGCAGCGATGATCCTTAAATGGTTGTTATATTTTTAGTGACCCCAACTGGTGGAAAGGGGAAACGTACCAGGGAGTCGGCTTGTTCCCGTCTAACTTTGTCACCGCTGATCTCACTGCAGAACCTGAGATGAGTGAGTATTAAGAACAACATAGTATTTCTTCAGAAATCACTCATTCTTCTCTCCATTATATTCAGTCATGGTAGCACAGCTTTATGGTTCCTGGAGTGATAGAAACTTTATCACTTGTAAACAAGTGAAGCAACTAAAATAAGATAAATAAACAAGACTCCAGTGCCTGATGGTTGGTCCAGTCATGCATTAAACAGCATCCCTCTGTGTTCATGTAGTCACAAACAAAGTGTGCAGAGCTTTTGGCTACAGTTCCCACTTAGCACACAGCTTCATTGTACAATTCATTTGTATACTTGCACAACTGACGCTTTCTCTCCATCTCCATTTGTTTTCTTCAGAACATCGACGCGTCTTTTCCATGAGTTGTTTATATTCTTGCTCTATTTGCTGTGAAAATGTCAGCAGATTTTGTTTGTGTGTTGTCTGAAAATGATTTCCATAAACTGTGCTCTAATCTTACTAGGATAAATTATATGACTCAACCCTACAGAAAGGAACAAAAACCTGTTGTCTTGTATTTATGCAATGATTAAAAATAAAACATTTCATATGATCTAAATGCTGGTATTTTAAACTGAAAAACAACTACTCTACTGCTGATGAGATGAAACGTTTGCTACTATTACAGTTCTAAGTGTTAGCCATAGCATTCATTTATTGTTTTCATTCTGTGATGTAGACTTAAGAAGAAATCTCTGTTTTCTTATGCAACCATGTTTCAGTTAGCTGCTTAAAATTCTTGCTATTGAAACTTACCGACAAGTTTTAAAACATCAGCACCTTGTTTTGAGTGATCGGTGGCATGCTGTTATAATGCAGTAATTACCAATTTTGTCAGTCTTTAGCAGTCTATTCCACTCTCTGGTACAGACTAGTATAGCAGTGATCAGCCTATATAAGACCGTGCCCCGGTTTTGGCAGATGTGCTTTACTTTTTTATCTATTACTGTCTGTGTTGTCCTACTATTAATATATTTTTATTGCAAGTTAAAACAAAAGTTTGAGTCTATTCTTTGTTTGCAACTGGTAAAACAAACAACAATGAAAACAGCCATATATTCACATAAAATCTATGGATGGTTGCATCAAAAACTCACAACAGATTTTTAGTATTTCCTACGCAAGAATTGTTTGGTGCTTTAAACCCTTGCTCATGTTGTTGTTTGTGTATTTGCAGTGAAGACAGAGAAGAAGACTGTACAGTTCAGCGAGGACATCCAGGTGGAGACAATAGAGCCTGAACAGGAGCCTGTATATATAGACGAGGTGAGTTCCCTCCTGTGATTTACATCAGTAAAAAGCTTTTTATGGCATTTCAAAGTTGTTACTTGCTAACACTAACATTAGTGGTTTTACTGAATCTACACAAATGATTGTCTAGATTTAACTTTTCACATGAGCTTATGATCTTTTTAGGACAAAATGGATCAACTGCTCCAGATGATTCAAAGTGCAGATCCTACAGACAACCAGTCAGACAGTGTAGAGTTACTCCAGCTAGAAGGTAAACAAAACGCATCATAAATTAAATCATATAGAATGAAGTTAAAACTTTTTATTGAGAGGAAATACATAAGCTTTAAATTTGTTTTTCCTCAGGTGCATGCAATCAAATGGGACCGCTGATTGACCAGAAGTTGGAGGACATCGACAGGTATGATGGTGCCTTTTCTATGCCATATTATGTAAATAGTCATGGATTTTTTTGTTTTGTTTTGCATCCTCATATAAATAACCTCGTTTATAGAGTTCGATTCTTTTTTTGTCCTTTCTAATCTATCTCCAAACGATGCAGCTTTTCCCTGCTAAATAAATATTTAGTTCCAGTGAGAGTTTAATAATGAATGACAGGTTGCTAACGTTTTCCCCTTTCGGTTTGTTTCCGCCAGGAAGCACTCTGAGCTGTCAGAGCTAAATGTAAAGGTCATGGAAGCGTTGTCTCTGTACGCAAAGCTGATGAATGAAGATCCGGTGTATGCCATGTATGCTAAGCTGCAGAGCCAGCAGTACTACATGCAGCAGCCTGCTAGCGCGGCACAGCAGGTAAAGTTATGTGATGGATTCTTTGTTTATTATAAACAAAACTAAGGGCACTAACTATTGTTACAAAACGTATGATAAATGTCATAAGGTTTCTGTATGGACTGTGTGGACATTTCTGTCTTTGCAGGTCTACCCTGGTCAGCCTGCGTCAGGCTCATATGCCATGAGTGGCACCGTGGTGCCAGGCTACACGGTTCCTGTGGAGCAGCTTCCTGCTGGTGCTCCCATTCAGGGTCAGCCAGCTCCCAGGTGAGTTTCTGAAACATAAATCTCTTTCTTGAAACGCAAAAGAATATATGTTTTTCTAGCCTACATGTTCTTCCTGTGCTGTGTGAGGCTTTAAGGTTAGTTCTTTCCCCATCTTTTAGATTGTAGTTTTTGATTTGCCATTTTTATTTGAAAGTTTTGTTAGTACAGCTCTTACAGTGTTCTCACTTTTCAAACAGAGCTTTGATTTTTACTCTTGAAGCCAAATGGAAAATTAGAAATTTTGTTAAATCTTTTTTTCCTAAATGTGTTGTTAAACTGTCGCTGTTCTGTGTTTAATTTTGTAGTACATGTTAAGATTGTTACACACCAGTATGGGCAGAATCCAACTTTCTATTTTAAATTTGCTGATTTTTATGCTCACTTTTCTACCGACTCTTGCCATTTGTATTTGGAAGCTTGTCTCTTATTGTTTTCAATATTTCCCTGCAAGTTTTGTTTTTAAGGACTTGAACGCACCTCACACGAAATTTGGGATTCTTCAAAAGTCATTATAATTTTAATATTCGCCTTTTTCTTATTGTTTTTGCATGCTTCTCTTTATTTAGTCGTTTTCCTGCAGAATTAAAATAACGTCTGCATAATGTAGTATTTACAATTAGCCTTATGAGAATAACTTCATTTATCAAGTCTTATTTTTTGTAATATTTCAAAAGACTCCACAACAACATAAATATAGGCAAAAAAATGTGGCAGTCCTAAAAATGTTCAGATCATGTCACCAATCATAATCAGGTTTCAGCAACCAGAACGCCATCTGTTGAAGCCAGTGGTTGAAAGCACCTAATAGAGCAATCAATCAGATATGCGTTTGTGAGCCTGGTCATTTAAAGCCCCAAAAGCTCTCAAAAAAATGTAATAATGTTGACATCAATTAACTAACTTCATCACTCAAAACCAGTTCTGCAGCTGTTTACTTTGTGACCTCCTTTTGTAGTAAACTGAAATTGAAACTCAAACATTCCACCTCAATATCATTTATTTATTTTTTCTTCTTCTTACTCTCATGTACAGTGATGTCCACATGTACATGGGCCAGCCACCGGTCTACGCTGCAGCGCCTGGTGCTATGGCTCCAGCAGACATTCAGTCCTACCAAAACACAGCCAGTGCTGTGGGTCCCGCACCATGCACAGCTCCTGCGAACTACAGTGGCCCCTCTGGCACAAGCTTAGCACCTCCCTCAGACGTCCCACAGGCCCCTTACTCAGAGAAAGCCTTGCTATAGGCCCCACTCCTTCTCCTTACAGATGGGATAAACACATTGTCACCCCACGGTAAGAAGTAGTTCATTGTTGTTCCTGTTAAGGAGGAGCAGCAGGTTTGATAATTTGAATCGGATCAGGCAAACACTGGCGTTTGGTGCACCTTGTGTTTTATTTGGCAAATATACATGTGATAATACAGTTACTTCTTTCTGCTGGTCATGAAGTATTCATAGGGTTTTGATTTGAGCTGACAAATATGTAAGCTTGAAGGTATGCATTGATTTGTTTTTCTTTGTATCATCTTTGCACATTTTTACCTCCTCAGCTGCTGTTAGGTGGACTGGTTTATGTTTTGTTCATGGTGTAATTCTAAGCACCTAATCTAAATCCGGCCAGAATGAAATCCACTTTTTATGTACAAAACCTGACGATAAATAATTAAGCAAGACTCGATTTAAAAATTTATGGACATCATTGTTTGTTTGTTTTTCAAAAACCATAGACTCATTAAAAAGGGTCTTGTAGATTAATTTTGTAAACAAAAAAATGTCATTTGAATCCTTTATTTTCAGCTCTATTGAATTTCTAAATATAATGGCAACTATGTGGACATGTAGACACATCTTACACTTAGAGGTTATTATAGCTTAACAGTAAAATCAATATAGGTGAATCTGAATCAATGTATTATTCACAGAGTGATGGGTTTTAGACTTTTATTTCAGTAAATTTTGATGATTGTGGCTTAAAAATTCAACATGTCACAAAATTAGAATATAACTTAAAATTAATTTAAAACTAAAAGAAAAGCATTTTGGATACACCCAAAATGCTGAAGGAACTTTGCTTCACAAGTCCATTCAACACTGTGCTCTCACTGTTGCTTGTGTCCCTTTTTCTGCTCCACTTTTTCCTTCCACTGAACTTTCCACTCAAGCTCTTCAATGAGAATTTGAGTAGAACAGCCAACTTTTCTTACATTATTGTTTTGTACTCTCCTTGTGAAGATTGACGATGAGTGCTGGACAACTGTCAATGCAGTGGTCTTCCTCATGGTTATGTTTCCCATAACATGGACAAAATATAACATAATTTTTCCTAGAAACTCGTGTTTGAGTTTATTTTTAAGCCATAATCATCCAAAGGAGCAGAAACAAACACCTAAAACATAATTTTGAGATTCACCTGTGATTATTAGAATTTGACCCATATTTCTTAAAAATGTGAGCCTTTTGTAAACAAAACAAGTTTTACCAATTAGAGGAAGCAAGTGTAACTGCACCTGCTGTATAATAATTTAGATAATCCACATAACACATGAAATCCACAGCAGTTCTTTGACAACACTAGTAACAGGCCTACATATGTAGACTTTAAAACGCTTAACAGAGATACATTCAGTGTGCCACAGTGATCTCATCCACTGCAGCCAATTTCAGCCCCGTTCTTGCCACAAAAATAGTATTTTTTTTCTACTTTTTTATTTACATCAAAACACTATGTTGAAAATGTACCTGTAGTTCTCCTACTTATCTTTTACAATTGTCCTCAACTTTAACAAGTACTGAAAACTGAAGCCACTTTGACTTCTGGAGGGAAAGAAAACAAGGACAGCAGAAGCATGCACATGACTTTTGTATATACTGTATTAAAATAGACCCCAGGAGGTTGGCTGCATGTTGGCACAGCTCTCCCAGCCATAAAACTAAATTCTGCCATCTTTGCATGTACCTGGTGAATTAAAGGTGTATTAGCCATCCCTCCATGCCCATTTTTGTTTTCACTCCAAGCATCAGTCCAAGGGTTGTGTCCATCAGGGCTGTGCTAACATGCGTGCACCACCAGCTCGGCTACAACGGGGAAAAACTCTTGAGCCCCACTGATTTTTTTTGTTTTTTTTTTTTTTTTTTTTTTTTTCCCCCCTTTGCCTTTGGGTTTTTTTTTTTTTGTAGTGCTTTCTAATTTATGTTTAATTATTATGATATTTTTAATGAAGTATTGCAGGATGTATGTATTCAAAGAATAGAGTGGAATGTGCGATATTCTGCCTAACTTAGTTGTATATTTCAGACAAGAACCTGGACGTTCCTCTTATTGTACTGTAGGTTTAATGGTGACTTTAGAACTGACTGAACTCGAGTCCACCTGTGATTTCTGTGATTTTTCTCAGACAAGATGAAGAGGCATTAGTTGAAGATGTTTAGTTGCTAACTCTCACCCAACATTAGATGATGCATTTAGTGTGTTCTTAGTCCTGAATAATTTATGACTTCCACATGTAGCAAGACTTTAAGAAGGATTTGTTGGTTGGAAAAACAGATTTTCAATAAGCTAATAAAATGGAAAACTAAAGTTGTCTCTGTTTTATATTTAACTATGCTTTGTGAAGGAAATTTGAAGTACGAATGCTGACGTAAAGTTTAGAGTGGGGACAAGTTTCCGTAAGCTTTTCTGATTTCATTTTCTCCTTGGATATCTTGTTTCAAATTTGTAAATGTCTTGCCATCCAGGTGCCACCTTAGGAATGCAAAACAACTATTAATTTAGACTTGGTTCGCAGACTTCATTTAGGAGAATTTCATTGAAATATTAATGTAGTTGAGACAAACTAAATGAGTCAAATCGACTGTGTTCAACATAGCAGCTGTTCTGGGACCAGGAGAGAAGGAGCCAGTTTGTTGTCATCCGAACGAAGCATTTTATTGCACCGCAGCGTTAGACTGCAGCCCCGATGTAACTTTTTTTTTTTTTTTTGTGCAGGATTGAGATGCTGCCTGTTTTTAAGTTTAATCTCAACGTCATTGTAAAGGTTCTGTCCAAACTTGTACTCTGCTGTTTCTATGTATTCTTTTAACCATACCTAATAATTGGTATTCACAATAAAACCAGGCCAAGTGTACAGAGTAATGTGTGTGGCTTTTCTTTTTTTATATATTCCTAGTATAGAGGGATCAGTTTTCCAGAAATGATTTCATGATTAAGTTTTCAGAGCTTTTGATGTTTGGCAGTGCTTGCTGCCCTGGGTTTCGTTCCATCATGGGGTTGCAGCAATGCTCCAAACATTTATATACCAATGCAAAGTTTTTAACATTCCAGCTTGATGTTAAATGTAACATCTTACATTAAAACTTTGTATCTGTAACAATATGTGTACTTATGTGCTTAAATTAAAAACCTTTCTATATTAGGTTTTTGTTTTGATCACTCCTTTTCAAGTTGCAGCAGCTGTCTTTTCTTTGCCACTAGATGGAGACATAGTTTTAGCTGTTGATATAGGAAAAGATTAATCTGCCTTGACCTTTTTAAACGGAGGCTTTTTGGGAAATATTGCTCTTTGTTTTCCATTCTATTTTTGCTCCTCTAACATAAACAAATAGAGCAATGTGACCAAGCTTTAATTTCTTTATCTGTAAAGAAAGTTAGAGCATTTCTGATCTTAGTGTTACTGTACTTTTTATAGAACTTTTGCATAAGACAACCACTGTGCAATTTCGTCTTGAGGTTATGAGATTGGGATTGCTTCTGTTTTTGTTGCTGTAAAGGGATAAATGTGACCAGCTCATTAGGCAGGCAGTAAAACAATACAACCTCCAGTGCAGTGTAAGCAGTGAGCAGAGTTCAACGTCTCCGTAGGGACATTCAGAGGGAGATGATTGTCAAAGTCTGAAGCTCCAATTTCCAAGTAGCCACCAGCGTTCAGGGATGATGCCCTCAGGGAAGACGATCAAGCTCATCGTCTACGAGGTGCTGCAGTTCACAGCTCTCATCGTCCCCATCTTTATAGTCATGGAGAGATTTGCCAGGATTATAAGAGATGTGAAAGGACAGAATGTGACTGCTTACTGGCTCGTGGTGGCGGCTTCTGTTGCCTATGTGACCTCTGCAACCTTGCTGGTGTGGGTTCCTCTTAAATACGTGACCCTGAAGAAGCGACGATTCATTTCGGAGATAACGCAGTGGTGAGTTACAATGATTTGTCTTCAGTTGTCTTATTGAGGACTGAAATTAATCTTCAACCTGAATATTTTAACTGTTGAGCTTTAATCAGTGGAGGAATGAAAATCTGTTGTGACTAATTCAGAAATCAGTTTTATTGATTGCATGAAGTGTGGCTAAGAGCATATTGGTGCATATTTTGTAAAAATGTTTGAACTCCTTTAACACTTTTACATTAAGTAGAACATACTATTTACTGAAGTGAAAAAAGCATAATTTCACTAGTTAAACAAATTATAATGATACAAATCCCTACATTTGCATTCAATCCCCTTCAGAAGTCACTTCATTTGTAAATGGAGTTGTAAATAAAAAAGTGTCGTCCATCAGCTGCCATCCATCAAACTGGATAGATTTAGCAGGTCTAACTGTTAGAGAAGCAACAAAGAGGTCCCTGGTAACTCGGGATAACCTGCAGAAATCCTCTGCTCAGTTTGGTGAATCAGTTCTCAGGATTGTATTGCCTCCACTCCCCTCAAACGTGTCTGTAATGGCAAAAAAGAATAAAAATGTTTGCAGTATGCACCAAGTGTAGGGAAAACGGCAAATATACTCAAGGTATTGTGATCAGATGAGATCAAAATGTAACTTCTTGGCATAAATGCAGAATACTGATATCTAGCACTGCACATAATCTTGAAAATACCAATTATACTGTGAAACATGGTGGTGGTAGCAATATGCTGTGGCGATGGTTTACGTCTGTACTGACAGAATTGTCAGTTGATGAGATGATGGACAGAGGAAAAAACTGAATTTTTTCCTCCGTCTGTACAAAACAGACGGAGGACAAAACATTTACATTTTTTCCAGTTTACAATTACTGGTTTACAATTATTGTGTTTTTCTATTCTGGGAAAGTTCAGTAATATGCACTGAAGAGAATAATGGCAGTGTGATTAAATGTTTTCAAAAACAAAAAAAAATATTCAAGGAGTAGCAATACTTGGAAGTCAAATCACCTCCATTCAGCTCTAAATAAACTTTCCCCGAAAAAGCCTGTGAATGTGAAGTGTAACAGTTTTATTCACTGCATAAAAATTATTTAATATATGCATTGATGGATTTATTGGTTGAGTTTATTTTTCCACAACATTACGAAGGCACACATAACCATTCCTACACTGATAATGACCACAAGACAGTACATAAATGTGCGATGTGATCAAATTGCACTGCAAAACATTTCTCATATTTCAGTGACCCAACAATATAAACCTTATCCACTTTTCAGGAGACCGACAGCACTGGCATATCTCCTGCTCTCAACGCTGCCATGTTTTGCAATTCTAATAGCCAGTTCCAAGGTAATTCTCTCAAGACTGATCACTGCTGTCTCTGTGATGCACCTGTTGATGTGTTGTTCTGTCATACGCCAGAGGCTCCTTGAAGAGGCTCATATTTTCTTTTTATTAGCCTGTTTGAGGTGCAAGCCCACATTACAACCCACTTTGTGGATGAAAAAACAAGACCTTCAATACTTAGAGCAGTTATTGTCAGTATGGCACATTTAGGCACCGATTTTATTGTTTAGGACCCCCATTAGCTGGACATTGAGTTACTCTTCTTGCTCCATCATTAAAAACACATTAAGATATATGACAAATGACAGATTCAGTTTGTGTATTTACATTTGCAAGATTTACAGTGTGCTGAAGCGTTATTGTGGATTTTTTTTGCGACTTATACAACTTATTGAGTTAAATGAAACTTAATCGCTGAAATTCAGAATATTTCTCATATGATGTCATGTAATATAAGCAGCACATCCCATATTTTATATATATTTTTAAATATCATTTTTAATACTAAAGTGAATGTCAAAGTGACAGTAGACTTCTCCGAAGACTAGAAAAGTCTGAGCATAATAACTGATGAAAGCTTACTTTTCTGCTCATATATTTGTTAAAGTATAATGTTTAATGAATAAACTGACAACTGATTGATACACCAAACACAACGGATCACTTTTTCCACCCCTGAATTGTAAACACTCTGAACTGAGAACCGACTTCATGTTCACTCTTCAAGCCAGATTTATTTGACCACTAACAAAAGAGTGAGCAGGACTTTGTCACCATCGCAAGTCGAACCAGAGCAGTGAAATGTCACAAGACTATGCACTCTATATTAGATACTCAGTAACAGACAGTTAAGAAAAACAGGTTTTCCATTAACTAAAATTTTAATGGCACTCAACATCCTGAGATGGATGAACAACATAAATGGATCATAATAACCATCTTTCTTTGACTTTTTGATCTTGGACTTTCTGGAACTTAAGCAGCGTGACATATAAGTGTAATGTCTTTGCACATTGTATTAGCTCTCCATTTCATTGTATGTGTGATACAGAGTCACTCCTGAGGCTCTCTGTCCATTGGCTAAAGATTGACTGGAGTTAGGTCTTGAACCGGCCAATGATTGAAAAAACACTAGATCTACAGCAGAGTGGCTACAAAAAAGTGTTGCAATGGCTTTATCTAAGTACACACCAGAATCTGGCTTAAATACCATCACGAGTCCAGGAGACAACTATGTGGAAGTAAATATATGCAAACTTTAATGGAGTGACAAGGTCTTGTAAAGAACATCCAAGCATGCTTCTTCCACATGTGATGCAGTGTTAGTCATCCAGGAAATGACTACTTTATTTTATTCATGATGCTACAGTTGGATTTAAAATCAATAGCTTACTTAAAGCATATTTTTCACACTAAATAAGAAAATTGGAATAAAAGTGAGTGCAATCACAAATTGCTTCACCTTGTTTATATTTTCTACAAAAGAAATCCAGCAAAACTCCTCTAAATAACGTTTCTCTTGCAAATTCACTTTTGAAAATTGCTGAGCACTTCCATGGGGGAAGATATTAATATCCATTTTTCTGTTATTGAACTGTAGGTCCAGCTGGACAAGCAACAAAAACTCGATCATTTCACAGAGCTGCCTGTTTCCTTGGTTCTTTTCTCCCTGATTTGTGTGGATGTCATAGAGAGGTTGCGGCCTCACAAGCTCTTGGGTAAAGGTAAGTTTTCCACTTAGAAGATTGCTTTTTCATAAGATCAACTCACTTCTTTATCTATAATGTGGTGCCTCTGCCCCAGAATTGACAATATACAACTCAAACGTTGTAGTGGTGTCCCATAACTGCCACAGTGTTAATCTCACAAAGTCTGTTCCCTTGTTTGATATGATGAATACTTGAAACTCGAAGCAGAGGTGACAACATTACTTACTTCCTCGATAATTTTGCAAATATTCATCTGTCCACTTTCGAGGCACCCTAAGAGCAACCCACTAACTATCTTCCCAGATGGTTAGTGGACTCTCAAGTATGAAACAAAAAGGGCATTGCGAGACTTTTCTGAAATACACATACTATTCAGAATTGCTTTGATAGTAACTCGCACATTTTAAAGATGGTGAATGGTCTTAGTGTTCACATGATCATCTTTTGTTTCTCATGTTTAAACTCCAGCAACATATTTTCATTATTCCAGTACACATGGTAAGATAGAAAAAAGCTTGACAGAAGCAAAAAAATAAATAAATAAAAATACCCATCAAACCAAAAACATCACAGCAGTCTGAGTCTACAAAACCATATAATCTCATACTTTCACTTTCAGAATGAAAGTCAAGATTTTTGTTTGGTCCTCTGTATCTGTTGTTGCCTTCCAGTTTCAGTTTGCTGTTGTTATTGTTATATGTCAAACTTTAAACATAGCAATGTATTGTTAAGCTTGTATCACACCTAGTCTTGTCATTTGCAGCTAATATTATGGATTCTGATTACGACATGTCAAGACCTGTCCTGACCCACCTGACACATGTGACCAGTGTCTCAGGCCAGCTGCCAGCTGATGAAGGCCAGAACAGTGTGACCCCAGGCCAGGCAGAGGCCAGAAATGGCAGCACAGCCAACAAAAGGCAGGACGTCTCTGAGTCCCCTCACAGCACACGACCAAACGCTTCATACCTGTACTCTTCCACCCCACGACTGATGCCTTACTCGGGTCCCCTAAGCTTCCTGTGGAAGAAAGATGGAAGGGCAGAGGTATTTGTGGAGTGTTTCTTGTTCTGGCTGGACACAGTGGAGATGGTACGAGTTTCCGGGGAGCCAATGATTTTCTACTCAGCTTGGGTGTTCCCAGTTTACATCCTGGCTTTCCTTTCTTGTCTCCGCATGATCATTGCTCCCCACAGCTCCCTGCTGCCGTTTGCTGGAGCTGTGCTGCAGGATCTTCCTTTCTTCATTATTCGAGTTGCACTGATTATTGTATTTGGTTTTGTAACACCTTTGTTATATCCTCTGAAAAATGTTCTGGTAAGTTTAACTTTTATCTATTTCACATGGATGACCAAGCTGAGGATATTTAAAAGATACATTATGTTCTGAGGAGGAGCATAAAGACCCCAACTCATCTGTGGATGTTTGAACTGTTGGCTTTGAAGAGCAGCACCATGGACTGAAACATCATTTGTGTAATTATTAGCCCGATGAAATATGTAAGGGTTTATAGAGTGGGTATGAGTGTTTTTATGTAAAGTACATGTAAAAAAACATGTCTGTCATTCTTTAAATCTATACATTTCCTTGACAAAGTATTGATACCTCTTGAGCTTTTTTACATTTGGTCATATTACAGTCAAATTAAATCAAATCAACTGTATTGTATCCAGATTTTACATGATGGGCCTAAATATGGTGCATAACTGTTCAGTAAAAGAAAATAATGGGGTAGATATTCATTAACTTCACACATATATTTTTTGTCATTTGTACTTTGGAAAATATTGTACATATCCATTTTATTTCTGAACTTGTTTTCTTGCTACGTTTAATCTTTAAAATCCGTACATCTGTAAACACAGAAAGTAATCAAACGTTTTAAAGTTACATATTTATTGATAGAGGAAAAAAACACAGGTGAAAATGTTTAAATTTATACAACTAAGCATGTGAGGGTGCTTCAAAGAGACATTATCTATTAACAGGCTAAACTCAAGGTAAAAATGTTGTTTTTAAGAAAAAACAACTGAAATTCAAAGAGGTCTGTGCTGAAATTGCTTAGGTTTTAATTGAATGAAAACATGATTCCAAGATCTTCAAAGGACAAAACCTAACCAAAATAACTTAAGCAGAGGTAAGAGATTACCTTTTGAACATTAACTGAATAAATTATTGCAGTGGAATCAGGAATGAAGTAAATCGAGTGCAATTATAACCAAAACTCAAGACTAAAGGAGAATGAACAGCAGTCAGCCTTGAGTTCTGGGAGAACAGGAGTCAAGGTTTTATTAAAACGATGTGAAACATGAAGCAAGTCAATTACAAAATAATTTTTGAGTCGCCTGTGCCTTGTAGATCATTTAGTGCTTCGCTTTTGTTTTCTTTTGGATGCTTGAGTTTCTATCAGTGCAGACCTCTTTAGTGGCTGCACCGATACAATGCACTAACTATACTGCACCCCTACCTGGACAGAATTACACCCATGATTCACATGGTCTTTCTTCCTGTGATAGATTAGTTTCAGCTGACAAAGAAAAACAAAATCATACAAGGTGAGGAAATAATACATTCCTCTGAAGCCCTGGGAAAAACTTTTTAAAGACCCTTTACGCCATGTGAGTGATAAAACATCAGCCAAGCAGCTGTAGCTCACACAGTAAAGAACCAGATCTGGATGGCTTTTATTTATGAGCATAAAAACTGAAATTAACTTCCCCTAATATCCCCACAGCCATGATCTTCCTGCTTCTCAATAATTGATACCACAATCTGCAACAAGGCATTAATGCAGCTCGTGCTACAAATAATGGTTGGTATTGGAGTACAGCTTGCTGGTGTGATGGAGGACACTTTCTCATTAGTATGACAGACTGAAGGCTTAAAATGATCAAAGAAAACAGTAGTCTGGACACCATTTCTCTTGATAAGAGACTTGAAGATCCCTGATCATCAATAATGAGTTCAAACTTGCCATTTTGTCAACTTCAAGTAAAGTTTTCATGCAAACCTCCTACAAACTTTGAAGTATAACTCCTTTCACAGTAATACTAAACATATATAACAACAATTTATTTTTTGTAAGCAAAAATAACCCTTTATAAAATGTGTTTATAATTGCTTATTTTATTTATTCCTGTTCATCTGCAGAATAAACATGAGGCCCATACCTTCAGCCACTCTTCAAAATGGAAAAAAAAAACTTACCAACTTGTTACAATTTTTAACAAAGAAGACAAAATGGCAATTGTATCTTTTTAATTAGGTTCAGATATATGTAATGTTTATTGTGAAACACAGCAACTGTGTAACAGGTGCAGTCATAAAAAGTAGCTCAGAACTGATGCAGTCAATTCAAAGAAAGCTGAAAAAATATTGTGTTTGTGTTACAACTAAAAACTCTAGTGTATTTTATTGGGACTTTATATCACAGATCAACACATAGTAGTGCATAACAATCAACTGTAAGTACGTTCAAATATCATTTAATTTAATCTGAATTATGTTTAAGTTGTACATAGTTGGTAATAAGTTTGGGGGAAAAAAGCTTTTTTTTAGGCCCTATACAAGAATGCACAAGATTACAAGAAAATTACTCAAAATTGAACAACAGCAGAGGCACTTAGAGTGGACAAGGTGAACAGAGATGAGGAAAATAAGATAGAGAAATGAGATAAAGAGAGGGCAGATCATGAGATAAGGAAGGAGGGGGAGACAGAAGAGAGTTTGGGGGCAGGAGAGGAGGCTTTGTAAATCTGACAGACTGGAGGTGCATTTGAATTCAGGCTGTGTTTCTCCTGCGCTAGCCGAATGTTACCCAGCTCTAGCATGGCAACAGAGAGGGGCAGCACTTCAGCTGCAGCCTTTGCACACACACAGACATGCACGTGCATAGACAGTCGCAACAGGATCGCAAAGAGTGACTCAGGTAAGCTGAAACGCCCCTGAAGAGACAGTACCCCTGTGGTGAAGGAAACGGCATGCGCAGCGAGAAGGAGAGACAGTGGTTGAGAAGGAGGAGGGGCTACAAGGCTGGAATCTTTAAAGAGGAAGAAAGGGAAGGCTGAAGAGCACTGAACCAGAAACTGTCTGATTCTGGACTCCTACAGTGAGCTTAAGAGAGAGGGATGAGGACAAGATGGATGTGGAGTGATGCAGGATCTCTGACCAGATTAATGTGAGAGACTGAAGAGCGCTGAGAGTCTCACAGAGAAGAAAATGATATTTAGTTCCAGCAGCAGACTATTCTCGGTGTTTGAACTGAAGTACAAGCTGAAGGATTTTCAACAGGAGATGCTGAGACACTGATAGAGGTGAGGCGGGATGGAAGGGCAAATATGCAGACCGACAGATGAACCACCTGTTCTTTTAAAGATGAGGTGAGCATATTCACACCAAGAGATTTAGAAATCCTGCTACTCTTCAGACTGACTTATGCTACATAGGTGGTGGATATCTAGATATATGCTGTCAGCCTCACCTGGACCAGGTCTCAAAAGAGGAAGCAGACACTTGACTCCCCAGGTGACCTCCCCTCTCTCTCCACCCCTTCGACAACTTGTGGACTTTGTAAATTGGAGTCTTCGTCTCTCGCGGGATCCTCAAACTCCCTGATAAGCTTCACTTAATGGACCATGAGAGTGAAATTTGTGAGCTGATCTTAAGGTGACACCCACCCGAAACCCCCCACCCCGGAGGCTCATCTGGCCTGTCCCCTTCTCTCCCTAAAACTTGATGTCTTGATGCATTGCTGTGGGCTGGGACACTGGCGGAGAGTGCAGTCCACCTATGTAAGTGGCAGCATCACCTGCAGGATCCATACGCACCCTTTTGATCGCATAGCAACAGTGGAGTCTTGCGGCGGGGTAGAGCAAAGGGACTACAGGGGGGGCATAGCAGTTAATTCACTTACTCAGATGTGCATCTATGCATTGTCTTTCATCTGCAGTACGTTTGCATGCTCAATTACACAAACAGTGAGTTTAGACTGCAGACTCTTGCACTTTATTCTCTCCATTTATTCTCAGCTGGGATTTGATCTATTATGAGAAAAAAAAAAGAATGTCACAAGGTTCACTATAATGATTCAGATGGTTTTATTTTCCAAAGTAATCCTCTTGTAACAGACATTAGAAGATTTTTTACTGGTGTAAAGAGTTTGTAACTGGATGGTTGTGGGCTTGATTCCTGCTTTTTTCTGTCATATGTCAGTGTTTTCCTGCTTCTCAACCCCCAGTTGCCTGCTGATCTGAGTATTGTTATATATATGTGAGTGTGAATGTGTTAATGTGGCTTCAGTGTAAAGCTCTCTGAGTGGTTAATTTGACTGGGAAAGATCTTCAGGCCACCTATTATTTTTATTACTCATACGCAAATGAATTAAAGTACCTTGCAAAAGAGTAAAGAAACTTTATTTTTGATGCGCTTCAGTTGACCGATTAATGTTTACCTGTAAAGACACCAAAAACAGTCATTAATCTACAAAAAGCTTGCACCAGGTTTTTTTGTACTTTTAGTATTCTGACAATGTTTTACAGCTGTGGGTGTGCTTGACCTGCGACAGACTGGCGACCTGTCCAGGGTGACCCCGCCTCTCACCCAGAACGTTAGCTGGAGATAGTGAAGTTCCCTTTGTGACTGTTCCCTTTTCTACTTTTGCTCTAACTTTCTCCACCAACTCATCTTTACTTACTGCATGAGTTTTGCATGTGTCTCCACTTCTTTTGGTAATTCCTCTTCATGCTGATATTATGATGTTAATTAGAGCTGTGCATTTTGTGATGGCGTCAACTGCAGAAAACCTTATCGTCGCCATATTTCCCCACTCATGAAGCTGGCTTACTGTTGGCCCTCAGCTCTCTCTCGACTGTCAGCTTAAAGCCTTGCAGATTACAGCGCGCTGTAACCGCTGCATAGCATGAGTGCCCACCTCAGCACCAAGCCAGAAAAAAAGGAGCTTAGAAAATCAGGTCGTATAAAAGCAGAGTCCCAACAACAAATGATACCTGGAGCTCACATTTGATGAACTCATTGATGAATGTATGTGAGCATAGTTTGGGGAAGACTGTCCAATATAAAAGCATCAATTATTTGAAAGAGAAAATTGTATTTTATTGAACTGTGCTCTGCATTGGGTAGTCAAATAGAGAGCACTGTTACTGTAATCCAACATAAAAGGTTGAGCTCAGTAAAGGCTAAACAGTTCCAATTTATTACCAATTTGTGCTATTTTTGCACTTTATCATTCTTCAAAAATACTTATGTGCCAATATTTATGAGTCACATGTAGCTCTATACTTCCATTTGAGTCTCTACTGCTCCAAGAAACAGTTTGAGAGCTTAAAAAACTTCCCAACCTTTTTTTTTTGGCAATAAGTTTATGATTTTTGGTATCTGGAAAACCGGCCGTTACAAAAACCTCCTGATTACTAAGTCGCAATCAGTGGACACTTCTCCCGTTACCGAGCCACCTCCAGTAGCCCAGCCTGTTACCTAGCAACCCAAGTGGAGCTCCAGAATGTTTGGTCAGCTGGTTTTACTGCTTTATGTACAGTGACTGCAAGAAAAGACAAATGTTTTGTTGTTAATGTTTCCTTCAGAAATCTCTTGCTGAATCCTTGAGGCTCCATTTCTTCTGTAGTTGTGCATGTGTTTCCAGATATTTCTACATCAGAATCAAAATTCCTTTTATTGTCATTGTGCACGAAAGAAAGCACCACAAAATTTTTTAAACTTTACATGTATAAAGTGTGAGAGTAAATGTTTATTTGGGTGGCGTGGCGTGACAAGAAACACTAAAACAGCTGATACAAAGAAAGAAGCAGAACTGAGCGAGCGAAATCTTATTCATTGAGAATGATTTTGTGCAAAAAAATGTAAAGGAGATATTTTGTAGGCCACAAATCTATTCTGACTTTTTACAATCATGCATGAGTTCCCCTTTATATTGCTTATTGGTAATATTTATGTCTAAAAAGCATCTCTACTTCCCTTCATACTCAGTTCTCTTTTTGTTAAATGAAAATACTGTCATCCACTCCAATCAAAAATCATTAAACGAGAGTGACAATCTGTTTAGTATTGGCAGAGAGAATTTGGCAAGTTTTTTATGGAAGAAAACTCATGTACTTAACTATGATGCTTAACCAGCAAATATATTTTTCTTACTAATGTGACACAATTTAAAGGGAAGGAAACAGACAATAAACTAATGAAACAAGATGTGTTGCCAAGAAGCATCTGTACAACTAAAAAAATAATTGCCCAAACATAAACGTTCCTCATTTTTGTGGAAAGTTCACTGCAGAGTTGCTCACATCCTGCTTTGTCACTAAAGCTCCAGAAAGGGCTCAATTTGAATGTGATTTTAGGTCTGGAAAAACAGGCGATCGTGTATAATTCCATTAATCTCTTATTCTACCAATCCTTCTCTTTCCCTGTCTGACCAATCAGAGGCTCATCGGCCAGATTACAATCAGAGAACCAGATAACACAGGCAGGGATACAGGCATGCAGGCTGAATGGGTTCATCCTCCCCCCTGTTTGACATAGTATGCAAAGAAAAAAAAGACTTTAGAGAGAAAACAATGTTTTTCTTTCATATAAAGCTGGAGCTGCCCTCAAACCTGCTGTGCTTTTCCAACTGGTTGATTTCACCTTACTCAGTTTCCCATCATCGCTCTTCCTCACTGCTCTTCTTCCTTCATGTCCCATCTCTTTTGCCCCAGATGTTAGGAGGGCAAAGTTGACTGCAGTTTTTTTTTTTTTTCTCATAGCATTTTAAGCCATGCTTCGGACAGATGTTTACCTTCACATTCTCACGGATTTTAGTCATTTAAGGGTGATCAGGCAACCATCACCAAAAAGGAAGAAGAGGATGATTCAAGCAGAAGATGGAGGGAACTTTATGCAAGTTCTATTTCTGCCTCTGACAGCTACTTCTGGAGCTCGTCTTTGTTTCTCTTTGGCTCCCACTCTTCCTGCTCTTCCTCCTCCTCCTCCTTGCAGAATGTTTCGCTGGGTCTGATGGACAGGCGAGGCTTCAGGCAGATGTAAATCTGGGGAGGTTTGTTGGCAAAGGGGGCAGACGGTGGAGGTTGGAGGATGTTGCCACAGCTGCTAAATGCAGTCTGGGTGTTTTTGCATTTGACTGAGTCTGTCGGGAGTTGGGTTCTCTGGCTTTCCACCTGAGGGCCATGTCCAAATTGCTGAAGGCAAAGAATGTCTCCTGGGTGAGTATTGGCTCCTTATCTGGTAGGATGTGGGGAGGAGTGAAACTAGGACAGAGGGGGAGAGTTGTTACTGGATTAGAAGAGTTCATTTAAAAGACTTTTTCTTGCTGTTGGTGTTATCTGGTTAAACGAGGGTTATTACACGTTTTTACAAGGAGATTATTTTTCTTTTCACATACTAATTTGTAATTTACCATTTTGGAAGATATTTTTTTTCCACTTCAGCAGTTTTGTGTGGAACAGTTGTGCAACCAAAGATGATTAAGAAGGGATAGTTCAGAATTTTTTACTTTAGCATCTGGAAAAAGACTGCAAGTTGTTGCCATCTTAACTGCAATAGATGATGGTAGAGAGGGACAAAAGCGGACATTGAATGTCTGAAGACAAATTCAGTCTCATAAACACATTTTTGCACGTCCATATTTTTGAAGGTTATTTTCAAAAGATTGAAAACTACACACAAATCCTTCTGCCTTTTGTTTTTCTAGTTGAATAATAAAAAAATAACTCTTTTCCTTTTGTTAAAAGGTTTGATTCTGACCAAACTAAACTGGCTGAGTAAGTACAAAGTACTTAAAATATAATAACTCTTTGTAGAAACTGTCAGCAGGTGTTTGTAGTAACTGAGAAATTAGTCTTTAACATCAGAGTGAAAGAAATGGGCTCTACTCATTGCAGATTTTTTGTTTAATTTGACCCCAAGTTGAGTTTTTTCAAGCCTAAATGGCCAGTTGACCTGTTGCCACAACCTCTTCATCAGGTTTATGTCCAGACATTGACTAGGCCACTTCAAAGCATTTTCAGCCATTTAGATGTGGCATTCCTGGTCTTCTTTATATGTATTATATATAAGTTATTATCAGTGACAATTACCTGACCTGACGAGATTTCATAATAGAAAGCTTCCCAGAAATTAAATATGCACCGAGAAAGCCAGAAGCTTCATCACTCTGCCTCATCAGAAGATTCAGCTGTTCGGGAGTTTGAAGTTTGAAGAGAAATTTTTAAACGACAAAACCTGGAAAGCATACAAACACGTCATCTTCATTATACATACAAAATCCGAAAGCATTCTCCGTCATTGATGGAGCTACAGATGATAGATAAGTGGTAGCAAATGATGCCGGTAGGTACGGCCCAGATGATTCGGTGGAAGTGGTTCCTCTTCAGCTGAAAAAGAACCTGAAGAAATTGTGGAGTTCTAATATCTGCTAACATAATGTTGTATCCCAATGATTTGGCATAGAACATTTTCAGTGTGTGTTGCTTTGATGAGCTAAAGTCAGATGAGACAGATGGTGATCAACTAACTAGCTATTAGCTTTCCTCTGCTCCGAGGATCACACCCTCCTACCAAGGCACACAGAGACTACAGCTGCATTAGAGAGCCAGATTGTGGAAGACAATGATTCACCTCAAATCAGGGAAAATGGGTGTAACTTAATTGCCACAGTTTAAAATGGCAAACTGAGCACGGCATTTTGGCTGATAATAATGGAGTCGGGATTCTGTTTCCAGACTGAAAGCAGATGTACGTTAGTGAGCTGTGTGGACAAAGTGAAGGACTGAGTAAGAGGTTGGGATCTGGAGCTTTGCCGGTAATTGTGCGTGCCATCCATTTCTGGCCCAGCAGCCCAATCAGGCATTTCTGGCCTCTAATAACAACACACTCACATGCAAGCACGCTGATTGTAAGAGGCTTAGTGACGGAGGCTTGTTTATGAATGCGTGAGCAGACATGTGCATATGAACACGTGTGATAGAGTGGATAAGCCAAGGGATGACAGTAGCGGGTTCTGAAGAGATGTATGATTTTTCCTCTGCAGAAATGTAATGAACGTTGCATATCTTTTGAGGCTGTTAAGCTCTTTCAGGTGAATTGGAATAACTTCTGAATATGTTACAAGAGAAAAAGCAGCTGTTACAACATTCAGTTTCTCTTGCCTTTTCTTTAAAGTGTTTTTAAAGATTCTAAAGTAATCTGTCTAGAAAAAATACCAATATTTACTTGGTAAAACCCTGGAAACTTTATCTGAGCTATTTTTATAATGATGCTCTTCTGAACACAAATCCTGTACATTGTTTGCCTTTTGCTCATTTTTCGTCAGTTTTTACTGCACAGCCTCCACATTGTGCTTTAGTCGTCAGGTACATATGTGGAATTGAAACGGAAGCAGCCAAAGCCAAAAGAAAATCTCCCGAAAGACTCCTGAACACAACAACTTTATGAGTGTATAAAAATGTAGTAAAGAGAAAATTGGGATTGATTTAAAATATTTAAACAGGAGAACACTTTATTTAGGCCAAAAATGTGTTATTCCAAAATAAATCAATGAATTCTAGCAAACTATTTGTACAAACCCATCAAAGCAGTCACTGTTGGAAGAACACATTAGAATCAGTCCACATACAACAGTCTCTGTCTTGTGTGTTTTGGCTGCTTATTAATATTACCATCTCCAAAATCTATTTTTACAACTGGATTTGGCGGCTACAATTGGTCTGGCACTGGCTTACCAAGCTAACGTTGAAATACAACTGACTCTAAAGCAGCCTGGATTGATGGGAGTTTTTTTTTATGGTGGCTATAAAACCTTATTTATAACCTTAAGAGAAAAGAATTGCATACAAGGAAATTGAATTCTCTTAAATCCAAAATTCAAAGCAGAGTGTACGCTTGAAGTGCTGCAACATGCAGTTAAATAATGAAGGCCCTGAATGTTAAGAAGGTTCAGGGCGTTCTTAACCTTAGTGTAAATGATGAATCCTGCTGGCTCATAAAATGAACAGAAGGAGGTTCTTAAAAAAAGAAAGAGGCGATCTAAAATTGTCAAATTGCTATAAAAACTGTGGCAAAGATGTGGATTCAGATCACATACTGACAGACACAGACAAAATTGCCTGTGTCTGTGAGTACAGAGATTTTTGTACTTTAGGCACACATTTGTGTCTGACCCAGAGGTCACAGGCTTGGGCCAAGCTGACAACAGACATGCAGCTTTCTTTTCCATTTTCAATTATGTAACCTCTCATCTGTGTCTCTCCCCTCCCAGAGCTCTCCTGGAGGACTTTAGTACCCCACTGCATCACCCATCTGCTGATGTACCCTGGACAGTTGTGGATAGGAACCAGCTGCAGTGGCCAATGGGTCTTGCTGCATCACCTACTTTAGAAGAGTGGTGAATGTAGCAGCCAAAACTTTTACATTTAGAAAACTGAAAATGCAGAAACAAATGAATAAAATTTAACACAATGCTAGATGCAGTCGATTAGGATTTTAATTACTATCTTTTGGTATTTTAAAAAGAAGTACTTTATATTAGAACGGCATAAAAGTTAAGAACCAATTTGAATGCTCTGAATACAGATTGTTTAAAAACCACGCTTTGTTTTATTAAATTGAAAAGGCGCAAGGAAGATTTCTTTAATCATTTCTAAAGCACAGTAAACATTTCATTTTTGTGAATTGAATATTGTGTACTGAGTGCAGAAC
Organism: Poeciliopsis turrubarensis; assembly: GCA_010277015.1. Taxonomy (NCBI): domain Eukaryota; kingdom Metazoa; phylum Chordata; class Actinopteri; order Cyprinodontiformes; family Poeciliidae; genus Poeciliopsis; species Poeciliopsis turrubarensis. Next base: position 7,366,283 of record VMRN01000007.1, read on the forward strand.
GAGGGTGTTGTTCAGGACCAACAGTGCAAATTCTAGTGAATACAATCTTTAGAATGTTTTTAGACATATGATAGCTTTTAAAAACGTTTTTAAAAGTTTTAAATGCATTAAATAAGTACAAATATGAATCTATTAATACTTGTTTCATAGTTGATTATTTAAATGAGTCAAGAAATGATTGAAAACATGAGTAAATGCCTACTTACATGTGGAAATCATTAACTTAAATCACAATTCCTGACACATATAGTATTTTACATTTTGTAACATTGTTCCATATTTTCTATGCTTTGGCCCTTCATAATTATTTAAAATGCCACAATAATTCAGAAAATAACATCTGACTGATGAAAATAAACTCCTGAAGTGCTGCAACATGCAGTTAAACAATGAAACGCCTAAATAATTATATATATCCTCCTGACATACATTACAATCAGACAATTTTACCCATATCTATTTTTAAAAATTAAACATTTAAACAATTTAAGAGAAACAAATTATTGAGTGCTTGTATCTATAGTGTAAATTAGATTATTTTATATTTAAGCATGTGCTTAATTACTCATTTACATTATATTTGAGGCTCTTTTGGCTCTTGAAAGGTTCTAAGCCCAGTGGGCCACTCATGCAAGAACCGCCACCGGTTGTCCTTCTGTCAGGATTCTGCAGTGATGTCCCGCCATATGCAGTCCACAGTCAGTGAAGGGATAACCTCATGATATAACAATCATTGTGTGTGCGTGTGCGTGAGTGTGCCGCTGAACACAGTGTTAGTGGTGAGAAAATCTCATGATTACTCCTTCCGGATGAGGAATGCTGGGTTTGTCTGTGTCCTGAGCTGTAAACAGGGCGCACAAAGGCTTTATCTATTGCCTGATTTTTAATTCCATCTCTCTCCCCTGAAGCCGGGCCAAAAATATTCTCATTTGTGCAGCCAGACCCCAGGAAGTCGCACGGGACGCACGAACACATTCATCAAGCGTCACACTTGCCGAGGATGAAATCTGCTGCACAAATGAGACGTTTCTCACCTTGAAATATTTCTGGATTTATGGAGCGCACAGGCAGGTTGGGACAACTTTGACGTGTTCGGGAGCCTGAGGTCAGAGTGAGCGGTGTGCGGCGCAACAGATGCCACACTGAGAAATAAGCCTTTAATACCCAGAGGACTCTGGAAAGGGTAACTACCCTCAACTCAACACGGTGCAGCTTCCAAACTCGTCTCCAGTGCTGTCCTGCGCGTCGCGATTCGTTTGGGAATTTTTATTTTTATTTTTTCGCTAAAAACAGCGCGTAAAGAGCGGACTTTTCTTTGCGCAGAGATCGATCCATGTGACACATTAAACGGAAGTAAGCGGATTCTCATGGCATGCTTCATGTATCACTCGCTGGAGCCAGGTGAACGGTGAAGTCAGCTTGTTAGGATAACGCAGGTGGACAATTTTAATCAACGATGCCGCCCAAAAAGAAGGTAAAATTCCCAGGATTCTCTTGCTTTGCTTCTTCTTATTTATTTATTTTTTACCTGTATCTGCATGTGTGTCTGTGAGTGTGTGCTGAACAGGAAGCGTAAAAAAGACACCATCTGTTGGACTGGGCGTTAATCCCGTCTGCGAGGCCTTTCCACATCATTGCACTCACTATAACAGCCACAGCGCTGCAGGGGCAGAGTTGCTTTTCCACATGCTTGTATCATGCCATGCGTCCTGCTGAATGACAGGCTTCTGAGAGTTGCATAACTAATAGTCTGAGGATCAGAGGGATTAAATCTCTTTCCTTGATTTTTCTCTCTCATATTGTGGGAATTGCCAGTGGCTGACTGAATTCCCATTTGCTTCAGCATTGAAGAAGCAGCAAATGGATTAAGGAACAACAAAACAGGGCAAAAATCACAACTGGAAATAGGGACTTACACAGAGTTAAACTAATCAGACTTTTCTAGAAGAAAAGTTTGATAATTTCTGTTGTTTTGAAGCTGTATCAGTAAATGTTTTGCTTTTACTAATTATTACGATAACTTTCTCTATAAAGAGAAACTCATTCGTAAATACATGACAATATATACCACTCCAAACTTTATTGTAATTGATCTGGCTTTGCAATTGACCAACACAAAGTAGTTCATAAATATATAGTGGAAAAGCAATATTTTATGATTTTTGTTGATCTATTTTTTTTTTTTTTTTTTTTTTTTTTACAAATAATTAAAAAACTGTTTATATTTCTACTTATTCATACTTCCTCTAATAGGCCTTAAAGAAATGCAACTCAACCAATTGGCTTCAGAATCATTGGTTAGTATAAAAAAACTGTCTATAATTTCTCAAGAGGTTTCTTAGTCCACATTATAAAATGAATTGCATTATGAAGAAACTCACAAGGAGAGAATTTTTTTTTTTTTTCCAGCCAAGAAGCTCATTGTACCACTGGAGGAGATACTGTATTGAGGTTGAACTTGCAGAAGTAAAACAACCGTGAACATTCACCCAGAGCTGCAATGAAAAGACTCAGATAAAAGGGTCCAGTCAAACTCCAGGCCTAAATCCAGTTGAGAATCCATAGCAAGACTTTAAAATAGCTGTTTAGAGATCCTCTTTATGACATAGCTTAGGCATTTCTGATAAGAGAATGGGCAGCAATTTTGCCTCTAAATGTGCAAAGTTGGTAGAGACAAAATATCTGCATATGTAATTTGAGGGAAAGGTTGTCCTACAAATTATTGACTCAAGTGAACATAGTGCTAACACAACCCGATTCAGATATGTATTTGCAGCGCAAATACTAATCTGAAGTGTAATCATTATGTGTACACTGTATGTCACTAACTTTATCCAATATATGTATTTATATTTTACCAAACTCAAAACTTTGGATGTTGCAGAACCTGCTGTCCGTTGATGAAGGAGACAGGAAAATGTAAATGCTTTCTGTGATCCGACAAACAAAACAGGAATTTTTCATTTGATCTATTTACTCAGTAAGCTACTTTATAATGATCTTACTGTCCCCTGAACTCAGCGCAAACATTGTTTTCAAAGTCTCTCTCTGTTGTTGAAGTGACATTTGCTCAACCTTTTACTTCTTCATATTGTTTAGCCTTAGACACTAACCTTAACGAGCCTTAACTTCAAGTTTAACAAACGTAAAAAGGTAGAAAATAAATCAATACAAAAATATGTCACTGGATGGCCTACTGTTTTGGATTGCAGTAGGTTTGGCCCACTGCTTGTTACTTAGAATAGGAAAAGCCTCTTAGTAGTTGTTACTGGGGTATTACACTATCTGTTCTACTCCCAAGCATGAAGTAGAGCAATAAGACTTCAGAGCTGTCTGTTAGGTTTCATTATCTGTAGGTAGACTCTTTTCAGTTTTTTCCAATATATATATA
>VMRN01000007.1:7370073-7513883 GCA_010277015.1 Poeciliopsis turrubarensis
AAGAAGAATGAGATTTTTTTTTCCTTCTAATATCCATACAAAGAAACAGACTTCCCTCTTTCCAGCCATATTACGTCACACTGTATCATGTGCAGAGATGAGGGATGTCCAGATCTATATCTATTAAAACGGCCAAAGGTCAAACATTAAATTATATTGATACAGTTAATGGATTCTGTGTCTGTCTGTGATGATGGAGCTTGAACTTGTGGGCTCATAGTCACAGGAAGCAGGGATGGAAGTCTATGTGGAATTTGCATTTGTCTCTTTGGACCTAAATCCTAGATTGACGCATGCTATCTTAATCTCCTTACACAGAGACAATCAGAGACCCGGACAGACATGGGAAGAAAATGTGAGAGAGAGAGAAGGCTTAGGACACACACAGCCTTTCTCCTAGAAGATTTTTCAATCATTATTCTGTCTCTGGTGCTATGACTTTGGTTTAATTTTTTATTTCATTTTTTTTCTGATGAATTACAAAGCAATGATAACAGTGATATTGGAAACTATAAAAAGTTTCCAAAGCAAAGAGAATGTACTTAGTTTTATATATTTATATTTTCAACACATTTTGACAAGATTTAGTAATATATATAAAGTTAGTGATTCTGCACTCAACAATAACGTCGCTATATTTTTATGACCTTGCTTTGGTATATGAAGTGTTAACTCGGTCTCCAAATTCCCTGTCCTCAATTAAAAGTGTCGGAAATCAAGTTAGATATACAGAGGCCTAACCTCACATCTAACCGGATTCCAGGGATCTGCTGCTAACTTCTTGGCAGTACATAAAGTAGCACACATCAGTGGTTAACTGTAGTCTTGTCTCGGTGATTTAGACCTGTTTGGACAACAAAAGTAAAGAACCAACACACTCTTAGGCATTGATTAAACTGTTACACATCACGAGTGTATTTTAGTAATTTGACCTGTTAGATGTGTTACTTCCTTCTGAAAGAAACATACATAAATAGTAACGATAAAAAGCACTAATATCAAACAAGCTGTAAAAGCCAGTTTGCTTATTGTTTACGTGAGGAGTAGGATATCTAACATGTTATGTGAAAGCTGCCTTATCTACTCCAAAGGAGGGCACAGAGCCAGTCTCCTTCAGAAATTATGTAAGGCAGCTGATGAAACAGGGTTTGGAGAAAAGTGTATTGGAAAGCACACATTATGCAAATGAGCAATTGTTAATGACCAAATGACTGCGTGGCAAAGAAATCCTCGCAGTCTTTGGAATAATTCACCAAATGTTAATGAGTGGCAAATGAACAATAAGAGAACAGTAAGAGCACCACTGAAATCAGATAAAACAATATTCCCTTTGATGCAGAAAGAGAATCATATCCAGAGATCTGGGCTTACTTCCAACTTGTGGATTATATTAGTCACAATTAGATTAGTAAACTGTTGCACTGACTTTAAAATAGAAAAGCATTGACAAACATCTGGAAACAACTGTTGATGCATCAATTTCCTTTGAAAATATCTATAGAGCTAAAACATCCATCCATCCATGAGCTGTACCGACTTGTCCTTGCAGGATTACGGGGGCGCTAGAGTCCATGACCAGTGGTCAATGGGCAAATGGCAGGATACACCCTGGGCAGGTTGCCAGTCCATCACAGGTCAACACAGAGTGACACACAGGACAAACAAGCAGCTACACAAACACACAGTTCACACATATGTAATGTACACACATTTGGAGTATGAATATGACTTTATTCATACTCCAAACAGCATGCAGTATGAATTAAAGGTCTAAAATTTCTTCATAAGAGGTGTTTTTTTGATGAGTTGTGATAGATTTAGCTTTTTCTGTGGGCGATGTTTGTGTTTAGGTGGCAAGTTTCTCTGAATGGTTGCTATGGAAACATCTCCCCATCTGTTAAATTCGTGTGCAACAAGAAAACTATCTTTAGGTAGACAACTCTACAGTTGATTGTAATTTGCCTTCAAACCTTCACTGAACCAAAGGTTCAGAAGTTTTGTTTTACTAGTTTTTGGTAGCTTGTTTTTCTAGAAATGAAAACTAATTTTGCACTTGATGATAACAATACTCATGAAAACTGAAGAGGAATACCGGAAAAATTTACAGTAAAGTATGCAAATCAGCAAACAAAAGGTGAGGTGGTCAAAATTAGGTGTGAAATAAGCACTTAAGTATTTTTCTTTCTCACATTGGAGAGGCTCACAACTTCAGGAGTAATGAATACCAAAGACATTGTCTCCTACTATTCTAAAGTGATGACACCAGATTCAAGATTGATCTATTTTTTTAAACTGTGAAATTGACCAGGAAAGGCATACCCACTGCTATTATCTTCAACGTAGCAATACCCCTTATGTTTGCATTTCTTAAAGACCCATTCTGCATTTCAGTTCGCCCTCTTAAGGAATGGCAGTGCTACAGGTCAGCCAGTTGGCTCCTCTGATTATTTCCTATTAGGGATTTTCATCTTCCCAATGTGAGGCTTCCTTCCTAATGCACTTTCCTGGCATACACCAAAAGAGCTGTGTAAACACTTTTGAATGGAAAAGGAGTCACCTTCCGGTTGAACATTATGGAATCCAGTTTTACTTGCTCACATTATGTTTGTCCTTCACTTTACTTCACTTATGCTTTCATTGCCAGAGGTACTTTCTCATGCATGTGCTGTTGTTGTTTCAGTTTGCTTCAATAGATGATTGCATGTGAAATGAGGCTTTTACAACAGTAAAATAACTCCAGAGGTTTCTGTCACTGTCAGCTGCTACTGAGAGGTGCTCAAAGTTGCTCAAAACAGCACACAGTCGGAGAAGACGTAGACAGAATGGGAGACAGAGTTCAAGTGACTTTAAAGCATCAGCTAGCTGTCTCTTTGGTTCTCTTTTTCTTTTGTTGCCTTTTAAAGGCCATGTCCAAACACTGATGTCTGTTAAACATGAGGTTGAGCAAGTTTAACAGGCAACGGGGAGACCTTAGAAAAGGGCCCCAGTGTAGCCAAAGAGCCAAAGTATAAATATACACTTACTCAAGTGTAGATTTAAAAGGTATTTTGTTTATATTTTAAAATACATGCTCAAAATAGAACTCTTAGAAATTTATTTAAAATTCACTTAACGCTTACTTCGAATTATTGATTTCAGTACGTTTTAAATTGCATCTCAGTGTAAACGTTAGGCTAATAAAGTATGCCTTTTCAGGTGCATTAATAATTTTTTGCTATTTTTGTTAAAATGGCAAAGAATAAAAAAAATAATAATCCTTGTAGTGGAACTTGATGTCATGTTGTTTAACAAAGTAACTTCAGGGTTGATGCCAAAATATCAAACATTGACACTTTAGTGACAAAGGTGCTACGACAAAAACAATATTGTTTTATTGTCCTTAACAATAAATGTAGCAGGTATCTTAAGTTCTACACCTCTCCAAATATGATCTGTTGTTTTCTTTCTGTTTTGACTTTTGTTTGGCTTAAGTGTCTAATACAAAAGTTTAATATAAAAAAAAACAAAACAACCTGAGCAAATATGAAGCAAAGTTTTGCTTTAAAGTAATGCTTATAGGTTATATCCAAATATCCAAACCAACATGAACATTTGTGGAAAATGTTAATTTGTTTTCCGATGAGGCTCATTTTATATCCAGTGAATAAAAAGAATGAATAATTTTTAACTATGACTACATGTAAATAAAAAAAAAAGACATATCTGATTTGGTGGGGCTGTTTTGCACTATTGGCTGAGTGACATTGGCTTGCAGAAGAGGCAAGTGCTGTGCGAACAGATGTCTACACCAGGCTTGGATAAACAAAAACCCATGAATGGGCATAATTTTGTCCCAGGGGAATTTTCTTACTTTTCCTCTCTGTGTCCTTTCTGATAATGTTAATGCATTTTGATATAATTTATTTTCGAGAATATAAACCATTAGAAAAAGTTTTTTTCTGCTTAACATTTTCAACTTTTGTGCATCTGCTGAACTTCTAATGATGTCACTTTTTAACTACTTGTATTACCGTGCAGTGATATCTGGTGTGCAACTTTTTTGAGGTGGCAGAAATAAGTTTTGCTTTGTGTACATCATAGTTTTCACAGGTGATGTCTTAAATAGGGCAACAGCTTTAATTTGTGACACAGCCAAATTCTGCCAACATGAAAGGACACTCTTGTGTTAAAACGTACCACACCAAGCTGCTGTTGCAACTGAGGAGGTGATTTGTGACAATAGGATTTAAGTGAATATCTTGAGTGCACACTAGAGGCTGTGCCATCCCCGTGGCTATGATACAAAAGCCATTAATTGCCATGTCTTTGAGAGGACAATCTAATCTCTGAGAGACATGGCACAGCAACTCGAGCATCCCGGCAGGGAATCTGTGGCAACACTTGCTGAAAATTAAAGACAAGGAGTTTCAAGATAAATTGATCTGAGATTGTTAAAGTGATTCAAGGACACTTTCTTAAGTCAAAGGTTTGTCAGTAAAGCATTCAATCGGTCTGAAACATTTTATAAAGATTAACTGACTTTGACCAGCACAGAGGATTGTTTTTTTTACATTTTGTGTTGTAGAAAAAGACAGATAATTACAAATACTATCAACAATCAGCACGTAGGCAACGGTGTGCAGTGGGTACTGCAAAGACTGTGCACATGTTAAACTCCCAATTAGGACAGAGTTCAGTGTTAAATGTTTAAACGCCCAAATAATGACAATTTTTTTTTTTTTTTTGCAATTTGAGTTCAATTGCACATGCTGACAACATCAGTAACTTTAGTGTTTTTTGGAGTGATCTTGATTCTGTTAGTTTTAGGATTGACATACTGTTTCTTCTTCTAATTTTTTGAATGCTCAGTTTTTTACATTATGTTTTGGTACTTTGGCTTTATTTACTGTTTAATTTGGGAATTTAAAAATCCCAGGTTCTTTCTCTGGGATGAACCTGAATTTATCTGAAGTTATCTGATTATTTGTTGCCTTGCGTTAACAAACAGGTGCATTCAGTGTCATCTTACTAAGTAAATTAAGCATGATGAGTTTAATTGATTGACAATAAAGTAGTTAACTCTTTGCAAAAGTAACAGAATTAATGAGACATTGCACAAAAATGTCCTTATGTATTTTGGTGACAGGAAATAATTTTAGGTAACCCCACACGTTCCACTTAACATTGTGATTATATTCTGTTTGCAGGGAGAGCGTCAGGACTCGGATATCGTTGAGGAAAGAAACGCCCAGGTGCAGCTGGAAAAGGCTAAGGTAGTGTTTTGCTGTTACATCATTTCCTCCGTTTCTACCATGCAGAGTAGATGAACAGAAAGACCGTCCAAAAGGAGATTACATCACAGAGAGGAATATTGAACGTTCATGATTCCTGATTCAGTTTACTTCATCAATTCATGTATTTCAACTGACAGATTTTAAACAATTCTGCCATAGAGTGACAAACATGAGGCAATAAGCTTAACATTTTTTTTAACTAAATGTAACTGCTAAAATTTTTTATTATAGTTACAGCTGTAATGATCATTATGACTTTAAGGTGGGCCTGTCTTTGCCAGCTAAGCAACCCCTGCTGATATGTCCAGTTGAGATCATCCTCTACAGATTTAATGTACTCTCACCGGTGCTGCATAATTAACATGCAAAATTTCCCCAGCTTGTAACTCTGCTTGCCCTAAAGCCTCATCTGTCCAAAGTGAAGTAATTAGCAGCTTGATCGTTATGCTGCTGACATTTGACTTCTATAGGATTACATCAGCAACACGTTTTTCAGTCAGCAATGTTGTGACAGTGGCTAACCTACAGCAAAGATCAAGACACAATACACTTTTGTTCACTGCAGACATACTTATTTGTCATAGTGTGAACATAACAAACGCTACTTGCAACTTTAGCCTTAGCGCTGCTGTCTCTCTAATGTATGAGAGTAAAACTGAAGTATATATATCAAATTTAGCCTTCATTCATTTTTACAAATCATTGCCTATAGTGCTCTACCTCTTCCACATTTAGGCTTCTTGTTTTAAATAACTATAACACCTGTCCTATGTCCTCAGTACAAGCCTGTGGCATTTGCCGTACGTTGCAACTTCTCTTATATGCCAGCTGACGACGACAACGTCCCTGTACCAGGCCAAGCTGTCACATTTGAGGCCAAAGACTTCCTGCATGTCAAAGAGGTATGCATTGAAAAAAGGCCAATATGTACTGATGGAAAAAAATTAAATTATCAGGACAGACTGACATGCGTACAATATTGTTGTCTTTAGAAAAATTTGGTTTTATTAAGCTTTGCTCCATATTCATTAGAATAGAGATGACATATAATTATGCATTTTCTATAGTTAACACTGATTAATAATTATGGGGAACAGCCGTGTTAAACTTTTTTATTTACAGTTCAATGTCTTGTTTGATTTGCTTTGCAATTGGAAGAAATTTAACAATGAATGGTGGATCGGACGGCCGGTGAAGGAGGATGGGGTGGTGGGCTTCGTCCCCAGTCCGGTTAACCTGGAAACCATTCTTATCAGAAGAGAAGTCCAAGCCAGAAAAGCTGCCAAGGCCTTGGCCAGGTAGGTACACAATACTGCTTGATTGAACAGCTTAATTTTTTTAAGGAAGGAACCAAAAGCCAATGTGTTAAAGAAGATATTATATTAAATCAATACTAGTTCATTTCAATTGGGTCCTGGAAAACAAATGTTATAAAATATCTTTGAGATTTGATAGTACCAGAAAATTGTGCGTAACCTTGTGAGTAAAGCGGTGAACTTTAATCATCCTCTGTGAGAAAATTCATAACTCATTTCTTGTTTCAGCAAAGCAGCATCTCAAACAGCTCAAGATATGAACTCAAAGAAATACACTCCTCCTTCACAAGGTCAGTTTGTGCAGCGAATAAGACTAAATGCATAAAAAGGGTAAAATATATCCTGAATGATAATTAAGTTAACATGGCTTCTTTTTCTTCTGTGTGAGCAGCCAACCAGCAGGTGAAAAAGAAGCCGGTAAGTGACAAAGATAAATTGTATAACTGTTGTGGAACCACAAAGGTTTTGCTTCACATTTTCTACACATCAGATTTGAGGACTTTAGGTAAATTAACCTGGTATTTCTAAAAATTTCTTCTTAAACACAGATTTCTATCTCGAAATGCCTGGATCCATTCAAGAAGGATTGTTAATGACGATTCATTGTCTTAATACATACATATTACATATTTTATTTTAAAGTATAAAAGTATTCAGTTCCAAAATGGGATTCCTACTCCTTCATGTTTGGTTACAATGAAAATAGATTTAGTCTAACGTTATAAATAAGAGACTAGAAACAAAAATGTTTGGTGATTCTGTTGAAAAATGGCTGGCACGTTGCAACTTAATAACCAATTTGCTTATTAAACATCTTAGTTCAGATCTTGGACACATTAGAGCAGGGTTAGTAAAGGAACAAGAAAATTCAACAGATGTTCTTTGTACGACAAACCCAAAGCCCAACTAGAAATGTTCAGATTCAAATTTTGCTTTTTCTTCTTTGCAGAAAACACAATTGAATCTCAACAGTAGTGTTAGATATATAGTTTTTTTCCTGCTTATTTAAAACATAAACTAAGGCTTTTGAGAGAGACTGACAAAATGCACTTTCTTATAACAGTCACAAAATGGATGAAGTTCATGCAAACCATACAATGTGTTTGTCCCTACAGGGGGAACAGGTAGCCATGTACGATGTTGTGCCAACAATGCGACCAGTTGTTCTGATGGGTCCATCACTAAAGGGCTTAGAGGTGAGTTTCTTCTGATATTTGATTCAACTCAATAATTTTAGCAAAATATAACATTTGTCACCTGAAGACAAACAGGGTTAATTCATAGCAAATAATGAAATAAATCCAGATTTTTCCAATTACATCTCATCATATAGTCATATTTAGATTCTAGTATGTACAGTCTAATTCAATCGATTTTTTTTTTTAATAATTAAATGATGACAAAATAAATAAAATGCATAGAGAGCCATCTTTCAATATGAACAAGCATTTGCCGGTATTGGAGAGGAGCATCTTCTGTTTAATAGGAATCTTATCCAGCAGAAACAGGCTGACCAAAAGAGGAAACTCTATTTCCAGTCTCAATATGTGTACTGCAGCGCCTTTTTGAATGTGTGTAGGGGGGAATACAAAGGAATTCATTAAAGCTTTGTCAATGATGACATCCAAATAGGAGATTCAGCTAAACACAAAAGGACACATCAGGTCGGATCTATGGGAAAGAAAAAGAAAGAGTTTGCAAGGCTAGATGCAAAGCTCTGTCAATAGCTCTAGTCAGGAAAGTGAGCCAGGTCATTGTATGTTCTAAACAAAGAAAAACAAAGAGCGAGCATAGTTAATGATAATTGCAAGTAGTTTGTAAATTAATATTTGCAGCTAACAGCTAAGCGAGTCAGTATGGCACCGACAATAACAAGCTGTCGAGCTGAATTATTATTTTTCTGTGTAATTCTAGGTGACCGACATGATGCAAAAAGCACTATTTGACTTTCTAAAACACAGATTTGAAGGAAGGTAAGTTCTTCTTTGTCATTGTCAAACCTGTTTTTATGCACAGTAAAACTTAATAAAGTTGTGAAATACTGGTTGTTCTTTTGTACTCCTTTCAGAATCACTATTACAAGGGTGACGGCTGACATCTCGCTGGCTAAACGCTCTATCCTCAACAACCCTGGCAAGAAGGCCTTAATGGACCGGTCCAACACACGCTCTAATTTAGGTGTGTAGTTTATCGTCCAGCAGTGCAGAGCACTAATTATCCTGGGGAATTCTTTCATGTTAATAGGAATACATGGATAAAACACAACTCTAATAGCTTCACTCATGGAAAAGACAACTAAATCAGTTCCAAAACAAGTTAATGTAATTGCTTTCTGGAAAACTTGACTTCCCTTGTGGCATCCCCCAGATTTTTAAAGTCCTAATTAATTTTTTCTCACACTATCTAAATTAATTTGAAATGAATGTGTCAGGGCTATTTTTGTTTTTTTGGCTTACATTGCTGCGCAGTTTTTGCCTTAAATATACAGAGTTGCCACAAAGTTAAATCAAGCATATGCTAAATCTGGAACCATGATTGGTGTTCTACTCTTTTGAGTATATTTGTACTGTTATCTCAGAGATGTGGGTTATTGCAAGGATGTTTCAGAGAACCGTTAGTAAATCTAGATAACCCAGACTTCAAATGAGTCACGGTTTCTCTGATGCTGAGACAGAGATAGACTTTTTGTGACTTTGCTTTTACAGAATGTCTCATGAAAGCTGCTTTGCCACTAAGACCATAGTAAATAACTAGCCTGTAGCCTCCACAGATCAGGCTTACTTCGGTTTGAGTGGGTTCCTAATCTGACTGTGATCCTCAGAGCTTTGAGACCTCTGATGCTTTTTCTTGTTTCTTGCTCAGCAACTTTTAGCTTGCATGTTCCTGTTTTGAGAAGCAAATGTCTTAAGAGAAACGTTATTTGCTTTTATCTCCTAGACACAGTGGATGTAATGAATAATGTTTGAAACAATAGTTACTTGTTTTTATATTCACGGCTAAAAGGATGATGTTTGCCAATCAGACCTAACAGCGGCGCATCAACAGATCTGCAGCTGCTATGCTTTGCCTATTCTCATATATTTCTATCAGAACCAGCACAAACTTTGTCAGTTAGAAAACTTCCTAGTTTTAGGAAGTTTCATCTTGTTCAAACCAAGCAGATGTTTTTTGTTTTTTTTTTCACCTTTATACCGTAGAATAGTCTCAACCGTCTCCCTGTCTACCCTCTGATCCTTTCTACCCATTTCAATAGAGGAGGAGGAAATCAGTTAAAATAAGAGCAGGGATAAGATTTACTTGCTTTTCTCTTGTCTCTCTCATTGCCGTCTCATCCCAGATGCTGCCGGTATGTACGACTGAAAGCACTGGTTTTCCTTGTGTTTTTGACAGCTCCACCTCCTTTCTGTTCTTTCTCTCATTTACCTCATGTTTGTATCAGCTGCTGCTACCCTCTCACTTCTGTGTGCTTCATTTATACTCCATGTACACAAAAACTGACTTCATCCTGTACAGCTTTGAAATATATAGCCAAAGTGCATTGAAGTGCTTTTGTGTCAGTGGGTTGTCGGATATGTTTTAGGACTAAAACTTGATGTCCTTTCCCGCTCTCCCTCTAGTGGACAAGTTTTAATATTACTCCTGCCATGAGTTGAAGAAATCTTGACGCATCTACCTTTGTGGTGGGAAGAAATTATACATATAATAATAACAAAAAAACTAAATATTTAGGCTTTTGGTGAGAGCTGCCAAGGTCTTATTTTATTTTGTTGTGTAGAACATGCTATTTTTTTTTTACATGCTTTTTATTTCTGATGTCAATTATTATTTGCTTTGTTTATTAGTTGTTTACGAGTTCAAATAATGCAGAAAATGTTTTGTAAATAATTTAACACTCTTATGAAGCCAGACTGTACATGCTGAATTAAATGTTTAACAGATTTAAATCTAAAATAAATTCACATGAAAAGTAAGGCAATGTTTTAAATTTATCATTATTGAATTGTTTAAAGTTACTGTAACAGTTTTTTATAATAGTATAAAATACTATAAAATATGAGAATAAAGGTATAAAGATCTAGAACATTCCTACTGTTGCCAGTCTCAATATGTGTGCTATCATATTTAAGGCTTTCCAAGGAGACCTTGTTACATCATGTATATTTTATGTTGTCTTAGAGTTGGAAGTTTACATTTTCTGTTTCTGCAGCCCAGATCCAAGGGGAGGTGGAGCGTATATTTGAGCTGGCCCGGAGCATGCAGCTTGTCGTTTTGGATGCAGACACAATTAACCACCCACTGCAAGTGTCCAAGACTTCACTTGCTCCAATTCTTGTTTATGTGAAGATATCTTCACCAAAAGTAGGTTTCGTCAGTCATTCATGCACTACCTGATAGGATGCATTTCTCTAAATCCGTACACGCTTTTTGCCCTGTATTTGTCAAAAGAAAGTGGATGCTTACATTTTTTAAAGTTGTGTCCTATTTTGTCTTGTGTAGGTGCTGACGAGACTTATCAAGACAAGAGGAAAATCTCAAACCAAACATCTTAACGTTCAACTTGTGGCAGCAGACAAGCTGGCCCAGTGTCCGCCGGTGAGCGCCATCTGCTGGAAATTCTTAAAAACTACAACTGCTTTTTTTTTTTCTGTTCAAGAGATAAAAATCTGGTTAATGCCGTAAAATGATGTCAAGCCATCTTTTAATCTTCAAGTTTGATACTTTGTTAAAATCAATGCTGAGTAGCCTTAACATGCAGAAAAATAACAAATTCTGTTTTTGGGGGGTTTCTTTTATCAGTCTTAAATCCTGCCTTACTTGATCACCAGTGAAGTTCTATTCATTGCAGTATTAATTTTTCTGGATTAAATTTTTCTAGATAGTTGTTGACACACAGTACAGCTATAGTTTTCAATAAACTTACCCCTGCATTAAACATCCTAACACACATTTACTATGCTCTCCAATGCATCCTGGTGTTCACGTTTGTTCTATTTCTTTCTCACCATTTATTGTCTGTAGGAAATGTTTGATGTCATATTAGACGAGAACCAGCTTACTGATGCCTGTGAGCACATCGCGGATTACCTTGAATCTTACTGGAAAGCAACGCATCCGCCAGAGATGGAGCCTTCAAATGCACTTGTAGCACAGCTGGCTGAGAACACATTGCCTGCCTCTCCAGCAACAGTACCGGTGCATAAAACACACAATTTATACAGTGAAAACATATAAAAGTATAAAAAATACTATTTTATATCACCTCATCTCATCAAACTTCATCTCATTCATGTGATGTGTACAGATATTTGTTTATATTTAGAGAAACTTTAGATATTTTTAGCATTATTTTTGCTTCATCTGTATGTGTTTCCACCAGTCCACCTAACATTTTAATTTCATGTCTTCTCATCCTATTACTATGCAAAGTTGAAGAAGAAATGAAATAGGCCAACAACTGGTGAGTGAGAGTTATTGAAATATTACTGTAACCGTTTTTTAGTTATGGGAAAAATGTAGATCCTCAAACACATGATTTTATGTAATGTCTGTAATTTGTAGCCTATAATAGTTAGACTGCTTAATCGAAATTATTTTATTTTAAAACCTGCCCATATAATGACAACCATTGTCACAGGAATAGATTATCTTAGTGAGCTGACCAGTGGTTATGTAAACTATTAGCAGTGAATGGAAGCAACTGAAAGTCTCGGTTTTCTACACGTGTGAGGATTTAACCATAGTTTAAACATGTTTACAAAAGAATGTCTGTTCTTTTAAACAAATCCAGAAGAAATCCAGGTCGAAGTTTACATTTGAGCTGGAAATGGAAATGATCCATCTTGTCATTTTTAAATTTTGTCACCATCTTCCTCCCATTGTTTTCATTGTTCACATTGATCTCTCCACGTCGTCTCTGTGATTTGGAATTGCAAGTTACTTAAGTTTATTGTGTGACTAGTTAAATGATATTCATCTGGTCCTTTTCCTTTAAGGATGAGCAGAAGAGTAAGAAGCAAGCTGCCTCCAAGAGGAAGGGTTCACATGAGAACCACCCAGACAAGGAGACGCCACCCGCCCCAGATCAGGAGGACAGAGCTGAAAAAGGCCAAAGAAAGGAAGAAGAGGAGCGACTTCTGAGGACAGAACCCAAAAGATCGCAGCACACCCACCACCATCACCACCACCACCACCACCGCCGGATGGAACACCATGGCCACGCCCAGCACAGCCAAATATCTGGTGGCGTGAATGTGAAGTCAGGTAGAGATTACAGCCAGAGGCCTCCAAGGAGACCCCTGTATGAGGAGCGGGAGGACGAGGTGGAGGAAGTGGTGGAGGAGGGCGATGAGGAGGAAATACACTACAACCACCGGGGACATAACCATCACCACCACAGTAGCAACCACCACCATCATCACCATCATCACCAACGCCATCGTGGCCAGCTGCATGACAGGGAAGGCTATGAGCAGGAGCACAACGAACGCAACCGACATCAGAGGCATCACCAGCATATCCCAACACGGACACACCATGCAGACCTCTATCCTGCACACAACCATCACAACTACCACCACCAGGGCAGAGATCGGGACAGAGACAGATACAAGGACAGGGAGAGCGACAGGGATCGAATCAGAGACAGAGAAGCACGTCAGTGGCACAAAGATTCTTACATGGATGACTGACATGTTTCTACTCCCAAGCTGATGCACAGTTTTATGCTTCCCATTTTATAATGCACTCATAGGTGAAACAGTCATTTTTGAATGTACACTATTCTTTCATACTGTTTATTACTGTTTAACACTACAGTGTCCTCTCCACACAGCCTAATTCACTTTATCTTTCACGAAAATAGAAGCAAACTACAAATTCTAATTCACACCCTCAAAGGGGGATTTGCTTGTCAAACTATGTTGCCAAGCAAATTACAACTCAGCAAATTTTCCAGGACTCAGTAAAGCATTATGCATGCATTTATAGGAAGTGTTTCCAATATTCATTTCAGTTTTTGTAATTTAAAAGCATTGGATTTTACCATATACAGTTACTGACAAAAATGTAACATCTCATGAATTCTTGTAAGAATTGCACATCAGATTTGAAGGAGACAAAGAAAATAAACGATGCACTGCAGCCTTTATAAAATGAGGGCATAGACTGAACCTTTCATTGACTCAGGAGTGCCTGACTTTTCATATGATTTCTGTAATCTTCAAGTACATTTTCAAAATGCTACATAAAATCTAGCCATCTTTGTTTCAGTCTCATGGTTGTCCCTCAGCATCTGTAGTTGTGCAGGTTATTGGCACTGAATAAATATTGTAAAATTGCCATGGCTAAATTTTTTCCCTTTTGATGAGGTGAAAAAGATGATCCTTCAAGCACTAGGAGGTTTCACATTATGTGCCTGCTGTGTTTGTGGCTGAAGGTAACATTTGGGTTGTGCAGATTTTGTCTGTATTCTTGGTCTGGCACAAACCTACCATTGTCGACGGGCTTGTTTGCACTGTGACACAATCAATGCAGTTTGCTTTATAAATTAGATGCAGAGACAGTGTTGACACCTGGAGCAAATAATGTTCAAAAATCTTTACCTAAAAGCAATTTCAGTCCAACATTGTTGAATAATCCCAAATGCATTTATTTTTTAGCCTTTACAATAAAGAAATTAGCAACTTTTGTCTTCGTTGATGTTGCTTGAGGTTCTTCTCATTTCTTCAGTGTAATTTTAGCATGGCTGAAAATAACAAAACAGTTCTTTGTGTATTCCATTTTTATTGTCAATTCTTCATATATTGATCAAATGTGACAAACAATGCACATACCTTTTACAAGTCTACATCATCAACACTATAGGCAATACATTTATCAGTCATCAAAAAATAAAAAAAATCATTAATTTCCTCAATCAAAACAACAATCATGAAGAGAACTTAAAAAAATGAACTGGAAATAGCTAATCATTCATAGAAAAGTTTAGCTAACAAAGTTCTAATTGCTCATTGATTTATGTGTAGCAGATATTTGAATTTCATGTTTAGCTTGGATTGGGTTTAAAGTGAAGTCATGCAAAATTTTGCAAATCAAAATTTCAACATTGTACAAAAAGAAACCCAATTTCTTTCTAAATATTTCAATTACAATTTTTTTCTTCACATTTGCACTTTACTTTGTCTCTGAACGCTATTGCTTTATATTATGTCCTAAATATTTTTTTAATATATATATAATCTTAATAAAAACATATTTTCTGCTCTACTTTTTGGAAAAGTCTGAACCTATTTGCTGTCTTGCATTTGGTCTGTCTGGAAGCATGACTAATCTTGTGGTCACACTCAGTGTATGCAGGATGATCTATGCATTTTGTTGTGATAAAACATGTTGCTTGAATACAATCTATGCATTTGTACATACTTCATAATTGCCTTGCTATTTAAATGAAGGGAGGAGTACACTACTCAGTAGTGTAGACCTAATGAGTAAACAAGACTGATTATTCCTTTGTAGATTTATGTTGTTTATATAATTTTGTACAGCATTCAAAAGTTCATTTTGACAGATATGTATTCTATTGTTAAAAATCATTAAAATATATTATATGCTGTCTGACATTTAAGTATAGGAGCCCTTGTGTGACGTTTTACTTTCTAAATTGAGTTTTGATTTATTCTAATATTCAAGGACCACAAAGACAAAATTGCTTGAACACTCGCTGATGTTTACTGTACCGTTTTGGTAATGTTTAATATACTGGAGGTTTGGCAGCCAGG
This sequence comes from Poeciliopsis turrubarensis, assembly GCA_010277015.1. Classification (NCBI taxonomy): domain Eukaryota; kingdom Metazoa; phylum Chordata; class Actinopteri; order Cyprinodontiformes; family Poeciliidae; genus Poeciliopsis; species Poeciliopsis turrubarensis. The sequence goes on from VMRN01000007.1 coordinate 7,385,440, forward strand.
AGGCTTGGACTTTACCCCTACCCTCAATTGCAATATTGAGGGTATAAGCTGTAAAGATATCACAGGTCTGAATGCTCTCTTAATCTGCATTCTCCTCTAGATTTCTATTGTCAACCAAATCCAACCCTTTGTTGCTGAAGAGAGGGTTGTCAAAGGTGGCTAACCTCCTCGAACTTGATAAGTGATGAATGGACCTCTTGAAGAGAACAAACACGATGCCTGCCCCCACTGCAGCCCCAGCAATGAGCAAAACGGCTAAAGGGATGCGGCTGCGATCCTGAGAAGCTAATAAAACATCTGCAGAGATTTAAAGATTACATTATAAGCAACATAATGATGACTGACTTTTTTTTTTTTTTTTTGCCATGTTTATTGTATTACTTACGAGGTGAGTGTGATGTCTGTGGTGGCAACACTGCAGAGGAAATAGAATAATAAACAATTCAACTAAATTTACAGTTACAATGAATAATTCACGTGACAAAACAACAGGATCAAATTTAACACTGGCAAATTTCCTGTTCACATGTTATGTGGATACTGTAAAAGAATAGGTAACCATGGTTTCACAAGCAATAAATATTGATCTCCTTGAGCCGATATTGGACAAGGCGGTGTAGTTAAGGTCACCGGCTATTGGGTAGAGTGATCTGTGTCCAAGCTTTTATTTCTTGCCTCATGGCTGAGAAGTTGCTTCAATATTTCCACATGATGTTTTTCCTCATGATACGATCTACAGTGCCTTCCGAAAGTATTGAACTTGAACCTTTCAACCTTTTCCTGCTTTTCAGGCTTCAAACATAAAGATCTAAAATTTGTGTTGGTCTTGAAGTAATGACCTCTTTCTGTCTGAGTAAGAAACTCACAGTGGCTATCCTTTCATAATAACAAGCCAGGACAGTTACCAAGCTCTTTGCTTTTGATAGAAACATTTCACAGCAATACATGTTAATCTCCAGGAAGTAAAATTTGTTCCAGTTGAACAATAGTTTTAGTGTAACTGTTCTAACAGACTGATGAAGAACCTTCAATTTATTGTATTATGTCTTGCCTTATTTCTTTTGTTTGTTTTTCTCATGACGTTGCACAACTAAGCAGCGTGTTTAATATTATACATTCACAAGTACATCACCATTTGACCCGAATATGAATGAACCATTCAGTGTCATTTCCATCTAAGCTTTGTAATATTTTCTAAAACAAAATTACAGTTTTGGGATATGTAAACCTCTTAATTTGGCATAAAATAGACGTTCCTCAAAATATTAACTCTTTTATTCTGACCTAGCAGAAATACATTGTTTTCAGTCATACAAAGAAGCATACAATGGTAAAAGTAAAAGTAGACAAGGGGAAGTGTGGAAATTATTTGACATACTCTAAAATGTTTAAATCCCACACAATAGCATCAGCCAGATGCTGACTCTTTAAATTGATCACAAAGCGAAGAAAATTAATTAAGACTCATTTACCTTTGGCTGTTTTGCAGATATAGGGTCTGTCATTCGTTTGACTGCCTGTGTGCCACATCCCATCTGATGCTCTCATCAGTGTATAGGTTTTATAACCAGGTTGGCCAATATCCCAGTTAGCGTAATCCATGACAGTTTTATCCAACCACATCCACTCCCCTTGAAAAATTGAAAATAAAAAAGTTTTATTTTTCTATTCCATGAAGTATTTATGTTTATTTATTAATTTAAGACTTTATTTTGGTAACCCTTCCCGACCCCGCTGGGGACAAAAATGGATGGATGGATTTATTTTGGTAGTGATTACAAGTTTTGTCCGTATGAGAGAATAAAAGTGGCCTACCTCTGTGAGTTTTGAACAGGCCTAACCAGTAAGACGTGTATCTGTCCTGAAATGCTCCAATGTTACTTTGTATGAATTCCTGCTCAATGGGATCTGCAATGCTTACAAGGCTTCCACCTTCACGAAACAATAAGTTTTATTGTGAAATTATACAATTTATTACTAAAAAAATTATTTGGGCAGAAAACACCTACCATGTGCCACACAGCTGGTAGCTGCATCTGCCCATTTCTTTATGCGAGAGACAAATAGGTAACAAAATCCTCTGAAAGGTATCCAGGAGTTGCGCTGCCATGTTTGTCCAGATGAATCTGGACAAACTCCTGTAATTTCATTCGGGTCTGCTGTTGGTGGCGTATCTGTGAAAGCCAAAGACAAGGTCTGAGAAGGAGAGTTGTCATCTTACAATCCAAACATTGTGAGTTTAACTACACCCTCCTCCGCCGTATCGCTGTGCTTCAATTACAAATGTGTGCAAGTCTTTGTTGAAAACATAATTTTGCAATTGGGAGAAACAAAACATAAAGAATCATTATCAGCCATCAGAGGAGACATTGGAGTCTTATTCAGACTTTCGAGCAACAAGCCCCATGTACTTGGAAGCAGCTACTTATGCAGCACTGTGGGAAAACTGTTGTCTGCGATTTTATAGGAGAGCTATAGATTCAACAATTTCGGATCACTCACAACTTTTTATGAACTGTGACATGCTGTGAGACTTCTGGTGAAGAAAGCTGAACATTGTCCAAAAAATATTAATAAATAACCATCATCCTCCTACTATTTCCTGTTGTTATCTTCTTTGTCGTTTCCAAAAGTAGTAACATCTGGCTGTTGATAACATGACTTGTGTGATGTGAAAAAAAGTATTTCCCAATGTAGTTTTCCGAAACGCATAAATTTCGATATTCACATTAAAAAATAGTACATTGATCCCAAAGGGAAATTGAATAACACGACATGGCGAAAAAACTTTTAATTGAAAAATTTTTTTTTTTCCTTTTAATTGGTGTGTTTCTACTTAGCTAATTTATTTTTATGATTTTGATTTGAAATTATAATTTAATGATGATATTAATTTTAACACTTCAAAGCAGTTTTTAAAAAAGATGATCGGTAGCTGAATATTTTCGTAGGAAGAAATCTACAAAATGTGACAAAATTTTAAGATTAAAGTGACTGTTAAAAATGAGTTTTTACTTCTTTACCTGTTGACTTCATGCAAACACTGCTGATGCTCTCATTGCAGTTACCAGTTTTCCATTTCCCATCCACATCCACATAGACACAAGTTCCATATCTACGTGGTTCATTGTTGGCCCAGTGTGAGAATTTAACATGCCAGCCTTCAATAAATCTGAAATAATTGTTGGTCTGTAATGAAGGACAACAAAAACAAAACAAAAAAATCAATCACATTCCAGATAGATCCTTTATTTGAAGTCTTGGTATAGAAATAGTGATGCATTTGTGATTTACTTATGCAAATTAAATTGACCTGCGCTGCACACAACTATTTCTAAAACATCCATAGACCCCGGGTTCATCATTTACGATCTGTCCAACTGCACTAATAAGGTGTTTCAAAGCGAGAAACATAAGTTTGTAGAATATTAAAAGAAAGTTGAATGGAAGGAAGGTGTGCTAGAAAAAATTACACCTTCAACATGGATACATGCAGGGTAGAGTGGACTGAAGCAGGAGTCAGCTCATCCAGAGCCACCGGAATCATCATACCGAGGTTATGAAGAAATCAAATGGACTATTGTTCATGTTTTTGAACATAAACATTAAAAGTAATCTGGTGTCAACAAATCAAAGATCACTAACGCATATGCTGTTGTAATGGAAGTGTTTTTGGTACCAATCATCAAAATCTTCCCTTACAGATTTAAGTGAAAGACTTTCAACACCACATTGAACTTTACAGAGTCCAATTCATACCTGAGCTTTGTTGAGTCCAATCCATAAAGAACGGTTGAGATTTATAGCCAGCAGCTCAACGTACGCCTGCGTCCATTCAGTCAGAATGCTGGCCAGATTGGCACCATCAGCTTCACAGTTCTTTCTAGCTGCATCCCAGGTCATTCGTTGCTCAATTAACTTAATGGAGTCGTTTGCTATTTTGATGTAGCTTGAAGCGTTTGATTCATCAGAAGCATTGATTTTTGGGTCTGTTTATGACGGTGAAATAAACAAAAATATTTAAATGATCAATATAATGATGTTGATGGAACAACAATGTTTATAAGAGGCTGTGGCAATAAAATTGGGCAAGTAAGTCGCACTACAACACTGAAATGCATTTCCTTGTAATTCTATGATTTAACATATATGATCCAGCAAAATTTTGAAAACAAACAATGTGGAATAAATTTCATTGGACCCTGAAGAAAGGTTTCTGAAAACTGAAGAAAATAAAAATGTGGATTTATTTCTGCTAATCATAACCTTCAACTACAATGACGTACTCTTGATTCTGACTTACCAACAGCTTTTGCACATATAAATCCATTGGTGTCATTGCAGGTCTTTGGTATCCATTTACCAATACCAAGTGAAGGTTTAGTGTTGATAACAGCACATGTTCCCTGATACCAATACTGTAATGGAAGAAGAAAAGGACGCCATTCATATACAGTGCACTATCACTCATTCATTGTTGGTTGTGTCTTGGAAGTTTTATTTTCTAAGACAGTTGTTTTCCCTAAACCCCATGGATGCCAGGGACCCATTGTAGCTTAAAACATAAACAAATAATGTGTAGCAATACAAAAGTATGTAATGTCAATTCCATAACTGACTAATTTATAAAATTTCTGTGTGGACAGTGTACCAGTGACACCGGTCCTTCTAAACACCACCAACGGGCGAAGCAGCTAAAGCTTCTTGCCCAAAGACAACAACTGAGAAAAATTTGGGGATTCAAACTGGCAACCTACCAATTACAGGACAAACTCCTACCATCGTTGCCACTCATACAGTGTGTTACAATACAACCGATAGCAAGCTTAGATTAGACAGGCAGTGTCTTTTTATAAGACAGCAATTTACAATAAAATAGGTACGAACTTACAACTAAGGTCAAAAATGGATTGTACTTGTATAGTGCTTCATCAAGATCATAAGATTTTACTGTTAGACAAGGACCATGTTAGTTTTGATTGTTAGGATTAACAATAAAATTCTACTTACTGCAGGTTTCAGATAGGTCTGGAAAATAGACCCAAATATTAAATCTTTATAACATGTTTATCAAACAACAGAATACAGAGCAAAGAAAGACAAATAAATTAAGCTTTTGTGACTCCGTACTAATGTGCAATAATGCCATAGTCATTCAGTGTTTACATTACAACTTAGACAAAATCAAACAGGTAACAAATCAACCTTCACATGAAACATTTGGCTTTCAAAATATTTTATATAAAATAAAACACTTGCATCTATATATGTTTTTTTTTTTTTTTTTCCATTTTAAGTTGTTGTTATAAAGGGTATGCTGATTCCACATATAACTATTCTTACATGTACTGTATCTTTTTGAACTTAATACAGTGGGGGTGCCACTTTTTGAGAAAACTACACAATGACAAAGTGACAAAATAGAAACTTTACAAATAACACTTAAGTAAATAAGTTAATCTCACTGGATGGATATTTGAATAGTTAGATAAATCAGCATTTGCCTCATGTCTGTGCCTCCATGTGTCTTAAAGTAAAACCTACATATATATATTTTTAATTAAAACAATACCAAAATATACCTACAAATGCCATCTTTATGGCTCAACTTGAAATGCTGTTATGATCTAAAATCAATACAGAGGGTGGATAAACTGACAGATAACTACTTACACTAATTTCGCTCCTATATGGCATCTGAAAATAAAATACAGATGTTAAAACTTTTACAGTTTCCTTTGAAAAATTCATTTAAACAACCCTGGTTCAAAAAATTTGATTTGCAGGCCTTTCAAATCAACTGCCAGTGTTAAACCAAAAAGTGAGACAGGATGTTACACACAGTACAGAAAATTTACAATCATTTTTAATATTCAGTTCAGATGTTTCATTATTAAATATAATTTGTAAAATATGCTTATTGTTTTCCCAAAAAAATATTAGTGACATGTGGTAATTGTATCTTTTACACAATTTTTACCTTTTAATATTATTATGAAGGAACATATTATGTAACGTATATCGATTGCTAGTTTGTTTGCTAGTTGTAAAGGGTGGATTTAATTCATTCTTTCATTCATGTTTTCTGCTGTTCAGCATTTTAATGTATGTAAAGTCTATTATACACTGTGTCCATGTAAAGTGAATTTTGCAACTTACCGGGAATATGTCATCATCATCACGAGATAAAAGGCTTACAAAGGGACGATCCTAAAATGAGACGCCAAAAATATTTAATTTTTGCTCATACATCACCACATAGTACTACAATATGCATACTTTTTTTAGTTTCAAAACACAAATGAGTTAGTGCTTACTGACCTCAAAATGTATGTTGATAAATGACTTTGGTCGTCCATCAGTCCAGTAAAACCCAGTCTTGTAAGCGCTATGAAAACCAATCCACAGGTCTGAAGTGGGATTCTCAGACATTTGAGACACTAAAAACACTATAAATAGAAAACAAATTAGCTTTAGCGAGGGGGTGCAAACTCATGTAAGCAGACATAAAATCGTGGATTGTTGAACTGAAAGTAGTTTAAGATGCAGAGGCAGTGCATATAAATGAGCTCATAGATCATATTCTCAAATATGGTAGATTGTAGCCCAAGTGTAATTTACATCATGTCCCTCAGCTCTTAACATATATCCATAAGACTCTAGATAGAAAAACAAACTCCACTTGAAAGTTTACAGACAAAACATAAATAAAAAAGTGAAAAATTAAAAAATAAAAACACAGTTCAAGCTGCAGAAACAGAAACCTGAAGTGAGGAAGCAGCGGTTATCAGCTTGTTGTGTTTATTCTATATGCTTAAGTACAAGTCAACATGTTATAATAGCTTAGCAACAGTAAGAATAAATCATTATACAATTTTGTTTCAGTGCTAGTGATACCATCGCTATTTTTTCTGTCTCATTAAAAATAAATGAATTTCCGTCAGTGTTTGAATTAATTTATATTTAATAAATGTACTGCCAAAAGTATGATGATTGTGTGATTATCATACAATTTAAAGTCAGTTCCCAATAAGCATTGAGAACTTTTTAAAATTTCAAGATACTTCTTGCACAGCAAAGACAGGTGGGTTCAGACCATTTGACTTTGAATTCACAGGATTATGTTTATGACCACAATGATCAGAAAGAGCCAGGGGAAAGAAAATGTGAATGTTTTAAAGTGAAACAAACCTTGGGTTTGTCTGGAAGCAATAGAAGCCAAGTTTCCACTCATGTTTCTGCATTGTTCCCTTGCTCCATTCCATGTCAACTTCTGGTTATTTATGATCTTGTAACACTGAAGTTGGGACATACATTTCGCATAATGAAAGTATGTTTTTGATATTCAAAGGAAGGTTCCAGAGATACTAAGTTATTGTTAATCTGACACATAATTCTCACCGTAGAGTTAATCATCTTCCAGGAATCTTCACAGCCACCTTTTGGTGCCACTTTAGGAACCACAGTAGCATTTGCAGGTGGAGAACCACTGCGTTTACAAATAGATTTGAATTCAAATCCACAATTATAATCATGCCAAAAGCCTGTGAAAGAGTCAACAATAGTTTAACTTCCACAATTTTGAATTACTTGCATGATTAACAACATGTTCTTCTTTGTGGCGGCTTGTTGTGTTAGTTAACTTGTTAAACTGCACTGGTTATGTCAATGTCAATGTCAAATTTATTTATATAGCACTTTAAAAACAGGTATAGAACTGCACCAAAGTGCGGCACAGGAACGACAGTTGCACAAATAGATAAAAACAGAATATCAAAAATTGCTTCAATTAAAAGCCAACGAATAAAAATGAGTTTTCAGAAGCGATTTAAAATTGTTGTTACTGTTGTACTTTTATCTGGGAATGAAAAATGGCACAAGTGAAAATATATGTTTTGTTTTGTAAGTGAATCACATTGCTCACCATTGTCAGTCGTCATGACAACACAGTTCTCATCAAAATTTCTGAAATCAGGCTGATGAGCTTCCCACCATTGGAATAACACTGGAGAACCATCAACCCATCTTATTGCAGCAAAGGGAAACAACTCAATTATTTTTTCAAACCTCACAATTGATATGTGTTTTTGCAATAATTTGATTAATTAATACTAATTAACACTGATACTTTAAATTAGGTGTGTTTTTGTTATGAAAATAATTAATTTTGAAACTAATGTTTTTCACAAATATGTTTTCAATCTGTACTCACTGAACACTTCGGTCAAGATCCACCGTCAAACCAATCCAGAAAGGTATGTAGTCTGTGTGTACCTAAACACAAGTGGGATATCTATTTGTCCAACCATATTTATTTCACATCTATCTAAGCACAAATATTTCAGTGTGAGTGTGCAGAAATATAAGAACCAGAGATTTTTTTTCTGAAAGTAAGTGAGAAAAAAAACACCCAAAACAAAACAGGAAGCAAGTTTCTCTACAACAAATATGTTCAAACACGAAACTCCTTTCACTTCACTACATGTGCACATAACAAAAAACTGAGTTGGTTCATATTAAGTTAAGAAACACAATGTATATCATTAATTTAATCTTCTTTAGCTACATACTTAATGTTTTATCCAGTGTGGAATGATCCCAAAATCTGAACTTTTTTTTATGTATCATGAATTATTTTATTTTTCTAACTGCAAAATTAGTCAAACGTGTCGGGGCTCACCTGTTTCCACAAAAATGCATTTTCATCTTGACTCTCAAAGGTTACCAAGTCACTATGTCTGTCTTGGCAGAACTGTCTTGCATCTTCCATGGCTGTTCGCTGGTTGTTAATATAATACTGATTCCCTTTCCATTTTAGCCACCCATCAGACGTAAAGTTGTAGTCTGTATAGAAATGCAAAATTTAAACAAATGTGAGATTTTCACGTACAGGCCCTTCCAAAAATATTCATATCAATTGGATTTCTTTCATATTTTGTCATGTCACAACCACAAGCATGAACGCATTTCATTGGGTTTATAAGTCTATTTCTAAGCTATATCTGTTGCAAGATTTTTAAAAATGACATTCATAGATGCTCTCTGTCCAGTCTGACTGATTTATTTTACCAAGAACAATAATAAAATGTCAGTGCATGTAAATTTGATATAAACATTCACCAAATGAATGCAGATGTAATACAAGACACCAAACGTTAATGTGTAATCTACAGTCCAATACTATACATGTTTAAATACAAGCACAGGAGGTCAAAGGATAAATAAAAACACAAACTGCAATTTCCATTGAAAAACTAATCAAATCTGAGTTATATCGAGTAAGAAAAATATCAGAAAAGTTTTAAATCATGATCAAACTTCAGTCACACGGATCTTCACTTTATGTGACATGGAAATTTTAGCTTTTATCAGGGGAAATGTGAATGTGAATTAATAATATTAGCTATGAAAAGTGATTATCAGAACATTACATTACACATCTTTTTCAAACCAAATATTTTAAATACTGATTTACTCACATGGAGTAATATCGGGTGGAGGGGACTTTGGTGTGAATCCTGTAAATGTGTAAAAAGAGATTGTTAACAGTGCTTACTTCAGAAAGGCTTTCTGTAACTAAATGCACACTTTTGTTAAATACAATATAATATTGACCAGGATTGACTTAAGAATTACCTGTATGGATCTGACAAACCCAGGGTCTGTACGTTTCACAATTAATATCATTCCAAGACCCATAGTTACCCGTATTATGTGTATACGTTTCAACACAAGTTTCTGCATTGTTTTTGTTATTTGGCTCCCCTTTTCTCCAGTGTTGAAAGTTTACCTGTTAAGAAAAGCAACACAGCTTCTACTGATTAGTTAATTTCCTTTCTGAGCTGCAGGAATCGCTTGTTAGAAATAGACAATTGTGAACGCACCGGGGATCCGTCACTCCACATATAACCATTGCTTGAGTCAGGAGCACTCAGTCCAATCCAAATTCTTCCATGACTAAAAGAAAAGACACATTCATGATTAGTACCCAACGTGAATGTGTAATTTTTTTTTGTACATATATTTTATTGTTTATGTTTTATTTATTTTTCTAATTAATTATCAATTCGTTGTAGTGTTTTAGCAAAAACTGTTATCCCTACAAGCTGTTCAACTGCTGCTGCAAATATATGTCATGTTGACTGAAACCAACTGAAAACTTAATCAAGAGGATTATTGACAGCTCATGGTGGTTTATGTTAGACAAAGATATATTGTACAATTGTTGCAGCAAGCGCAGCTCAGCCGCACTATGGATGCTCAGAAGGTCTCCTCCAATCGCTGTGCAGTAATCTCTGGCCTCAAACCATGTCCTCATTTTTAAATTTGTTGAAAACACCTTCAAGACAAGAAAATTAATGTGTATTATATGAATTGGCATAACCACTCCATTTGACATCCAGCCCTGGTATTCAAGAAGTTCAGCTAATCACTATAATATCATTAGTTATGCTGGTTACTGCTTTTCTGTTGCATATTTAGAAAATACGACACATTTTGGACAAATTTGTATTATTAACCTATGGGTAAAGTCTCAATGTTCCCATTTTACTAGATTGCTTTTGTATTTTCCTTATCATGTTGAAATTTGTCTCGTAATCACAGCATAGTACATCCAAGAAATTTACTTTTCACCTTAAAGCAGATGGGTTTTGATATGACTTTGGTCCATTCAACTGGACATCCGTCAGATGGGAGAGATGTTGGTGCAGGAGTGGTAGCTGTCTCTTCTGCTTCATATTTGCAGACGTACTTCTCTCTGTTTGTACAAGGCAAAACGTCCCACAGTCCGGCAGAAGTACCAGTGGCCATTGCGACACAGCCCCTTTGGTGGCCTTGTTGGCAGAAAAATTTAAAGTTGTCATTTTAAAAGTTACTTTCAAACACATCATACAAACATAAATGTTCTGGTACCTGGCATCTCACTGTTCCAGTGAGTGTATCTCACAGGGGCCATGCTGGTCCACTCAAAAACATCTAGGTTCTTCTGGTTTGAAAGCCCTAACCAGAAATGTTTCTCTGGCCTCAGACCAACCAAGCTGATTAGGAAGGCATTATCCACCCTGGAGAAATGTTCAGTTTATAGAAATTAAAGCATTTTGAGTTTTCATTTTAGTCAAAAGGACTGAAAAGTATGGACAACTTTAAAAACTTTGTTAATTATTATTATTATTATTATTATTATTATTGGTATTTGGATAGTAAAAAGGTGATGTGATGTTTTCCTTCACTTCCTAAAATCTATAGCACACTTAGATATTTAACACTGGTGAAATATATTTAATGTCTATGACAAGACACACAAGCAATGTGTGCAAATTTTGGTGCATCACATTGATTAATAGCTTTCAATGCATCTTTTAGGAACAATTTTAACCAAGATAACCAAATTGTCATATTGTAAAAAAAAAAAAAAATGCAGTTATCTCTTTTTTCAACATTGCAACAATGTGCTTTACGTGAATGAAATCCATTTTTATGTTTCAGACCTGCAGAAAATATCTATTTTTTTCTTTCCCAGATTTTGTCATAATTTTTGCTGATTAGTTACTACACATGTATTTACAATATGCTAAAATGTACCTGATTTTAATGGTACTTGTAAAGAAATACAAGACTTTTTATACACTTCTGTGGCATTTTTAGATAGTTAATTTGAGGTTGCAGTCACATCATTTTATGATCTGATGAAGACCAGAACTCCCCTCATATTGTAGACAACATAGATCAGTAGTAGTACTCTCAAATTTCAGTCCTTGAGGGTCAGCGTCCTGCAACTTTTAGATGTGTCCCTTGTCCTACACACTTCAATTAAATGGCTACACTGCCTCACTAGCTCAGAGTCAGGCTCTACAAAGCTCCGCTAATGAGCAAATATTGGAGTGAGACATCTAAAAGCTGCAAGACATCAGCCATTGAGGACTGCAGTTTGAAACAACTTATCTAGATCCTCTGCTCAAAATGTTTTTGAATCATAATGAATTATTTTACCTGTCTGAAACATCAGCCAAGTAGGAACTGGTTCTCTTGCAATGACCTTTTGCTTCATCATATGTCTTAGACTCAGTCCCAATATAGTAGCAGTAGGAGCTATGTCTTTTCCAACCCTTTCATAGAAAATAAAAGTTAGATGGTCATGTCAGTACATAATGTCCCCCTTTGTTTTTACTACCATGTAAGTATTGTAAAACAAGTTGGATTTCCTCTTAATGGAAATTACACTTTTTTTTAAATTCTTAAGCGAGAGTGAAATTTCAGCCTTTCTTTTCTTGCACTGAAATAGAAATATGTTCCTGCCTGTTTCTAAAAGTATGCTGCTTTTAAACAAGTTACATGACATGAAAAAAACCAACATATTTTTGAATTGAGTGTCAAAAATGCTATAAAATAAAAAAGAGAATTTAACTCACATGTTTGCATCCCAGATTGAGGTCAACTCCATCTCCTGAGGATTCAGAAGTACTTTTTTTCATGCAAATGAAGCCATGTTCGACTTGACACTTACTGTCAACCCAAAATCCATCCTACAATAAGTAAAGATTAAAAAAATGATTCATTCTGAAACATACATTTAATCCACAGAAGTTGTTGTTGCAGCAGTCTCGATTTTCATCTTAATTTTTCTTGTGTTATTTGAGAGAAATTAAATAATTTTTTACAGGAATATTTTTTTTTGTACTAAGTGTTTCTTAGTGTTCTTGGTTTGTACATAGATTAGTTTCCACTTATGTACAAGTAAGTTTACGTAGAAAAGTGTATTTAGCACATCTCTAAGTACACCATTTAATGTTTCTTATAATTGTATTATTTTATAATAAAACACATGAAGCAATATAAATATGATATAAATATTACATATCCTCTCATGAGAACACAGTCGTGAAGGTCAGTTGCAGCTCTTGGTGTAGACTCCCAGCTGGTGAAGCTAACTGTTGTCTGGTCGCTCCAGTCAAACAAGCCTTCTGTCTCTCTATCATTTAGTCCGATCCAAAGCTCATCAGTGAATTCTGCAGATTGAAAAAAACGTAATCGTTTCCAAATGATAAAATTACAGTATAATAAAGTAAAGTTCACTAACAAACTGTAGGCAAGTTTCACTTTGTAACTAGGTTGCAATAGACAAATTTTTGATCATGTTTGAAACAGAATGTGTTTATTTTTTTGTTTCTGTCACTGACTCTTTTTGTTTTGTTTGTGTAAACAAGCAACAAAGTGAAGTTTGCAAAGTTTTGCTTAAAGCTGGCAATTGAGAAGCAGACAGTTTACTCATGTTGCCTATTAGTAACGTACCATAGCCAAGCTGAGAGATGACAAAGCTTTGGTCCTCCTCATTGTAGATGCTTACAAGGTCCCCTCCCTCACGACGACAAGCTAACTGAGCATCAGGCCAGGTTTTCTCAGTGCGAAAGATGTGGAAGCAGCGGCCATTATATGGAATCCAAGGTGCTGAGCAAAATCCCACGTCAAGACCTGCAAAGTAACAGAAAATGTGTTTTAATTTACATTGACAGAGAGAAGATTTAGGACTTTATCGTTACCTCTGGTTGGAGAAGCCAGAACTTCTTCACTGTAGCAGATGTACCCCAGTTCGTTGTCACATTTAAAGCTTTGCCATGAAAACGTCACAGCACCATCAATGAGTCCACAATTATGTAGAGGACTAGATAATGGGTGCCCTGAAAACGTGATGGATAACATTAGATCAGATCATCCAAGTCATTAACACTGAGTTTATAAATTCTATATTTCTCCGAGTATTAAGCCACTATGCTGTGACTTAATGAATTTGGCTGGAGGGGAGTATAAGCAGCATTGGCATCATCTCCATGTGAAATTAATTGTTGTTTACTTAAATTATAGTTTCAGTAAATTGTAATTTAAGGGTTTTATTAAACACAAAAATAGATCTAATATGCAGAGTGCTAATGCAAATAAAACTTACCTGAATCCCAATTCAGGTAACGTAACGGTTTCCCATCAGACCACTTCCAGCTATTATGTATAGAATCCGTGCCATATTCTATATGGCAGTTCAGCCCAGTCCAAAATTTATACCCTTGCTTGTTACGTCCTGCCTTGAGTCGTTCTGTTAGAGTGAAGTCAAAGATGGAAGACGGAATAAACGAATTATTGAGGGTTAACCATTGTCTGAAGCTCAACTGATTTGAGTACTAAATAAATATTTGATTTATGATCTTAATCTTTAAAGAAAATGGGCACAATTTCTCTTCATATTTTATCCAGTATTTTGATTTTGTTTTTAACTGAATAATTAAATTTGATTTCTACTTATTTTCAAGTGACTGGACAGTTATTGCATTAAACATTGAACCACTTTCTGCCAAAGGATGATGCCAAAAAAATGTCATAAGCCTTTATTTTATGGTGGTTGTTTTTCCTGCTTTTGTCAGCAGGTGACAATGCATTCCTAAAACCGCATTGAGGAGGTAAAGCTTGAGTTCAAACAGTTTTCTCATAATACGTGTCTCACTAAATATATTAGAGCTAAACATTTCATAATGCATGCGTTTGTTTGACTTTTCATCACTTTACCTGTGATATAAGCTTGCTGATGGGGATCAGTGATACTTAGGAGGGAAGCGTTCTGCTGCTTGCAGCTGGTTTCAGCCTGCCACCACGTCAGAGCAGACTCGATGTTCAGCTGGTATGCTGCTCCATTTATCGGATCCTTAACCCAGTTGTCTTTATCTGTGAAAGATTACATATTTATTTAATCTTCAGTGTATTATTTTTGGAATGTCATGTGAAAGATCCATTTTGTGTTTGTTAACACGTTAGATCTTCAGGCCTCAGAGTGGGTTTGGAGCACATTTATAAACCAAAGCCATATTCTGAGACTGACCAAAAAATTTAAGATGTGAATGCTTGACATTGCATAGCTTTTAAATAAATTAAATCATAAAACTTGAAAACTGAATGTTCTTATTTACTCAGGTTGTTTTTGCCTGATGCTAAAATATGTTTGACATTAAACAAGACATTATAAAGTGCTAACTAATGCTTTACACCATTTTCCTTATACTTCACCATTAGCCAATATTTTGTGCTGGTCTGCAGTAAAATCTGCAAAATGTTCAAACAGTATGAATAGTTTTAGGAGAACTGTAAGCGTGTATCTCTCTTATCGCCAAAGCAAAACTTTGTAGCAGTACTCACTGCTGGTTGGGCAATAGCCCCACAGTTGATTTTCAAATGATGTTTCAACTGAGCACCAAAGGCTGCCGTTTTCAGAGTCGACTGAAGTGCAACTTGAGTACCACTGAGTTTTGTACATGAAGGGAAACATGCAGGGCCTTCCCGGCGCATTCCCTTCAATTGTATACAATTCTGTAAAGTAAATACATAAAAACATAGAAGTGATTTAATAAACACAACTAAACCCTTTTAATTAAAGAAGTACTGAGATCACAATAGACCACCCAGCCTTGAACAATAAAAAAAACAGCAAGAAAGTCTCCTACCTCTGTAGGTTCTTGTGCAAGCTCCTCTAGATATCCCTGGAATGATGAGTTGGCTGTTGGGTCCTATTGATTTTGATAGCACCGCTTGGTTATCTGCTCTAAGCTCCACATAAAGCTCCTGGCCTTGAAGGGCAAGCACCGTTTCATCCTTACATTCCCACTTTTGGAGTTCACTTGTTTCATCACAGTTGTACAGGCTTACTTGACTCCCAACACTTTTTCCCTGAACTCCCAGGCATTTATTCACCCTGGGAACCAGCAGTCGATTGCCAGTTGTCCAGCGTATGTCGTCGCACGTGCTACCAGTTTTAACTAAGCAAAATTCTGTGCCTGTGTTGGTAAGCTGAAATGGTGAATCTGAAAAGAGAAATTGTTCAAAACAGTTCAATGAGTAACTAAAAAAAGTAAAAGGAAAAAAAAGTCCACAATTCAATAACAGTAACTGATTAAAAATAATAATCTGGTGTTTCAAATATCCATATGCAATGGTTGAAAACAAAGCTTAGACCCATGCATTTAACCAGAAACTCACTAACATCCTGCTATCAAAAGTGGGAATACTGTACCATTTGATTCCAATGAATGGGAATGTGTAAAAAGAAGCCCCAGGATCACACACAAGAAATGCATCATGAACCTTTAAAATGCCCCAAAGCTGAGCATTTAATCCATATGTTGCCTGCAGAAAATGTAGAAGTGATGTTAGAGATTTCAGAAAAGGGAAGGATTTAGTCACCGACTTATTCCGCTGCAACACGTCACTAAATCTCCTTTTCAAGGTTTTCCTTAAAGTCAGAATTCTGACAGACTTGTTTCATGCTTATTTATGTTTTTATTAAAATATTATCAACACATTTTCAAGTATTTCAGTGTGCAGTTGATTATTTAAAAAAAACCAAAAACGTTTAACCTATTTAATAACTTGAAATAATTTTACAACATGTTTATTTGCTAAGATAATCATCCTAGATTCAATGCAGGACTCAACACAACAAAACAAAGCGCTGAAATAAATTCAGAAAGGTTCATTTTTATAAACTCACCTTAGGGGTAAATGTCTTAAGCTTTTCACAATTTCTCTGTTTTTTTTAATCTGGCGTGAAAAATCCAAAAAAACAGGAAATGAGTCAAACTGCGGTTTAATGTGCACAGCACAATTTAATAGTAAATCAAATCACTTTGCCTTAGGTAACTAAAATCCTTCCTTTTTGCAAAACTTGCAAAAAGGAAGTCTTCAGAATGCTGACTGTCATTTTTAATTTCTCAAACCCAGTTTCTGATTTCCTCATTTGATTCAGTTAATACTTAAAGTTCACATTCAAGTGTGTTGTGTTGTCCAAGAAACACTTTGTGCATTTAATAGCTCTTACGGAGGGTGAATTTAAAAAACAAACAAAAAATAATAAATAAATAAAACAATAAAGGAACAAAACAATTCTCAAACAATGATTATTTTCAAAGAAAAGCAATTATTAAAATTTTGAGAGGGTACATCGGGGTCACCAAAACAATCTGAAAGTATTAGTCCAGGTAAAAAGAACTTCTTTGTGATTCATTTCAAGGCTACCCGCTCCTTGCCTCCCTGGGGCAATGCATGCTTCAACTCTTCATATTTGAAACGTCTTTTTATCCCAGATGATAAACTAGCACACAAACAGACACTCACGCAAGTAACCCAGCTGGATGAAGGTTATTATTTTATTTATGCATCTGTCTATTCTGACATCAGATGTAAACTCCAGTTAATAGCTACCATTTCTGGGTATAATTTTTGTAGAGCAAAGCTGCCCTGGCACACTTTGGAAACCAGCTTCTTCATTGTTATGCCTTGTTACTTGTCTTAGATCAATATATAATATATAATATATAGATATATTTTTTAACTATTTTGTGTCTGTATATCTCAATATTTGTCGACACCAATAAGATTTCACACAACCAAAAGCATATGACAAAAAAAAACAAAAAAACATCCAAGCCAAGTGACATAACCACTAACATCCTGTGTAGTTTGTCGAATAATTTTTTTACAGATACAGTCTGTAAAAAAATTGAGCTCCTCTGCCTCAAACACCTTTGAGTTCTGCCAACATCAACATGCGGCAGGAGGAAGTTAGAATCGGAAGCATAAATTTTGGATTCTCAGCACACACATCTTCTGCCAAAGCATTTTACTTCCAATTTAATTTGAATTCACAAATTACATCAATTCAATTTCATTCATTTTATTTTAATCATATAAGGCCCATTTCAAACAAATGTCATTTTAAGGCACTTTACAAAACAGATTTAATTTATCAATAAAATTATACAGTCAAGAAAATAATTAAAAGTTATCATTCAGAAACATTTAAGATCAGGGACATTCATTCTATATAAATCCCACTTATTATACAAAATGGTCAACTTTATAAAAATGAAAATAAAATGAATAGCTTTACTAGCAGATTCCATTTTATTTATTTACTTTTTTTTCTTTTTACGAAAGCAACAAGTTGACAGGAAGTTTTATTAATTAGATTTTTTAAATAAAAATATTAATGGATTCCTTTTGTTAAGCATAATATCACTGATTACCATGTCAAATATAGATCTAAAGCAATGTTTTTATTTTTCTCTGCATGCTTCTTCTAACTTGGAGTCATGTTAATGCTTCAAAGTGGAATAAGATTTGTTACATAAAACTAACAGAGAATTTGTGGAGGAAACTAAAGATTAGGGTGATGGCAGGAAGTCCTTAAAACCTCGCCAAAGATTATTCCTCTTCAACATTACTAGTAGGAATATACTTGCTGCAAAGGCAGGACAAGGCTTTTACAATAATTATTGCTAAGTGTATAAAAATAAGTCATTTTTCAATCAACTGTAAATATTACAACATGTAACATTAGTATTTCAAAATGTATAATCTCTTGCAATGATTGTTTTTGTAACTGTTGGAGAAAATACTTGTTAATTGTCATTTATTGATCACATTCATTTGATTCATCATTTACTCTCTTGTTGCCTTTTGACCTTATACTTGTAGACATATCCTGGTTTCGGAATAACATTATATATTGACGGCTGAAGTGAAACTTACACATTGCAGCATTATAGATGTAAGGATGCTAAGTTCACAAGTTCATTTCCTGCTGGAGGGCCGTCAGCAAAGATAAGAAACCAATAGTCTTAGGTGCTTTTGCAGGATTTCAAAACACCACCTTACATCTGCACAAATCACGTAGGAAGTGCAGCAAGATAACTTCCTTTGTTAGTCAGAGAATGCTCTGACCTACCAACTGTGTAACTTTGCATTTTCTCCATGCTGGGAATTGAATTATAATCAAACATCTATAGAGACTTTCTAGCTTTTGTGAATTCTGTCTTGTTTGATCTTTTTAGCAAACAAATTTTTTCCAACAATAATATTTGGAGAGGTATTGCATCATTTCTAAATGAACAACCACTTTGAGTCAACGAGTGTTCATGTCTTCTTTCTCATTTGGCAGTTAAACTTTTGCAGTAGTTAGCATACAATATACATCCAAGCTACTTGCCACATTCCAGTTAATTAATTGTTACACCATCTTCTTGTATAAATCATTCTTTGCATTTACATTGATTTCATGTCTGCACAAATCCGAAGCAGCCCAAACATAGAATACGTCCATGCACCATCTGCTGTCTTTTACAATTATATAGTTATTACAGGTTGACTGTTATCTTCATCTGCGTTCCCCAGCAGTTTTTTAGTGTCCACCAAATCTTTCTGTGGCCGGTTGCTGCTGAAAAGCGGGTTGTCAAAGGCTGTTAACCCTCCAGGGATTGGTATGACTGTCATCTGAAGACCAGACTTCTTGAACAGGAAGAAAGCGATACCTGCTCCCATTGCGATCCCAGCAATGACAAACACAACAACTAGAGCCGTGTGACCCCGACCTTGAGGATCAATGGCAACATCTGCAGAGAAAAAAAAGTAGATGAAGAGAAAGAAAATTTTTTTTTCCAAATAGAAAAAGATGAAAGCATGACTTACTTGGTTTGGGTGATGGCTTTGAAAGTAACACTGGAAAGAAAAAGAAAACTTTATCAAAAAATGTTGCAGATTTGGTTTCTTTTTAATAGGTAGAAATTATTTGCATGCTGCTAACAAATTCTAAATTACTTGCACTGTAATGTTGAGAGGACCGTGTTTGTCTATGTGGTTTTTAATGTGAAATGTCAACTTTTAGGCAGCTATTTTCCTCAAAAGAATGAAAGAGGTATCAATATGATCTTTAACAAAGTCAAACAAATGGACAAAGTTTAAAAAAACTGAGGAAAAGTATGAGAAATATTTCATTTGATACAGTATAAATATCAAGTTTACATTGTAAACAAAATATAAGACCAAAGATAATCAAATTAATTACACTACAATATTTTACTACAGCTAAAATGAGAAGTATGTTGCTAGGGAACTGTCTGAAATGCTATTGAAGTGATTTTGATAGCTGAGATTTAATTCATGGTGAAGTTTTACCTTTGGCTGCTTTACAGATGTATGGTCTGTCTTGCCATCGATTCCCCGAATGCCATTTCCCGTCTGATGCACTAATCATGCCGTAGGTGCGAATCGGATAATCTTCCCAGTTTTCAAAATCCATGACCGTTTTATCCAGCCACATCCATTCTCCTGGGGATAGACAGATATTTATTTTATTATTTGCTGTATTTTATGGAATATCTAAAATGTTTACAAATAGAAATAAATAATAAATTACACAAATACGTTGTAAAACATTTGAAGGTGCCTTGAAAATGCAATTTCAGTCAACGTGAAAATTGTTTTGGTTTTAACTCTGAAAGTAAAGTTCGAAAACATTATTTTTTAAGTTCATTCATCTTGAATTGTGAATTTTAACTTAATGCTGCAATTTAAACCAAATAATTATTTCACAATATGAAGGAAAAAACTGTCCTCATCTAGTTAAAGAGCACACATTTCTCTATTATTTTAACTCACAATAACACAAGATTATGTTAGCTAACTACAGTACTTAATTAACTAAATGATTAAATAATTACTTTAGAATAATTTAAATTCTTGCTTCAAATTGTAATAACAAAATTTTTGATCTGGTGATGAATTTTTTTAAACATTACAATGTATTCTGCTCTCAAATATTCAGTGTGAACAGGACATTATCCTCAAGCTTTGTAAGCTAAGGATTGCTGAAAATAAACTTTTTCGTTAATAAGACATAACAATCAGATCAATCTAACACATTTCCATCTCAGGATACAAAGATATGCTGCTAAGCATTTTGGGAAATAGTTCCCACTCCTGTCTTTTTCTGCTTACAGCTTTTTTTAAAGTGCTAACCTAAAAACTCTTAGAGGTTTGACAAAATTAATTTAAAAAAGTTGACACAACTTACTACAGTAAGTTTATATTTCACAAACTCACAAATGTAGGTTCAAAATCTAAAACTCGCTAAATTGGGATAATTGACTCTAATTGACTCAGAGTAGAAGATAGTAGACCTAACTAAATGTGGCTCATTTTACAGTATAACATTACTTTTGTAAAACATAGAAGACACATGTTCAGGTCATTTTTCCTTTAACACTGCCTTTTTGTGACGTTCATTACCTTTAATAGTTTTGAACAGGCCCAGCCAATAAGATGTGTGTGAGTCCCGAAATGTTTTAATGTTATTAAGTATGAATTCCTGTTCCATCGGATCTCCAATGCTGGCAAGGGTTGCACCTTCACAGAACACACCAGCAGTTAATTTTTTTGTGAATGCAACATAAATTTTCACTACTGCAGAAAACATTTTTCACAGAAGACACCTACCATGTGCCAGACAGCTAGTAGTTGCATCTTGCCACTCTTTCTCTTCATTCAAAAATAGGTAGCAAAAATTTCTGAAAGGTTTCCAGGTCTGCCACCGACTTCGGCCAAATGAAGGCCGATACGGCCCGTATCCAGGCCTACCTGGATACGGGTCTTCTGGACAAATTCCAGGATAATCGTCTGACTTAACTTCTGGCGGTGTGTCTGTGTATTATATAAACAGTGGTACAAATTACTTATGTAATAATTCAAAAACATATTAAGGGATTTATGTGCTTATATGTTTATTTAGAATATATTTAATTTGCCTTTACCTGTGGACTTCATGCAAGCACTGCTGAGGTTCTGATTGCAATCACTGGTTTTCCATTTTCCATTAACATCCACATAAACACAAATTCCCTCTCTACGTGGTTCATTCTCATCCCAGTGGGTAAAAAGTAATGGCCAGCCCTCTATGTATTGGAAGTAGTTATTAGTCTGAAATTAAAAAAAGAACATCCAAAAAATAAAAAAAGAGATAATACATACGGCTCAATTACCTAATCTTTTGTGTTAAGTAAACTTTGGTCACGCAGATAACCGACAAGTATCTTGTTTTGAAATTAAAGCAGAAATTTAAACATTGCTAAATATCTAAAATATCTGTTGAACATTTTTCAACTGATCAAACTGAAATTCTTGTTATTTAGTATATTTCCACTTAATACATCAAACATGTGCTGTACCTTTAAAAATGTGCTTTTCGTCAATTCCCTGTGAGCATTTTGTTATGAAAGCATTACATCTAACATGTTTGAATGGAATCTAGAAGAAATGTTTACTTTTAGAGGCTTTAAAGACCATACCTGGTTTTTATTGAGTCCAATCCACAGAGAACGATTAAGATTCAAAGCCAGCAGCTCGATGTAAGTCTGTGTCCACTCACTCCGCACACTGACCAGCTTGGCACCCTCAGCTTCACAGGTCTTCTGAGCTTCAGACCAACTCTTTTGCTGGGTGACAAGCTTGATGGAATCATTTAGGATTTTGAAGTAATTCTCTGGATTTGCTGGTTTATGTTTTTCAGTTAAATTTGGTTCTGTTTAAGAATAGAAATGATAAGTAATCATTTTTTGAGTTTTCAATCATGGTACTTATGTCATTGCAAAAATGTGCATTTATAGACGTATACATTTAAATAGAAATGATTATAATGCACTACTATCTACTTGTAAATCAGGATGCATGAGTTGTGTAACCTTGTAAAATAAAACGGAGAAATATTTTTTGTGCATCCTTAGTAAAGAATTTGTGTAAAAAATGTATTTGTAAAAAAATAATTACTCAAGTTTCAAATTCTTTTTGCTAATAATTTTTTACTGGTGCAAATTAAAAAAAACCTTGCTTTTGTGTGAGTTTCCACCTGCAGATACCAATTATTACAGCTGATTGGTCAATGCTAGGTCAATTAAAAATGTAAAGATCCACTGAGATTACAGAGAGGTTCAGTAGGAGATTCATAGAATCTCATAGAATCAGGTGAATCTCAGTAGTGTAGAGTAGTAACATAATTCAGTATCACTGTTTGGGTCACTTGGAAGCTTTTGAGTTTAGGGTTTGAGGTCTTGCTGTTTATGTCTTCCTACCAACTGGAATTTGTTGGAGGTCTTTATTGAATCAATGCATTCTGCATAAGTACATTGAGTCTTCCCAAGAGAAGCCATTGCTGCTTGTAGTGAGACATGAGGACAATGTCTATCACGTATCTAACTTAAAAGTAACTTCGCTGCAGGAGAAAAACCACCACCTAAGTAAAATTGGACATCTGGAGCAAAGTAGAAGGATTGTTTTAATAAGATCCTGTGGCTGCAACAGCCAAGCCCAGCCATAATCCTATAGGATTGTTACATTTGTGATTGGCCAATCAGCCAAAGGAAAGAAAAGAAAATCCTTTTCACAAGGTCACACAAATCAATTCACAACTACGCATTCTTATTTACAAGTATTAGTTATGCAAATTTTGTTTGCAATTTTACCAATCATTTGCTGTTTTTTCGCAGAGAGAAATAAACTAGACCTGGACTGAAGGTTGAAAGTGGGACAGATAGGTGTAGCGCGCAAGTAAGTGAAAATTTTACTGTTTTGAAAACCATCCGCAGGAACCACGTTAAATGACTTACGTATGCCACTTAAACATATAAATCCATTGGTGTCATTGCAGGATTTAGGTATCCATTTTCCAATTCCATATGAAGGATTAGCGTTGATCACAGCACATTTGTTCTGTTAGAAATGACAACCCGGCAGATGTAGATCAAAAAACCTTTGGTAATTATGTGTAAAATGGTAAGAATTACATTTTAGAAAATACTCACCTCGTCTCGAGCCGTTACATACATCTGCAAAATAAAGCAACATTTTAAGATTATTATAATCTGTACACCTCAGAATCAGAGAATACTTTTTGATCCCAGCAGGGGAAAACTGAGAGAGATGTGATCGGAATTGCAGGGAGAGATAATATCTATTCAGTCATATGTTCTTCATTGAGTCCCTGGTCGACCAGCCCTCACTATTAGGACATAATTTTCCTAACAAGCGAAGCTTGTTTCATTAGCAAAAGGAATGGTTTTTGTTTATTCAAACATAAATAATCTAAGAATTACTTACGTCTTCTTCATGAAAATGCTGCAAAAGAATCCCAAAAGAAAAATAAATAATTAATAAATAGCTTAGAAATCTTCAATTCAAATATGATTTTTTTAGTCATGATTTAAAAATATTAAATATACAAATAAATTGCTCTCAAGCAGTTAACTGGATTATATGAAAACCAAAAGTGAATTTTTATTAGGTTAATTATAAAGCTTTTCTTCACTTAGCAAATGAACTACAAAATGGTTGTTTATTTTTCAAAATATTTATGGGATTAAAATGAAATGATCAAATAACATTTTCGTACAGATTGCTAAAATGGTGAAGCAGTTGCAACTCATTAGTCAAACATTTTTCTCTAGCAGGAAACAAATTGTAGAACCACTGATTTTGTACACAGAAAGATGAATGTTTTTATCTTACCGTATAACCATAATGGTGTGAAAAGTGTACACGCCTATTTCGCTAAAAAAATATAAAACAAAATGTTATATTTAATTAATTGTTTGAGTAATAACATTTTCAAATTGACAACACGAACATACAATGTTTACTTACGGAAAGATCAAGATTGACATAAGACCTTGGCCGTCCATCAGTCCAGTAAAACCCACTGCGATACGAGTTCTGAAAACCAATCCACAGGTCTCTATATGGTGTGTTCGCCATTTCAGACACTAAAAACACTGAAAACAGAAAACAGTCGTTAAAGTCCCAGACAGTTTCAAATCGATAACATAATACATTTCTGGCTTTTCTGATTGCCATGGAAATTCCCATCACTTTGCATTCCAGTCTAATCATGGTTAGACCTGCAAACAATATTTCTAATGAGGGTGGTTAGTAGTCAAATACAAAGCCTAACTACAGCCAAGCTGATGGCTAGAAAACTTAGCAAAATACTAAGGTGAATATATTTGTAGCAAATAACTTGAACTGAAGTTTAAAACTGTCATGAGAAAACAAACCTTGCTCATGTCTTGACGGAATAGAGGCCAAGTTTCCTCCCATATCTTTACATTGTTGCCTTGCATTGTGCCATGTCATGTTTTGACTATTTATGATCTTGTAACACTGAAATTGAGGCATAAGAAATTAATTTACAATTTGGGTGTATTCCAACCGAATGCATTCTAGCTCCAACGGAAGGAGGACCAGATATTCTCAAGATATAAAACTGAAATGCTGGCAATTCTCACCTTGGAGTTGATCCTCTTCCAGCCTCCTTTGCAGTTACCTTGAGGTGGGACTGTAGGAGCCACGGTGGCATTGACAGGAGGTGAGCTGCTGCGCTTACAAATAGAGCCGAATTCATATCCACAGTTGTAATCATGCCAGAACCCTGTGAAACCATAAAGGATAAGTCAGGAAGCCACGATATGTTTTTGTGTGTATGTACATTTACATATTTTTACAGATAGTTTGTTGTTTAATTTTTCTGATTTCTTCATTATTGTTCTCATTTGAACCTTTGTGTACTGGCCCTTAAAATAAAAATACAATAAGTAAGAAGAAAATTTACGGGTGTAGGCGAAAGTAAAAAAATACCAATAGTATTATAATGGCAGTATAATAATAATAATAACTATTTTGTTAATAGTTCATATCCCTCCCCTGGTCTTAGTTTTGTCTATATTTTTAAATGAGTAAAAGCTGCTGAACCATTTTTCTGCAATACCCTATTTTGTTGCTTCATTGTCTAAAAAATGCAATCAGAAGGACAAAATAGCAAAAGTTATTTTTAGTCACAAGAAAAAAGAAAATCACCAAAGAAATCAAACTTCAAAGATCTAATGATCATTCCAATTCAAATGTTCCCAAATTATCAAGGCTCACATTACTAACAACAACACATATAAAATAGTTTTTTTCAGTTATTTTCATTTAGTTATCTACTCACCATGGAAAGCTCTCATGACAACACAGTTTTCATCAGAATTAATAAAATTAGGTTGCCCTTCATCCCACATTTGATAAATTACTGGAGAACCATCCATCCACCTTAAAGCAAGAAAAGACGAGGTCAAGTATGCAAAGAAAAATACACTAATCCATTAATTAACATTAGTTACAATGCATAGGAAGAAGGCTTGCAAACACATATTCCTTTTTTCCCAGATATGTTTGGAACATATACTTACTGTAATGACTTGTCAAGATCCACAGTTAGTCCAATCCACAAAGAACCAGAACGTCTGGATATCTACACTCAAACAAAGGCTGATTTTAGTTTATATGTAAGAGAAATGTAACAAGAAATTCAGAAGGGAATAACTAGTGTAAATTCATAACAGTGTGAACTTCAGTGAACTTTGCAAAAGGCAAATGCAATTCTAATCCTGCTGCATATCACGTAATTTTTTTACCAATTCATTAAGTTCGTCATTTAGCTCAGTCAAATGAGGAATTTAATGAAACTATAGTCCAAATGCAAACAAAGTTTGTAATACTGATGTCACAAAAGGAAAAAAAAAATGAATGAAATAAATATAATTATCATATTCCAAACTAATTGTAAAAGGACTCGGAAATGATAGTTCATTTTTCTGTTATTTTTAGCATTTGTTTTTACATTTGTTGTAAATTACTACATTTGTTTTTAGCCCTGGAATTAATAGTCCATTGAACCTACTGAAATCTTTTGGGGTGCATCTAGACCAGTCTTACATATATATAGTGGGTGATAGTCATTATTTTTTATAAAATAGCACAGTAAAAATGTCTGAAGGAAGAAACGTTTAATCCTGGGTCATGGATTTTAGGTCTCATCTTTTAATGAGCCAGGGCAAAACACACTACATGCTGTAAGCTATTTTATCTCTCCTCTCTCACTCTGAACGATAAATCTACACTCCAATCTCAGGTGCTTTTTAGCTTGAGGCAGGGATGCAAAAATGCTTACAAAATGCTTACCACTGATTTCCTTAGTTTTGGGAGATCATCCAAAACTTACATGGGAAACCGACCTTATCCACCAATTACACCTCCCTACCCTTCACTGTCACCGAGACTTAGAGACTTTATCGCGATTTAATTTAAATTTTCAAACAAAAAAAATATGGATCGGCCAAAATTGGAATCTGCAGATCAGACGTTTTAAAGATCAATTAAAACTGACAAATAAAAGGGTGGCTGAAAACAAATATTAATCTTTTTAGATTTTTATTTTTTAATGTTTAAATTAATTGTTTTTCTTCAGTTTCACAATGTCATGAACATTTGTGTGAATTCAACTCACAAAATCCCAATGAAATACATCTCATATATTTATGATAAAATGCAAACAAGTTCAAAGAGTATGAATGATTTTGAGACTCTCTGTTCACAGAATTTTAAATATAAAGTAAATTAAAATTTCACTGAAATCTGGTGAATATTGATTTCTTTTTGACAAGCTAAATTTGAATTTTGTTGGATTTTGTAGTTATATCTTAATGAGCTATTGAAATTGTGCCACACCGAAGAATGAATAAACATACCTGTTTCCACAGGAAAATACGCTCTTCTTCACTGTTGATGGTCACAAGGTCAGCATGTTTCTCTCTGCATGATTTCCGAGCATCGTCATTGGCCATGCTCCGGGTTTCAATAAAGTATTGATTTCCCTTCCATTCCAGCCACCCATCATCGGTACGGTTGTAATCTGTGCATTTGCCATAGCAAATAATGCATATTAGATACTCTATAAAAGTAAAGTCTGATACAGTACAGGCAGGTTGTCGCCCTAGATTAACTGGCAGAGCTTTAAAAAAATCACAGATGATTGTAATTTGCTGAAAACATTAAACTCATCACATCAGATGGTAGCTATGGTAGCACAACAATCTATCTACAAATATTCTTCATTGAACTTTTTCACCACATTCAAATCTTAAATTTCAATGTTAAATAAAATAAAACCTTTTTTTTATCTATGCAAGAATCATGAAATCAAATCTAACAACATTTTCATTCTCAATAAACAAATGTTAAAATTCTACATCTGTGATAAAATGTTAGCATTTATGCCTAAGCAGCTGCTTAGTTCATGTTTGCCTGGAGTCAGCTCTAAATATGACCAGTATTACATAGATTTTGAAAATCTGTTGGTTAATTACTTACTTGGGATTTAACAGAAGTGCAAAAATATTATATTATTAATTTTAATTGTATTTTTGTTTGTTGCTTTTAAGACTCTATAAGTATTGTCAACAAATAACCTATAATTACCCAGTAATATTTCTACATTTCCTTTAAACTTGACAATTTTTACTACAAAAACATGGTGGCCTGTTGGTGGAGCATCTTGGCGCTCCTACCACTGGGCTTTGCAGTTTTTCTAGGTGAAACTCTGGCAGACATGTAAATATGTAAAGAAAGGCGTTTCTCAGGATTCAAACTCTTTTTGCAAGGAGAAAATGCAACCCAAACCCAAAGTGAACCAGTCAAACCCAGCCTGATTACAGATTGTTAACCACACAGTTGCGATTTGTGAATTTCAAAAAGTAATATTCAATTTGTCAGAGCAAAAATATGAGCACAGTATGAGGGTTTGCCAACCATGATTAGCATCACTGCCAGAAAGTTATTGTATTCAAATTATTACATAATACACTCACCTGGAGTTGGAGGGGGTGGGGATGACTTTGGAGTCAATCCTACATATAGATAGAAAGCACACCAGAAATTATAAAAGATATGGTATAATTGGGAACTATAACACAAACTTTGGTAATATTAAATGTATCTAGGCATAACTTTATATAACTGTATGTCATAGCCACCTTTTACCTGTACGGATCTGACAAACCCAGCCATTACGTGCTTCACACTGATTATCATTCCAAGACCCTGATTCATCCCAATCGCGTGAAGAGAATTCAACGCAAGATTCAACATTGTTTTTGTTGTTTGGCTCTCCATCTTGCCAGTGTTGAAAGTTTACCTGTTAAGGAAACCATTATGATAAGGATCATAAAGATCATAAATAGTTTTGTCACAGATTGAGAAGTCCTGTAAAGAAAAGCATCTGTTTACTCACTGGGGATCCGTCACTCCACTCAAAACCAGTGCCCTGGTCACTGATACTAAGTCCAATCCAGAGTGTTGAATATCTGCTGTAGTGATGGAATCTGGAAACAGATTATATATTTAAGTTTCAGTAGCAAACACAAGAGTGCTTTGGGTGACCTAAACATTCCTCAGGCTGCCATATATGGATGAGTATGGATAAAGACCAGGGTTTGTAAGACCACTGTTCACAAATATGTGTGCGTGTTCCCTGCACTCCTATAAAAGGCTCAGAGTCTCTAGTTTCACTGGCTTTGTCCCTCCAAGCAGCCTCTGAATTTCTGCTAACTTAAATTCAATATTTTGCACTTGCTTAATCTCTAAATATATTTTCTTTGCTTAATAAATGTATTTACTCATTTAAGTCGCTCTTGCGGTTTTGCCTCCCACAGAGGGATACTACAGACAACCCCTAAAAATATGCTTCACTGTAAAGGCACATATACACCACATTTTATAATGTAAGCATGCTACATGGTATTTCTTATCCATAATGTGATTTCAGCCTTATTAGCAATTACTGAGGAAATACCAAAGGGATACGGATCATTTTGCAAACAAAAAAAAAAAAACAAAAAAAAGAAAGAAAAACAAAAAATGACATAAAAAAGCATTGTGGTGCAACTCATTGAAAAATTACTGTTTATGGCAGTAGGTAAATAAAGTCGTGCTGTACCTAGATGATTGCGCATTCAAATTCAACTCAGCAGCGCTGTGGAAGCTTAGTAGGTCTCCGCCGATTGCTCTGCAGTAGTCCCTGGCCTCAAACCATGACTTAGTCTCTGAACGGTCCGCAAATACCTAAAAACACAACAAGTTCACCTCCTGTTATCTGTCTATTCATCCATTCATCCTCATTTTATCACTGAGCAAAATTCAAGTGGATGCGATGTCTCCGATCAGACTGCAGTTCACCCTCTGATGTCTTTTGTTTATCAGTTAACTGTCATCATTAAAACTACGAGAAAATGTGCAGGTTGCCTCAAACAAGTTAAAAGGGAAGATTCACACTCAGAAAGGCAAACTCATGGTTTCAAATTATTATAAAGCAGCCATTGAGGCTTATATTATTAGTGTTTCAATTATTTGAAAACCTAAAACAATCAAAATTGCAATCAGCTATTTTTTTGACGTTGCTTATGTTGACAAATCGCTGCAGTTTAGCAGTGCATACATTAAAAATGTCAAATTTCACCTTGAAGCAGAAATATCTTGATGACATTTTGGTCCATCCATCTGCACAATTTTCAGAGGGAGCAGTCGTTGGTGCAGGTGTCATAGCTGTCCCTTCTGCTTGATATTTGCAGATGTACTTTTCTCTGTTTGAACACGGCAAAACGTCCCAGAGGCCCGCAGTGCTACCAGTGGTCATTGCGACACAACCCTGGTTGCGGCCTTGTTGGCAAAGAAATTAAAAACTGTCATTTTAAAAGTCACTTTCAAACACATTATATGAAGATAGATGTTTTGTACCTGGCATTTCCCTGTTCCAGTGAGTGTATCTCACAGGGACCGTGCTGGTCCACTCAAAAACATCTAGGTTCTTCTGGTTTGAAAGCCCTAACCAGAAATGTTTCTCGGATCTGAGGCCCACCAAGCTGACCAGGAAGGCATTATCCACCCTGGAAACATGGTCAATAAAATAATAAACCATTTACCACATTAATTTTTTACATATTTGATTTTGAGTTACCAAATAGGTTAATTTAGCTAAAGATTAAGTTAGGTGTGTTAGTCCTAAATACTGAGCTATTTAGATGCAATAATGTAAAGGTATTTCTTAAATAACAAGATAGAGCTACAGTATGTTTCACATTAAACAGTTGGATTTTATGAATGAGATGTTGCTGCTATGTCGTCCTGCTAGGTCTAAGATTATACAGAACAACATGGTGTAATATTTCATGTGTTTTTTTTATACATTTAAAGCTTTTTAATTGTCATTTCTTTATCTCAGAGGACCAGTTGTTTCTTCTTATGTCACCTAATTTGTTTATTCTTACAAGACAATTAATTGTATTTCATGATTTTAACAATGTTTCTTATGAACAAATGTGGCTTGTTTGTATCACAAAATCTCTTTGCTGTTAGAAATCTGCCTCCCTCACTCTCTCTTTCTCTTCCTCTCTCTCTCTCGCTCTCTTTTTTTAACATGCCTGTAAAAATATGTATATATACCTGTTTGAGACATCTGCCAAGTAAGACTTTGATCTCTTGCATTCCTCTTTTGCGTCTCCAAATGTCTTTCTTTCCGTTCCAATGAAGTAACAGTAGGAGCCGTATCTTTTCCAACCCTTTTCAGGAAAAATAAAAAGAGCATTTTAATCTCTTTCTGTGTCAAGATGCTAAACAATACAACAGGCAGCAAAACGTTGAACTTCTAATTCTATCACTTATGAAAATTGTGTTTTGTGTTTTCAGCATTTTGGAGATTTTTTTTTTTTTTTTTACTTTGCTGAAATCTTCCCTCTTTTGCTTTTATGCCAGATAAAATATATAAAAAAAACTCACAGCTTTGCAACCTTCATCTTGCCGTATTTCATCCCCAGTGGGTTCAGAAGCACTGGTTTTCATACAAATAAAGCCACGGGTCTCCTTACAGTCAGAATCAGCCCAGTTTCCATTCTACAGGAAGAAAATACACAGTTTGTTTTACAATATATTGTCAACACAGATTTGATCTATGCAGACCCATTCAAAATAATGTTGAAAAGTTGGTTTATTTTAGGAACTTAATGAATAAGTGAAACAAATTAATGTTTGAATGTGTATATTTCTGTAAATTATGATGATTTTCCACTTACAGTTAATGAAATTACATCTGAGCAATGAAACAATTTTTGAAAACACAAATGTTGGGTTAATGAAAAGTATGTGTAATACCTGCTTAAAGGTTGTTATTGTCAAAAGGTACTTTTAATCTGACAAACAAGACTCATTGGACTGTATATTCTAATTTATTCAAAATGGCTGTAATACCTCCAGTGAGTTCTGGTTCTCCTGTCAATGGGATTTACTTGAAAAATTTCCAAATGGGTGAGAACCTGATCAAATCCTTGAACTACCTCCTCTAACTTTTTTCTATGTGGAGAAACAGTTGGTGTTCTATAAAGGAAGTTCATCTACCGTCATGGATCCAATCTCATAAGTTGAGTGCATTGGTATAAATGCATTGGTAAATTGAGTTATTTGCTTTTTGGCCCAGCTTCACCAGACCAGACCAGATTCAAATTTGTCACATTTAAAAGAGAACATAATGTTTCTCACCTCTCCTCTGACAAGAACACAATCGTTTTGGTTTGTTCCACCTTGTGGTTTTCCAAACTCCCAGCTAGTGAAGGTAACTGTGGTGTGGTCAGACCAGTCAAACAGGCCTTCTGTTTTAATGTCATTGAGTCCAATCCAAAGATCGTCAGTGGAGCCTGCAGACAGCGGAAATAAATAAAGGAATTGCCATTATACATCTAAATATCTATCATTAGTTTATAGGACTTCATGAACTTGCATTTATGTGCTTAGTTTGCAGATTTCTTATTGTGATTAAAAGAAAAGGCAAAATAGTTAGCTTGAATTTTAGCAATTAGATGGTTTGTCAAGTGTAAGAAAACCCCAAACTAAGAAACCACCAGAAGACAGATTGATATAAAAGTAAGGGTACCAGATACAAGCTCTGACGTGATAAAACTATGGTCCTCCATATTGCGAATGCTTGCAAGATCCCCTCCGTCTTTACGACAAGCCTGCTGAGCACCAGACCAGCTTTGCGGATTTCGATAAAGCCGGAAGCAGCGACCATTGTATGGAACCCATGGTGCTGAACAATATCCCACGTCAACAACTGATTGCAGGAAACACAAAAAGGAGAATGTAAACCACAAGGTGCAATTATTATAAGTTCACAACATCAAAAGCATGTTTTATTTCTCCAAGAACTGACAGTAAAAATTATTTTACCCGCCGTTGGAGAAGCCAGAACTCCTTTACTGCAGCAGATGTAGCCGAATTTCTTGCTGCATATTGAATTTTGCCATCCGTACCCTGCGGTTCCATCCATCATTCCACAGGTATATGCTGGATGGGTGATCGGGTGTCCTAGAACGACATAAGGTATGTTGTCACTTATCGTAACTATTTTTTCACATCAGGATTTAATTTTGTAATTTAGTTTCCCATCTTGACAGACAATGATTGTGTAAATACAACGCTGTGTCTAGAGTCTTTGTTGTTGTATATAAATGACAAGAACAGTAACTCAAAAGCAACACAAGTTTGTAAAACGTTAAAGGAAAGCTATTTGTGGACCGTGTGATTTTTATCAAAATATGAGACTGAAAAATCCTACCTGAATCCCAATTAATGTAACGAAAAGGGTCCCCGTTAGACCACTTCCAGCCATGTTCTGAATCCAGAGTCAGCCCGGTCCAAAGTTTATATCCTTGGCGAATTCCTTCTGGCTCGAGCAACGCTATATGAGTGAAATGAAAGAACCTTTAAAAAGAAAGACCATGAAGAGCTCATGTATTTTCTTGCCAGTCTGAGTTCTTATAAGTCATTGAACCTGTGATGTAAGCCTGCTCGTGGGGGTCAGTGATGGTGAGCATGGAGGCGCTCTGCTGCGTGCAGCTTTTTTCAGCCTCTGCCCACGTCAGAGCAGAATTGGTGTTCAGTTGATAAAAAGCTCCACTTACTGGATGTTTGATCCAACCGTCCTTATCTGCAAAACATTATGTAAAGTTCATCTAACTAAATAAAATAAAAAAAAACACAACTTTATCTGTCATGAGGACATCAGATAACATGGACACATTATCAGGGTGACCACTTAAGGGTTAAATAGCAAATAAATGTTATTTTTTCAGTAATTCTACAAAGAAATTTAACTTTTACAAGATTAACCAATTTACTGAGGTGGCATATTTATGTTATTTTGCTTTTCTCACGTTTTTTTCAAAGAGCTCAACATTCACTAATGATAAAGTGCTTTTTTAATTTAAAATGGCAAAACAATAAGCATTTAAAACACTGACTGTACTATATCACTAAGATGAAAAGATTGTTCAGTACTCACTGGTTGATGGGCAATAGCCCCATAACTGATTGTCGTATTTAGTTTCAACAGAACACCAGTTGCTTCGGGAGCCGGTCGAAGTGCAACTTGAGTGCCACTGGTTTTCGTAAAAGAAAGGGAACATGCAGGGCCTTCCTGCTGCATTGCCTCCTATCGTATAATGTTCTAAAAAATGAATAAAAAAACCCCACAAAAAAATAGTTGCAATTAAGCACTCTAATTGATACTGATTAAAAATGAGTTACTTGGGTCTTGTGAAAAATGCAGTTTTATACCTCTGTAAGTTCTTGTGCAAGCTCCACTGGATGTCCCTGATATCGTGAGTTTGCTGTTGGGTCCTGCTGTTGTCACCAGTACAGCTTTGTTATCTGCTTGGAGCTCAACAAACAGCTTGTGTTCGGTGTTTGCTTGGAGGGTGAGCATGGTTCCATTCGTGCAGTTCCATTTTTGGAGCTCACTGGTTTCATCACAATCATAGAGGCTTACTTCACTCATCACAGTTATTCCCTGGGCTCCCAGACATTTATTTTTCCCCGGCACCAGCAGTCGGTCAGCAGTTGTCCAGCGTAGTTCTTGGCAAATGGAGTCCGTTTTAACCAAGCAAAACCCAGCTGCGTTGGTAAGTTGAAACGGTGAATCTGAAAAGAGAAATTGTTAAAAAATGAAAAGTTCTCATAAATATTTCAGTAGTTAGCTATTAGAAAATGTTTTGTCTATATTATGCAGACATAAAAGCAATAATTAGACACAGATTTCTATATGCAACTACTGCTATTTAAAAAATCTGAATCAGATTGAAATCAAGAGTTGGAATACTGCACCATCTAATGCCAGGCACTGTAGCATTTTCAGTAGGAGCACAGTGACCATACATGTGCTCCTCATGATTCTTCTTAGACTTTCTTCCCAGGCGAACGCTTAATCCATGTAATGTCCACACAAAATCTAGAAGTTGTGTTGGTCAATATGAAGAGATTGGGGCTTTTATCCGGAGACGCATCATGACAAGCCACGTCATCACATCTCTTTTTTTTTATTTTTCTATTTAGTCAGCATCATGTCTGGTTTGTTTACTTCTGACAAACAAGTAATTACCATATAGTTCCTGAAATCTGAATGAGCAATTCGTTTGAAGAAAGATACTCTGCGCACCACGTTCTGCCTATGACCTGTTCTTTGCATCCCAATAGAAAGGGAAATATGTGCGTAAACGGAGACCACAGACAGACTGACTTCCTGTGGTTGCACAAGACATTTTTGAGAAAGACTATGGCTAATCAAAAAAACCAACCGTTCAACTGTCATTTGTCATCAACATCAAGTACTTCTCATTAACTTGTATGACAACTTAATAGAAAGTCACTAAAAATTCAAAGAGAAAGCATTCCAACAACTGCACTGACTTTAAGTTAAATGATTTTCAAGTCTTTGAAAGCTATGTTTTAGATTTACAACTGTCTCCAATGCATTAGGTATCATACAAAATGAACCGTAGACAGTTAGGGATGTGATATATTTTGTGGTTTACAAAGATTTAGACCAATGTAGTAGAAGTCAGCTTGAGAAATTATCTGGAAACTATTGGGAAATGGTTGCAAAAAGGGAAGTCTTCATAATGCTGACTGTGATTTTCTTTTCTTACTTCTCTGGAAAACATTTCATTAAGTTCAGTTTAAACTCCCCCCTTGCACTTTTAATCGTTCAAAAGTCTAACTTTTATTAAAGAGAAAAACTTTATATTTTACAGGAATAGTGTTCTACAGACACAATGTTTGGAAATAAGCTTTTAGTCACATTGGATTTTCTACCAATGTTTTATTTGGAAACTTTTTCAACAATCTTCTATTTAAGTAAATGTGTGCATTGCCCATAACAATGTATTAACGGCCA
Source organism: Poeciliopsis turrubarensis (assembly GCA_010277015.1). Lineage (NCBI taxonomy): Eukaryota > Metazoa > Chordata > Actinopteri > Cyprinodontiformes > Poeciliidae > Poeciliopsis > Poeciliopsis turrubarensis. Next base: position 7,421,390 of record VMRN01000007.1, read on the forward strand.
TTATTTTCTCAAAGCCATGGCAAAGTTTAAGAGTGGCAGAGCTCTTCATTAAGTGTGCTGTTAACTAATAAGGAAAATTGTAAAATGAATACATGGAAATAATATTATAAAGTTAAATCTAAAAAAAATAAAGTAGAAATAATTGCACATTAGTAAAAGAAAAATGTAAAAAGAAAATAAAAAAAGAGAAAAATGTATATTTAAATTGAAAAAAATTGCTGTGAAGGTAAATTGAATTATAAAACAAGAGGCAAAGCTCTCTATTTTTAAATTAAAGGGTACATGTTAAGTTTATTGAGATTCACTCTGCTATTTCTTTTAAATTTTTAATGATGTCAGTTTCAACCCTCCATACAAAAAAAAACTAAATTTGCCGTGGATATCAGTAACTCTGGCTTAAGTTGAAGTCTGTTGTTCAGATTTTCTTCGTTAGTGTTTGTGTTGAGACAAGACCAAACAGTTCAGACGTTAGTTTGTGGATTCAACCTAATCCACAAACTAACATTGTGAATTACAGGCCACTTTATTTCCTACTTATCTTACTGTCTACTACTTCCCCGTTCTGATATTCAACCTCAACTTGAGCGAATCTTTTCTGTTGATGCCTTGAATTGCTTCCATGTGATTGGTCTACTCTGATATTTGCACTGTGAGACTACTGTCTGCCATTGAACGTATATTTTGGAAAATTAAACAGAAAGGCAAAACTGTGTTACACTTTCAAGTACTTTTATTTTATTTTCAGCGGAGGAATAAACTGACTGCAAACATCCAGGGGAGCAAATATTCGGTTCTATATTTTAACCAAAAGTCAAAAACACTCCTTCGCTTTGTATCATTCGCCCGTAGTAGTTCTTGTGTTCTTATACAGACAGTTCTTGCTTTATATTGGCACTAAGCACTACTCTGCTACCTTGGAGTACAGTCCATGAAACATATATTATGGATCCATTTATTACAAGTACACTTAACGTATTTTAAAGTTATGCATTTTTCATTTTTAACATACAAGCAGTGCCACTAAATTCAGTGAAAATTTGATTTCCTTCGACAGAATTTGACAGGAAATGTTTTCTTTTCTGGTGAAAATGTGGTACTAAATTAAGAGCTGCCATATATAAACATGCCAAGGGAAAAGTTTTGTGACTTCCTCTAACCTGATTACAGTGGAAAGAAACATTCTCCCTCCTTTCTTTATCATTATGCAGAATTAATTTAAAGAAAATAATTACAGTGCTGACATTGTTTAACCCTAAACAAATATGGAAATGTAATTAAAAAAAATGAACAGTATATTATCATGAACAGTTTAATGTCTTTTTTTAACATTGACAGGGTGTGTCCTCCATTTTACATTCAAACAGTAAAAGCAATAAACAGCATGTAGAAAAAGCTAAACATGTAGCAATTATATATACATTCTGTCATGGGTAGAGAAAGAACAAATATAGTTATTGTTAAATTACTGAATATTTATTGTTTGCATTAAAAACAAAACACTGAAGCATAGTTGTGTTTACAGAAAAATTAATCTCAGACTAGTTTGCACAACTTCTGCAAACTCCTAAATCACAGAATTAAAATGGGCTCTGGATTTTCTGGGGAGATATCGGAGACTTCAGCATTCTCGATCAATTTATTGGTGTCGACCACATCAGGCTGAGATTTTTCGCCATTGAAGTACAATGGATTGTCAAAGGTGGGGAAGGGACGAGGAGATCTCTTGTAGAGCAAGAAAGCGACAACAGTCATTGTGGAGATGATGGCGATAAGCATCACGACCACCAAACTTGTGTGGACACGACTGCGTGGATCGTCTCCGCCGTGAGGCTCTGCACACGCAACAAGCAGACAGGGATAAGTTTTCACTCAATGCCATTTGACTGTAATATTGGAAGAAAATGCAAGTAATCAAAAATTACACAAATCATTAAGAGGTTTAACTTACCCTGTTTTGGATCTGTATCTGTCAACATAACTGTTCAGAGAAAAAAAAGTGTGAAATAATGAATCTCTTTTCTTAAGTTCAGCTGTGGTCTATATCTTGTAAGGTGTGTAATTTAGAACGGCTTCACTGGAATTTACAGAGTTTGTCAATGAATGTTCCTGATGGAATCAAAAGACTAAATAATATATGCAACCTTTTTGAAGTTTTGGGTCCACACATCAAGATACAGTGTAACAAAAATCAGCTCCTATAATAATGAAGTTTATTGTCAAGTGTACACAGCAATAAATAGACTCCACTGGAATTATGTATCAACTTTATGGTTTGGTAGCTTCTTTATTCAGCTTTGCAGCAATTACTGCCATTATTGTATGTATGACTTTGGTCACACAAAGTATTCTGTAGTATTATATTGTGTAGTACTGCAGTATGTTTTACTACAGAATACTTTTGTCACAAGAGAATTTAATTGACTCAATAAATTTAATTGGTCAAGGTTTTGTGGCAGCAGAATTAAACCGAATCATTAACCCTCCATCGCTGTGCTTAACATTTGAAAAACAAAACGCCAAACACCAAAGCAGACAAGTGTAGTTTTTCTTTTTTGGGTTGGATTTGTAAAGATAAGCTGAATTTTTAAACTTCTTCAAAAGGTTTCAGGTTTTTGCACTGTGTAATATTTTATTGTTTACATATTCATTGTTTTTGCTTATTTAATTTTTTTTTTTTCAAACAAATCTTCCAATCAGTCTTGAAAGAGTTTCAAACTTCGCTTCGTTATGGGATTTCTAAAGCGTATGTTTCCTCTCATAAAGCAGCTTACCTTTGGGTGTTTTACAGATATATGATCTGTCGTGCCATCTGCGCCCTGAACTCCATGTCCCATCTTTAGTTGTTATGGCTCCAAAATCAGAATCAGGTTCATCTTCACCCCAGTTGATATAATCAAGGGGAGTTTTATCAAGCCATGCCCACGACCCTAGTGACAAAAAGAAAAAAAGAAAATGCTGACAACACTTTTAAAATTAAGGAAGTGATTATATTTTATGTTTCAGTTGGTGCAGCTGAAAACCCAAGAGGCTCAAAGTTGTTGCAATAAGTTGTACAATCTCAGTGATTTGCAAATATAATTTAATAAAACACTTTACATGAAAATGAATAGGCTAAAAAACGTCTTACCTTTGTGTGTCTTGAATAGACCAATCCAGAAAGAGGTGTGGCTGTCTTGAAATACTTCTATGTTGCTTTGGAGAAACGCTTGCTCCAAGGGATTTTCAATGCTTGTCAGGACGCCACCTTAACATCAAAAATTATTTGGTTGTAACAACATCTCAGCACCTACTGGGTATCTTTTTTACTCATATTAGCTGACCACATAGTTTTAAGGAAACTGTTCTTACCGTGTCTTACACAACTGCTAGCTGCATCTGCCCATTCAATTTCATCTGTGACAAACAGATAACAGTTGGCTTGATATGGCAACCAGGTGTAACTATCCTGGAACTCCACACTGGTATCTTCAGGGCAGCGTCCAGGAAATACAGTGGACTCTGTAGGTGGAACATCTAGAAAAGAAATCATTGATTGTGGTGAACATAAAAAACTAATTTAAATTATCCTGCTTTCTACAACCTGGAAGATAGCAACATTTTTTTGCTAAGACAAATCTTTGTTAATACATTTGCTTTAGGGAGATTCTTTAATTCTTTCCAGTTTGTTATAAGATACACAACTGTACAACCTTAAAGTCTTGGTAAATTTCTTTATAAATATACTTAGAGAACAATTGTAGAAATCAAGAACAAGTATTGTTATTTAAATATACAATAATGCCTTTTCTATTTCAAATAGATTATTCAGTATCAAACAGCTAAAGCCATCTCCACATTTAACTGAAACCAGCCTAACTTGTTAAAATACAAAATAATATATAATTACATACAGTCCAATTATAGTACAATATAGTCAGCTGAATAAAAACAGATTAATTAAAACATTTGCATTAATCATAAGTGCATATAAATTTATGCTGAGCAAACAAAAGCAACCCAATAATGTGGCACATTTGGATTTTGATGATTGAATTTTACATCGTTTTGCTCTGAATCCTGCCATAATAGTCACACCTGTTGACATCATGCAGACACTGTTCATCGTCTGGTTGCAGAAAGCTGTCCGCCATTTTCCATCCACATCGACATACACACACGGTTTATTCCTTCTTGGTTCAAATTCAGCCCAGTTGGTGGAGCTCAAGTGCCAGCCATCAATGAACCTAAAATAACCTTGAGTCTGAAACCAAGGACACATTTCTTATTAAGAAAAGGATTTCTTTTAAGCATGTTAGAAAACCTCAAACTGAATGAGCAAACAAAAATATACATTAAAACCAAATTATTGAACTTTGAAACAACCTATGAATGGGTTTCAGATTTCTGCAGCTCTTTACCTCATCTTTGTTAATTCCAATCCACAGAGGGGTTTTGAGAGTCAAAGCCAGTAACTCAACATAGGCATTTGTCCACTCGGTTCGTAGGCTAGCCAGGTTGGCCTTGTCATTTTGACAAAATTTCTTGGCCTCAGCCCATGTCAGATTTTGAGTCACAGCCTTGATGCTGTCATTTCCCAGACTCTCATAAGTGGTAGGATTGATTGGATCGGAGTTATCTGAGATAGTCGGAACTGATGGGAGCAAAGCAAAAAGCAATTTTATTTTCAGTGAAAAGCTGTTGAAAGTTATAAGCCTCAAAATGTTTCCAAACCAGCAAAAGCTTGAACTCACTGAGGTTTTTATGACAAATGTATCCGTTTGTGTCATTGCACGACTTTATCAACCATTTACCAATCCCGAAAGTTGCAGTGCTGGACATCAGCACACACTCCTCCTGATTATGAGTAATAAAAAAAATATTGTTAAAACTTATTGTTGCCTTCAAACCCATAATAAACAAAAGTGGAAAACATTTCTTTAAGATTTATTTTTATTCATTACCTCATTCCATCTTTGATAAAATGATCCAGGACGTCTCTGATTTTTCTAAAGGGCAAAGGCAGATGCTATGGATAAGAACTGATTTACTTTTGTTATTCCTAACTTCATACTAAATCTCTTACAGATCAGTGAATAGACAACAAAATAATAAGTCCTTTAGTCCTTATTAGTCAATATAATTTCTTAGCCACATGAGGTCAGGAAAAATTACAATTTGCTGCATGAAAACATTTGCTTTTGAATCATATTCTTTTCACATTGCAGTGCAGTAAAGGAAAAGTTGCCCAAAATATACATTGTTTTTTTAAACAACACATATTGCATTTTAGTTTAATGAAACTAATTCATTTATAACAGTGTTAAGAATTAATATTAACCCTGTTGATAAGCATAACACAGTAGTATAACTAAGAATATACTTACAGAATAACCCCAGTTGGTGTATTGCCTTGTTTTTCCATCACTCCAGAAAAATCCATCTTGCCTTATACTGTTTAATCCAATCCATAGATCCGTATTTGTTGCCATAAGCATTTTGGTGATCAAGAATGCTGTAAATTCAAAGATGAAATTTTAGGGTTTTTTTTTTCAAACTGAATATAGCAGGTTTTTTAAAAAAAAAAAAAATATGAACATTAACATTTAATATGATAGCAAACCTTGAACTTGTCGTGTAGGAATGGAAACTAATTTGGCCTCAAAATTGGCACACTGAGTTCTTGCATCTTCCCAAGTCAACTTGCGGTCACTTGCTATTTTGTAACACTGTTGGCAACAAAAACATTTGAAATGTGTAAAGAAAACACACCCTACACAATATATTCCTAATAAAAGCCAGGTATCTGGCTTGAAGTCCCCCAGGACTCCTTCAAAATGAAGGAGCCAGTTGGACCAAACTGTCCATAAAAATCATTAGACATGATTCCTGTCTAATGATCCGCATGGTTGCGTCCTTGCCCACGGACACATTTCACCTACTGGAGCCAAAAGCTGTCGTTCCAGCAATTCACCATCCTTTGCGTATGAAAGTTTGCATGAATGGAAATGATTGATTTCACTGTCTACTGATCTAATTTAGATTTTTTTTTTTTTTTTTTACCTTCGAACCAAATTTTTTCCATGTTGGTGGACATCCACCTTTGAGAGATATTGTTGGGGCTGCAGTGGTGTTGACAGGTGGTGAGTTTGATCTTTCACAGATGGACTGAGCTTCTCTTCCGCAGTTAGAAGTCCGCCAATATCCTGCATAGACATCAGAGATTCACTGAATAGCGTCTTCATTTTGAAGCACTGTGTTAATATTTTCAGACATTCCAGTTAGTGTTTGATACCTTTTTAAATATGCACATTTGTGATATCCTTACTTACCCATATGGTAACCCATGGAAACACAGTTCTCATCAAAGGCATTGGCACTCGGCTGATTTTCATCCCATCTTTGATAAGACACTGGAGTATCATCCAACCACCTGGTACCACAGACAGTCCATTTGAGTAATGTATATTTATGTGAACAGAGCTTTCTGTGCTATAATATTGTAATTAATGTAATGGTTACGGAACAGAATGGTGAGTATTAAACAGGTTTTGGCTTATATTGGTAACTCTCCCCGAGTTACTGATCATAAAAAGGAGCAAAGTCTGGAGGAACTCAAACTTGGACCTGGAACATTATTAAGTTGTAAACCTGACCATTCTGGCATCCTTAGATAAACAGAACAGGAATAGTTTATTCAATGCAAAACAGTGATTTAAATGTTTCTAAATTAGCATTCGCATCAAAGACCGACATTTCTGACTTTAGAATATTCCCGAAATATGTCCATTATTCATGCATTTTCCCCCATGGCTTCACCGTCAGATTAACTGAATCAATTAGGTTCTGTCACATTCAAATAAAAACAGACAGGAACCTCAAAAAAAATGTAAGTAATATACATAGCTTGTATGTATTAGTAATACTCACCAAAATGACCCATCAAGATCCACTGATAAGCCAATATACCATGACCCATAGCCTCTTGAAATCTGTAGAAAAAAGCAAAGTAAATGCTGTAAATGAACAGGCATATATGCTATACAAGTGTGCTGTGAGGTAAGATGACTCTACCCACCTGTTTCCATAAGAAAATGTTTTCCTCTTTATTGTTGATTACTACCAAGTCACCATGTCTCCTTTTGCAGAAGTCACGAGCCTCTTCCATAGATTTAGACATTCTGTTCAGGAAATATTGTTTCCCTTTCCATACAAGCCAACCGTCTGATGTGGTGTTAAATTCTGTAAAGATTTTGAATGGATGTGACATTCATTTCATTCAAGCTACTAATATGGCATTTAAAAAGTGAAGACATTTTGGTTGGTGTTTTCTTTGTAACAATGCTTATTAGCAATGAATATTGAAGAGCTTCTTGTTTTAAGATGACAAATTTCGAAGGATTTTTTTTGCGAGTTAAACTTCAGCACTAAGTATATTCAGTATGTGGTTGTATACTAATTTTCCTCTTCCAATCATGATTGAAACTGAAAGCACTTGCTAGTTTTCTATGACAGAAAAAAAGATTATTAATCTACATTCTTTTGTCACTGCCCAGAGTTATTATGGTGAGTAAGATGTTCAATTAGTATATTTAAAGGATTCAGTGTTTTAATTTTAAGGACAATGTCAATGTAGTCTTACCTGGTGCTGTGTTGTTGGGAGGTGGTTTTAGAGTCGCTCCTGTAAAAGCACAAAGCAAGTTTAGATGATATGCAAGTCATTTTAAGGATATATGTTATTTTCTTAATTTTTTGCATTTGAATGTCAGTCTGACATCACATTGTAAATTGTGACATCAGCCATTGAGTGAAACTGGATCAAAGTCTGGATTTTTTTTTTCTATATATAATTATGTAATATGAACAAATTGAACCAAAAACACATACTTCAAAATATATTTTTAGTAAAAGGTATATATTTTTTCTTTATATTTTCTCTCTACCTGCTCGAATCTGACACAACCAGTCGTTGTAGCTTTCACAGTTCAGGTCGTTCCAGGAGCCATGCTCGTCCCAGTTATACAACACAAACTCAGTACAGGTTTCATCATTGTTGAAGTTGTTTGGTTCTCCTTCCTGCCAGTGCTGGAAGTTCAACTATAAGAAAAACATACAGTAAAAAGTGTTTTGTTCATTTTATTTTAGAAATGTTAGCTAAATCAGATTGATATTTGGTCTTAAAAAAGAAAACTAAAAACTACTAACCGCACTTCCATCAGTCCATACATAACCGTTTGGGTTTTCAAAGTGAAGTCCAATCCAAGCTTTGCCACCTCTGTTGTGGAAACATATTTACACAAGTCAGAGAGATTAAACTTTGGTGTAAGATAGAGATGCTGTTAGAGGTTACAAAAAGTGAATTACTCAGTACCAGCATATTATTCGGATAGATCCTCCCCCTGAAACATGTGGTAAAACTTACAATACCCAAGACAATTGTGAAAGATACCACAACTTTGAACTGGTTCTTGGTTTGTCTGTCATAAGCCCAACTGGTTTATGAAGGACACAGTAACATTTATCACAAAAATGTGTATTTGCTATTCAAAAATTCCTTTATGCATACAATGTATTCCTGTTAAAGGGTATCTATTAAATTAGGAGGTCTGTGGGTGTATAAAACATGCTTATTATTCTTATTTTTTTAAATCATTCACAGATCTGACTATTATGAGCTCCTTTAGGAATGAGATGTTTCAGGGATATGTCACCATTGTGCAAGTAAGCTGCTGAGTGGAAAAAGCTGAAAGAGGCAATGAATTTTACCTTTTGTTTCACAGCTGACCTGTTTTTAAGGTGGAAACAACACAAAATAAATAAAAAGTACCCTATGCTAAAATAATTGCTTTTAGCATAGGGTACTTTTTCTCACTTAACAGGACAGCTCTTGTCTTGTTAAGTGAGATTTCCTAAATTGCATGTGTTAAACAGTTTTTAGCTGTGGATAGTACACAGTTTTACTTTGTATTGTGCTATTTAAGGAGATCCGTTTCTATGTCTAATTTTAAAACTTGAAAGACTCACAATTTCAGGCATGCACACATTTAGAACCCACAAGTACTTGAAATAATTTGCATCAAATGAAAAAAAATCTGTAAATATGTTCATATATATATGCATGTATAAATATATGTGTGTATGTATTTTTTCCTTCTTTCGGCTCTGATAAAAGTTTAAAAACTCAAAAAAGAAAAAAAAAAAATCAAAGAGGGCCAAATGACATAAAGCTGTATTTTCACTTTATTAAGTATATAAAGGAGGGGCTTGGGGCTCCAAAATAGTTACTGTATAAGACTGTAGTTATTTTTAACAACTAGTCTTTTTAAGACCAGAAGTTTGCAGGGAGGGAATAACTATAAATAAACACTAAGTAGATGTAATAACTAACCATGTGAAACTTTGAGTCCAACATACAGTTAGACACAAAAACACATTTAATTATTTACTTAATATAATTAACATAATATGTTACAGATTTAATCACATAGGAAACAATCTAAGGTTGTAAGGAGAACTCAAAGTCCACAGCATTTGGAATCACATTCCAGCATCTGTCCAATAAGCAGAACTGCACCAATATAATAATAATAACCACTGTTTACTTCCATCTTGTTTGTGATTGTTCAGATATAAAATAGTGATCAAGCACATTTAACTGGAGCAGATAAGGAAAGTAGACAGTGTTTAAAGTGCAGAAAAATATAAAGATTGCATTGTAACATCGGCCACATTTTCATATCTTGCATTCCTGATAATTACTCCACAACTTACATTTAACTGTGTAATAATAGCACACTATTTAAGTCAGTCTGGAGGAAAAAATACACAAAATATGATGTATACAATTTAACAATAAAAATAAATAAAAGGAGTCTCACAAAGAAACCTATTAAATCAATGTGTGTAAGCTCCTGTCATGAGTTTCAGCCTCCATCCTCCTCAGTCATTTTAATAGATAATCGATACCTGTAGCACAGCGCCACGGTATGTTTTGCTTATGAACGGATAAGAACCACTCACTAGGTAGTAGCTCAGGAAAGGGAGGACATCACATGAAAGTAAGACTGTCTTGCTCTAAGCACCACACCAGGCAAATTAGGTATTGGTTCTTTGAAAAATGATGAAAACTCTGACATTTTCAACAATCAAAGAACGCCCCCTGGATGGTTTGAATAGAATCTGAAAAGTGGCCGTGTCTGGGGAATAAAGGACAATTGATCACTTGAAGTAATCAGTAATTACCTTGCAACCATTAGTTCAGAAGAGCTGTGGATGCTTAACAGGTCTCCTCCTATAGCCCTGCAGTAATCTCTGGCTTCAAACCAGGTCTTCTCCTCTGAACGCGGTCCTGTGAAAAACTTAAAAGCAACAAAAAAGAGTTACCTAAACCGAAGTGTGGAAAATCAGCATATTCACAAATTAATGGTTAATATAATAATAATAACAAATTAATTTTAAAAGAATAGAATCCTTTTGTGTCAATTGCTTTCATTAAGCTACTTTTATTTACCTTCGAGCAAACATTTCTTGTTCCCACTCGATTCCAACCATCTGGACACTTGGGAGGAGTTTGAGTTTGGGGCGGTACCGTTGAAACTACCCCCTCTGCCATGTATTTGCAGATGTATTTCTCCTTGTTGGTGCAGGGCAGTATGTCCCAGAGTCCAGCGGAAACCCCGCTCGCCATAGCAACACAACCTTGTAGGTTACCTAAATGATTCATGAAATAAGAGTGATATTTTTTTATTTTATTTTTGTCTGTGTGTTTTGTTTTCTGCTTTGTGTGCCTTAAGTTGAGCAGTGATATTTCACAGAGATTCATACCTGGCATTCCACCATTCCAGTGAGTAAATCTCACAAACTCTGTATTGGTCCAGGTAAAGACATCAAGGTTATTCTGATTGGAGAGACCGATCCAGAAGTGTTTCTCCGGTCTCAGTCCTACCAGACTCACAAGGAAGGCATTATCCACCCTGTAGGTATTTATAAACGTTAATAAATCTGTGTTTGTAGTGCATTTATGCTTCATCGATCAGTAGTGAAGGTCGCTGCCTGGTCTTAAGCTTTGGGCTTGAAAGTTAAAATGCTTCTGAACCGTTGCTGCAAGTCAAATTGTTAAATATTGTTGGGTAAATTGTAATACAGTCTGTCTCAGAAATATCTGGAGGTTAGTAATTAAACACTAGGAGAATTTTTACCCAGTCGAGATATCAGCTAAGTAGGAAGCTGAGCTCTTGCATTCTTCTTTAGCTTCTTCAAAGGTTTTGGTCTCAGTGCCCACAAAGTAACAAAAAGAGCCATGTCTTCTCCAGCCCTGAAAAGATTTTGGTCATTGATTGGAATCAAACATTTATACCAAACCTTGTAATCTTGTAATGCATTTTTTCATGTGAAATGTTAGTTATCGAAAACATAGGATTCATAATTCACTCACAATTTTGCAGCCGACATCCAAATGTAACTCGACTTCAACTCCAGTGCTTTCAGTGGCACTTTGCTTCATACAAATATATCCGTGCTTTTCATCGCAGGATCTGTCCGCCCAATTTCCATTCTGCAAAAAGTAAAGTGTTTTAAAAGGTGGATGGTGGTAAAACCATTTACATCAATATAATATATATTTTTTAGTGTGTTTGGTAATACTACAAAAAAAGCATGATAATTGATCACAACCTAAAGTTATGATCACTCATCACAACTTTTTGGTGCAGTTAGCAAGGCAAAGCTTTTGCATATTCAATAAAAAACAAAAAAAAACATAATGAAAATTGTGAATGTATAACCTGGTAGACAAAACTAACAGCAGTGCTGATATTTAGCTGTTAGTTTTGTTGCTTCTGTTCTCTGATCCCGTGTCAAACAGTCTAAAGTGGGATCAGAGGCAAAGTAAGAGGCGCAAATACAAATTATTCTGAAAATACTATCTTTTGTTCATGTTTATGCAAGATCTGATCAATAAATAAGATTTTATTTGAACAACTTAACTATTCATCACAACAATTGTATAGCAAGAAAAATATACATATATGCAGAAACTAAGTACATATGGATACCAAAAAGTAGTGTATTCCAGTCAGGAAAACATTATATGATTTTTGCCAATTTATAACCTTGATATTTTAAAATGTAAAAGAACATTTTTTGTCCCGTGTGTAATTAGAAATTTATTTTATATTGCTATGCATTCTGATCTCTTCTTTCAAAGATTTGCAAAAACGTAGACAAATAAAACAAAACAATTATTCGAATATTATCTGAAATATGCCAATATGTGATAATAGTGAGTCTTAGTGATAATAGATAACAATAGCAATTGAGTTATTAGTGATATGTGCACATATAAAATATATGCACATGTGTAAAGAACAAATGCAGACGCTCCATACCTCTCCTTTAATGAGAACGCAATCTTCTTCATCAGTGGACACTGTGGGTTCGTTAGTTTCCCAGCTGGTGAAGGTGACGGTCGAGTGGTCACTCCAGTCAAACAACCCTTCAATGTTTCTGTCATTCAGTCCTATCCAGAGCTCATCAGTGGGTCCTATGGACATTGAAAGTGAAATATTTTAAAATATTAACATGGAAATAATGATGTTAGAGTGCGCATGAGTTTGAATGTGCATGTTCTTTTCATCAATTGGAGTGTTTGAAACAAGACTTTAAATGACGGAAACAGCATGACTTCATGGGCAAATTTATGTCCTTACATGTAATTTGAGTCACAGGTCGGTAGCTTCATAGGAGTTTTAAACCTTAGCAGAAGGCACCATTTGCAAAATCTGTGAGAATTTATTTTAATTGATTTATTTTTACTAAAGCAGATGGACTCATTGTTTGCTTTTATGTATCTTATAATCTTGGCTATAAAAGTTTGTGCCACTCAAAATGAAAACACATACAGAAAATGCTGTTTAATCATCATAATGCAGAAAATCATTTAAAAATCTGATTTAAAGTATAGCAAAGAGGTTGATGTTGCCTCTCTTTTGTTCTTTTAAGAAGAAGTCACCACCACATATTGATAATAAAACGTCTTCTTCTGCAGTGTCTGATATACTATTTCTTTACGTAGGACAAATACGTCTTGCTGGTGTGGAAAAGGCCTTTTTAAATTGTTTTCGGATGGCGCTGAAGTAAAAGACCAGCACGCAATATTGTGATTAAGTATATGAGTGTCTTGTACCATATCCAAGCTGAGAGATGACGAAGCTTTGGTCCTCAATGTTGCGTATGTTAACGAGTTCACTTCCCTCTTTGCGACACTCTGTCAGAGCATTGGACCATGACTTTGCTGTGCGCTGAAGGTAAAAACAGTGTCCATTGTAAGGGATCCAGTGATCTGAGCAAAATCCTTCTTCAACTGATGAAAAGAAAAACATGCAAAGACCGAATGACAAAGTGCTTTGAAATGCAAATGTAAAATTTTTCAGTGTGAAGTAATTTTCAGTACATCGTGGCGGAGCTGGCGGGGTTCCGCCTTTGTAGCAGATGTAGCCAAGTTTCTTTGTGCAAGTGGAGCTTTGCCAGGAGAACTGCCCAGCGGTGTCAAGAAGTGCACAGTTGTGTCCGGGATTAGGAAGCGGATGCCCTGAAACAATATGGTAATTTATGTCAAATTTACACTTTACAAAGGAAATTATCAGAAAAAAAGTACCATCACATATACGACCATAACATGTAGCAAGTCAAAAATTAGTAGTTATGTTTTTTAAAGAATTTCACAGAAATTTAATTAGAAAGGTAGATTCTCATCCAATTCACCCCTAGGTATGCATGCAATCGAGCTTAATTTATAATATGAACTGTTGAAAACATGTTTAATATTATGTTTTTGCACTGAGTCACCTGGTTTACAGCAATCTATCCTCCAAGAATATGGAAACAGTGGCCATTTTATTCCATTTAGCTTTTGTTTTTGCATATTTTAGCCTTTATTACAGATCTTCATTTTCACAAGAGAACATAACTGCATTTGCTGATGTTTTTATATAAACAACTTGTGCTACAAGAGTCAACAACAGGGTGTCAATCTCCCTTTTTGACTGATCAGCCTGATCGGTTTTCAATCAAACAATGGGTCCTTGAAGAGCACCGACTCCAAGACAATTGTTCAAGTGATAGTCTGTCACAAAAGGCTGAAGTTTTACTCATCTCTTGGTGAATGTGAGACAAGTTAAAGAATAACAGCTGAGCAGGTGGTTTGATACAGCCTGCAGTGACAAATAATGTAATCTTTATGTGATTTGAAATAATACAACTGAAGAATTCAACCTGAAATGGCATCAGCTTTTTTAATGAAAGGTGTTCATTAATAATATGAACACTGTAGTAAGTTTCAGCTAAATCTCAAATATTTTATGTTTCTCAGAAGTCGTTTTCACAACATAACTTCCTGCAACTACTGATCAGATAAGTTCCTCTAAACATCACTTGAAAAAACTATGAAAAGCTTTAAATCGGTAAAATTTCAAATATCTGGGTTTTTTCGATTCAAGCTATGTTGTTTTTGTTTCAAGCTACAATTTACTAGATTTTTATGCATCAAAAACTTTGAATTTCTTAAAACAGGCTGAATTTAAGAATTTAAGTTTTTATGAAAAACATTCCCTTTAAGTAATGGTTACAGCTGAAATTTTCACCAACTCCTCAGTCATTTCATATTGATCAGGAAAGCTCTACTTCTGAGATGATCAATGATCAGATAACTTACCGGCATCCCACTTTATGTAGCGGAAGGGCTTTCCGTCAGTCCACTGCCAGCCATGTTCTGTCCCCAAACTCAATCCAATCCAAAGCTTGTTTCTTCCTGTTCCTGTTACTCCTGAGAGTTGCATAAAAAAAAAAAAAACCAGAAAAGAAAAGTGAATACTAAGTTCCTCTTTTTTTATTGCTTAACACTGCACCACCATAATATTTTCTGTGCATACTATTTTAGCCACAGTTAACTAACATTTAATTTTGGAGTTGAAATAATATCATTAAGCAATAATTTGCTAGGACAAGAGGATATAGACCAGAGGTCTTCAGACCCAGGCCTCCAGGGCCAGTGTCCTGCAACTTTAAGATGTGGCTCTGCTTCAAAACAGCTGAGACAAATAATGAGCTCATTAGCAGGAGCACTTGACTGCAACCCAAGGAAGTAATTCAGCCATTTAATGTACATGTGTTGGCCCAGGGACCAACCCAAAAGTCGCACCATCGAGGCCAGGATTGGAAGACAATGGATAAATGATGGATGAAACTACAATACAAACACTTCTCAGTAATATAAAAAAGTGCTACAGGAACCAGTTGGGTTACAAAACTAAAACCATGTGTAAAACTATCTAAAATATCAACAGACTGCACCTACCTGTGAGGAAGGCCTTCTCGACAGGATCGACAATGCTAACCAGAAACGCAGCCTGCTGTTTGCAACTGGCGTCCGCCTGAGCCCAGGTCAGAGCTGACTGCATGTTCACCTGGTAATAAGCTCCCGTAACAAAGTTTCTGCTCCAGTGTTCTGTGGCTGTGCAGGTATATATATAAAAAACTGTTTTATTATTTTTGTTTTGTGTTCAAACATATATCAGACACGCTATTTCTTTTAAGTGTTGTCTTAGAACAGTAATTTGCAATTTCAGTACTTGACAGCATGTGTCCTGCATGTTTAAGATATTTACCAAAACCACATAAAATGGTCATTACCAGGCCTCTGCATATTATGATAAAATGCTTAGGATGAAATTCTCTCATTTAAATGTAATTTCAATCGGACTAAATTGGTCAGAGCTGTCATATTTTGTTGACAAGACATTGTTTTTCATATAGAGACATTTCCAGCATAGCTTAACAATAGCTTGAACTGACAAACTTACAAGAAGATGGGCAGTATCCATACAATTCATGCTGATATTTGGTTTCAGTTGCACACCAGCTGCGCTTCGTTTTGGAGTCATACGTGGTGCAGTCTCCATACCATCGGTCCTTGTACATGAAGGGAAACATGCAGATTTTGCCAAACGAATTCCCTCCAATTGTGTAATATTCTACAGGGGAAATAAAAGGTTCTTCATGTTAAGTCACCCAGTTTTTCCAAGGAAATAAAAATTATTTTCATGCCTTTTCAGTATTTTTTACAACAAATTTTCCACTTTGAGGAAATGGAGAAAAAGAAACACATACAAGTGATTTGTACCTCTGTGTGTTCTTGTACAGGCACCACTAGATGTCCCTGCGATGGTCAAGTGGTTGTTCGGCCCAACAGTTTTGGACAGAACAATTGATTCATCTGCTCTGACTTCAATGTAGAACGGCTGATCTTTCAGAGCAAGCAGGGTTCCGTTTTGGCAATCCCACTTCTGCAGGTCACTCCTTTCGTCGCAGTCGTACTGGCTCACCTCACTCCCCACACTTTTGCCCTGAGCACCCAGACATTTCTTTGTCGAAACCACAAGAAGCCGGTTACTGGTTGTCCAGCGAATTTCTGTGCAGCGAGTGCTTCTTTTGGCCAAACAAAACCCAGTGGCCTTGTTCATCAGAATAAATGGGGAATCTGCAAAGAAAAATATTTAAAATAAAACAGGTTTATGCCTTAAAGATTTTTTTTGCATATATATATATATATATATATATATATATATAATTGCAGTATCACTGCAAAATTTGAAGGCATGCAGTGCAAGATCGAAATACAAAGTGTGATTAAGCATTTGTTAATGTCTCTTTTTTTCTGTTTGCATGTCTGTGACTTAAATATAAATACCACTTCTCACTTTATTTGAAAATTATTTTATAAAAGCATTGATTTTTTTTATTAAATTCAATTAAAACTGCCACAACTACAACCTCATAAACTTATTTGTCAAAATGTTACATAAATGCTAAAATAATGCAAATATTGCAAAACCGGGAATCTGAAGCTATTAAATATATTTTCAGCCATGCATTCTATAAGAAAAGCAGCACCAGTAATTATCTATAAAAAATGCACAAGAAACATCACTAAAATCAGACATAAAAATAAGTAACATACAGAACAACATAGGTTACACAATACCATTTGTTAATGTTGTCGATCCCTGCAATGCTAGCATGAGGAGCACAAGGGCTGCAAGAGCAATCCTTTGAGGTGACATTCTTCTAAGTCCCAAAGCAGCAGACATCATCTCTGCATTGCAAGCAGAGGACATATGAGTACAAACATGAAAAGGAGGGAATCTTAATAGCACACCGACATGTTCTCCTTTTTTTCTCTATTCATTGAGAAACTGTCATGTTTCAGATTGGCACATTTCAACATTTTGCTACTGGCTAAAAAAAAAAAAAGCAGGAAGTAAGGACAGCATGCACACAAACACATACACAAACATGCCTTTCCCTCGCACGGATGTTACACTCCAGAAATGGAAAAAGCTGGCCCCATTCATTATGCAAAAAAAAAAAGTTGCTTTGGGTAAGCACAATTCATGCAGAAAACATTTAGTACACAAACATGTTTTTTCCTCGCAAGGATGTTACACTCCAGAAAAGGAGAAAGCTGGCCCCACTCGCTATAGGAAAAAAAATTGCTTTGGGTAAACACAAATAAATTAGAAAACATTTAGCACTTTCTTAATAGAAATGTGAATGATTGAGATTTCGGACCACCATGCACTGAGGCATTAGGTTGACACAGCTTAACCTTATGTTGCAACTGCATCCATTTTCCAGCTACTCAAAGCAACTACAACTAAAGATTTTGTTTTCAATAATTAGCAACAGCTATGTGTTCAGGCAAAACATGTGTGAAAATATTTAGCTTTTCAGTTACCTTATCAGAGTTTTGAATATCCAGCAGCCTTAAGCAAATCATTTTACACAGCATGGGCTTTCATTAACATGTAGGTCATATATGAAGTTTTTATTATGAGTATGGAAGCAAAATTCACGTGCCAACACTTTGTGTTGTAAGAATTGAGTTTGACTTTCACTGTACATCAGAGATGATAACAACTAAAGCTTTTCTAACACAAAAATACATTAATTTATAAACAGCTGGAAACAAAGCAATCATTGTGCAACAGACCTGCTGGCTGGATCATCTTTTAGTACATTAATGAACAATATGCATTATTAAACTGAATGGAATATTGTGAGCAATCTTTGGCAACAGCTTTCGGATGGTTTTTGAATCACAAATGTGCTTTTTACAGACTGTTTTTGCAGTTTGGCTTACTGTCCATCCAGAGATGTTCAGTTCCGCACTGATCTGAAATCCTCAATTTTAAATTAAGTTCTGTAAGACAAATTTCCTCCACCCATGGGACCTTATGAGGACAAGCGGGAATGACTGGATGATGGAGAATGCATTTCCTTTTCTCCCACATTTGCAATAGTGAGCTTTGCATCTTGTAGCAGATGTAAGGAGGCATATAGTCTTTCATAAGGTTTTGAGACAATGTTGCTGATATAAACAACATTATGGTCATCCTGAGTGAAGCAACATAATATCCTGTGTTGGAGTGGAGAAATTCACATGTCCATCTCTTCCTTTACATTTTTCATAGCATTTAGTATTTTCACTTCCTCTTTGGTTATTTTCCTTTCTTCTGAGTTGGAGTATTTTGCTGAAATATCAACCTTTGTAACTGCAGGGCTTTTTGTGTGAGTCTGCTGAAGCAGAAGAGAGACAAATGCATATGAAGCTTAATTACAGTTTGCCAAACGTACCTCAGCTTTGCAAAACAAAAACTTTGGTGGGATATTATTGTTTCACTAAAAATCCATATTTTACTGAAACACCACAGCAAGTAAGACTCTAAGCAGTAAAGTTTTTACCAGATCCCCAAACAGGCATGAGTTTCATAACTGTAGCTTTTCACAGATTTTTCTCCTGCATATTAAGATATTTGGATTTAATGTTTACATAATGTTGTTAAAATAAAAACTTTGACTCTTTCCTCAGCTCTGCATGGCACTTGAAGTTAGGGAGGTCGAAGTTCATCTCCATACAGGATGCTATAAAACTCTAGATTAGTTTTATCTGAAACATTTATGCTTATTCTAGGTTGTATAATGTGAAGTCTTACTTAACTTTCAAATAAAGACAAGCAGCATGAACCACGGTGACAGAAGTAGCAGTTTACTGAGTGCATGCTGAACTTTAAGCTGTCATTTGGTGATAAGGTTTCACTGAACTGGCTAATCTAATGTAGTAAAGATGTCATTTGGATTATTCCAGCTCAGTGTTTGTTGAAAGCTTAGAAAGATATGTTGTGTTAGGCATCAGACCCTGAGTTTGTGTTGGAATCCCCCAGAATATTGTCTCATCTTGAATGGAGATGATATTGAACATACTAGTGCTTCTGTCAGGTAGGAAACATCAATGTTCTGCTTTATCCAGTAAATCAAAACAATTGGATGTTGAACTTCTTTCCATCTTTCACATTTCTACTTATCAGGACTGGGAACTATTGTGTCCTGCTGTTCCACTAGGAATTTTAATTGCAAATCTGGAGAATGTGTTCCTGCTCAAAAACTTTGTGATTTTAGAGAGAACTGTGAAGATGGCTCAGCTGAAGAGTTTTGTGGTAAGACACATTCGTCAGACTTCATTCTCTACCTAGTTTCTGTCATGGACAACCGCTTGAAACCAGATTTTTATATACACCATTAAAGTCCAAAAAAACTTTGCCTGTTTTAAAGTCATCTATTCGAATTTGGAAAACAGTTTTTATTTGCTTAATGCAACAAAAATAGGAGAGAGCAATTTTTCAAATTCAACAACAATTGATGCATTTCAGTTAGGGCTATTGTAAATGATTACTGTAGTACTTGAGTGATCAATTGATTATTCTGCCAATTAATCAATTAATCAGATTGAAACAAAATATTGGTAAGTACTGCCATAACAGCAATATTAATATCGGATATCAACCTCAGCCCAAATTTTCATATTTATGCATCCCTAACAAAACGTTACGTTTCTGGAGTTTAGAAAATTAACCTGTAAATAATATACCAAGCTGACTTTTGAAAAGTTATCCAAGATTTGAACTGACTTGGTGGAAGTGAGAGCTTTGCGCAAGACAAATAACCTCTGGTCAGAACACACGGTGCATGATAGTAAGATGTAATTTAACAAGCTTTTTCAAAACGCTGGGAGTTTATTCTGAAGGATGATAATATGTCTTTTGGGCATACTCATCTTTACTGTAGCGAAACATCTAAAAATAATTATCAAAGAGGCTTCATCAAGTTTTGTTTTAGTATTTAATTAATTTTTATTTTCAAGGTTCATGCAACTTTGAGAATCACACATGTGGTTGGAAAGACATGAGTGGATCATCTAGAATCAGCTGGAGACGGCAGATGGTAAACACCTCAGAACCAGGACAGGACCACACCACAGGGACCCCAGGAGGTACTCATTAGTGTTCTTTTGTTAATTAATTCTCTGTCAACATGCATTGTGAGCATTTAAAACACTTTAAGAAGCAGTTTTGTTGTTTTTATTTCTTTTGTGCTCAGGATATGTCATGTACATAGATAGTGAAGGAAGTGGTTTTTTTGATGAAGCCTCATTGGAGTATTCTGTCAACCAGCAGGCTGCTTTGGGATGCCAAATCAGGTGACAAGAACTAACATTTCATATTGATTATTTAGCACAAACTGTGGGATCTTTATCTTGTCCTTTCTGTGCCAAAAGTCATCTGCTTTTCTTCATACATATGTTTCAGTTTTTGGTATCATATTTATGAAGACAATTCATCCCCAATATCAAGATCATCCCTTAAACTAAAAATGATCAGAGGCGCAGCTGAGAGAGACTTACTAGAGATTTCCAAAATAATAACTGATGGTTGGGAGAATGCAACAGCTTTCATTGGTAATCAACCAGGAGGGTACCAGGTT
Source organism: Poeciliopsis turrubarensis (assembly GCA_010277015.1). NCBI lineage: Eukaryota > Metazoa > Chordata > Actinopteri > Cyprinodontiformes > Poeciliidae > Poeciliopsis > Poeciliopsis turrubarensis. The sequence continues at coordinate 7,442,240 of VMRN01000007.1, forward strand.
GGTAAAGAAACATGTTTATTCTGTGGATTTAAAAACAAATACATTTGTTGTTTAGAAAGTAAAATTATTATTTACGTTGATGACTTAAAAACCAACAAATCCTATTTTGTTTCATGCAGTGTTTTCCAGGTTTCTATTGATCTTTGTCTGTCATGTTTGGTGGAGGTTCATTGTGGACCAAAACGCAGAACACTTGGAGTAGATGATAAATATTTAATGTTGAACACAAAAACTTGCAAACAAAATAAACAACTCAGGATCTTAACAGTCTTTTCTTTATTCACCTTTTTAAAAGTATTAGTGTAAGATTATGATGCAGCAATATAATATTTATTTTAAGGGTTTTTTTTAAAACACATTTTATTGTTTCTTAAATTTTGCATACAATTAATAACAGAATTTTTAAGTTCTGATACTGAGTTGTCTTTACTTCAGAAAAATTTCCACTTGAAAGCATAACTACATACCCTCTCCATACTAAAGTGGAAGATGTTTTACATTGTTTTACATTTTTTGAGGACAATGAGTAATACAGTTCTGAATATTTTTATTGCACTACTTAAGAAAATCATTTATTTTGATATTTATATTTAATCTCAGGTATAGCAGATGTGGGACAAAAATCCTGAATATAAGTGTTTAAAAAGGCATTTTTGATTTTCTGCAATAATATAAGGTTTTCTCTCTCCACAGCTGCTGTTTTCTTACGAGCCTTCATTTCAGGAAAAAAAAGATGTTATGCTGGATAATATCAGCTTTGAGAACTGTGCAGAGGGAGACATCCCAGAGGACTCAGACAACCTCTCATGTGATTTTGAAAAGGATACCTGCTCCTGGTACCATGACTACACAGCTAGTCTATTGTGGAAGAGAAGCAATGGGGCGTATGAACACCTAACTGGGAAAGGTAAGCATTGTAATGAGGAGATTATAAAGAGGAGAGAAGTGAGAAATTAAAACTTTCAGTTCATGGTCAAAGTTTTAGACACTTGCATATCAGCATAAAAACAATGTATTTTATTAGGATTTTTTGTGATAGACTAATTCAAAGTAGCACAATTGTGAATTAGAATGAAACGGTAGGTGTTAGCATTAGTCAGAGGGAGTGGCAAAGACAATCATTGTAACTCTGAAGGGGCTAAAGACATCAGCTTGGTTTAGATACTCTAGTCCTCAAGGGCCAGAGCCCTGCAACTTTTAGATGTTCCTCTGCTGCACAACACATGAATAGAATAATTAGGTCATTAGCAAGGCTCTGGAGAACTGATCTACACAAGAAGGAGGCAATTAAGCCTTTTTAATCCCCATGAAAAGAGGTTCTTGTAAAGCAGGTGTGTCAAACTCATTTTCGTTTTGGGCCAAATCAAGATCATGAAGGCTCTTAAAGGGCCGGTTGTGCCAGAATGTGTTGATAAAACCTTTTCACAAACTGTTAATATGTCAATGAATTCTTAAAATTACATAATATTATTAAAGATCTTTTCAGTCCCTTCAGGAACTAATAATAAATGCGACTGTTTATTTACTGGCTGTATAAATCATGGACTATAATCAAACATCAACTAAATTCTCAAGAAACTGGAGGGACTGATTGATATAAATTGGCAGTAAACAGATAAAAACTGCATTGATATGATTGATAATATAATATTTAGTGTTTTGTCTAGTCTGTGGAGGGCCACATAAAAAGCTATGGCGGGCCGGATTTGGCCCCCGGGCCTTGAGTTTGACACATGTGTTGTAAAGTATTGTCTTTGGGTTTTTTGTACTATCTTGTGTTGTTCTAGTACTTAAAATTCATATTAGATCCATAAAACGTGTCTGAAAACGGTATATTTGTATGAACAGATTGGTTGTGGAATTAAAAAAAAAAAACTAAAGCAAATTATATTTCTGTTTCTCCTTTCTCTACAGGTTACTTCATGCTTATAAAAGCTAATAACCAACTGAATATATCATCATCAGCCAGGCTCATCAGCTTCCCTAAACCTGCTAACCAAACCATCTGTGTGAGCTTCCATTACTACATATTTGGGAACAGCATTGGTATGTGGTTCCCTGCACACATCTATTCCACAAATAAAATAAGGCTTTTTAGCATTTTAGCATACAGTACAGTAATATTATAAAGAATCAGTAATTACAACAACTTCTGCTGTTATAATTAGGATCTCTGAGGTTTATCACTAAACGCTCTGGGGAACCAGAGACAATCGTCTGGCTGCGAAGTGGCACACAGGGAAACAAATGGCGGTATGCAGATCTTACCTTCAACAGCGACAGACCAATACAGGTATTCTCAATACAGTTTATGATTTACATATTTTTGCTTTGACAATTAAAAATAGTTTGCAAATTGTAGAGGGTTAATTATCAGAATTTAGAGTTGTGTATTCACATTTAGCTGCATCGATGTTCTGAATCTTCACTTCAATTCATTCTCCAGTTCATTATAGAAGCTGTGGTGGGCGGCAAACAGGGGAGCATTGCCATTGACGACATTGAGGTGGCCGCTAGTTTGAATGGCTTGTGTCCACCTGAGAGAGAGTGCACTTTCCAGGGTTCTCTTTGTGGCATGCAGCCTCACCCCTCTGTGAGCTGCAGCTGGAACCGGATCACAGGCATGTCCCAGCCAGCCAACTCTTCAGGTCCCACCGAAGATCACACTCTGGGGACAGAGCAAGGTCTGCAGCTTCATTATATGACATCTTGTAAAAATATCCATCCAGCCTTTCCGATTTGTTTTTTTATTCCCATCATGTTATAAACTCAAACCTGAAGGTATTTCAATGTAATTTTGTTTGATAGGCCAACACAAAAAGGGCTTTAAAGTCATGTATAAGGGAGTGGTTTTTATTCTTTTTTTTTTTTTTCTTTACAAATAAAAAAAAAACAGTGCAGAGATTAGTCCTCATAGCCGGATGCTGCAACCATTATGTTTTATCGTTGGAAAGGTGAGCTCCAAGTAGAACTGCAAATCAACAAAAAGCTTTCTTGGTAGCATTCTCCCATATGAGAGTCAGTCAATTCGTTTAGTTGTTCTATATGTCCTGACATTTTCGGATAAAGGATTAAATCAGTCATTTCAAACTGCATTCCTTGAGGACTTTTAGATGTGTCCCTTGTTCTACACACTTGAATTAAATGGTGAAACTGCCCTTACTAGCATTCAGTCACGCATCATAACATTTTTCTAATGAGTTCAAATTGGAGCTAAGAGTGCTAAAGCAGAGACATATCTACAAGTTGCAACACTCTGGCCCTTGAGAAATGCAGTTTGAGACCACTGCTTAAGCCGTGCTCTGTGAGATGTTGGTAAATAGTTTTATATCTGACCCCTACTTTAAGCTCATCAGCTTTATTCTTGACATGTCTGATGTGTTCATGCACCAATTTGCCTTCCACTTGACAATTATTCACTACTGTGATAAGTCTATCATTTTCCAGTAAAATACAGAAGTTTTTACTTGATAATTGAGGTTTTAATTGATGCATCCAAGCAACACTGAGACATTTTTTCTCTATTTGTAGGTTACTACCTGAGTGCTGGGTTATGGAAACACTGTGTGGAATCCAGAAGGGCTGTGATGGCTCTGATGGAGCCTACACCATCAGATGGGGAGTGCCTAATGTTCTGGTATTACATGGAAGGAACAGGAGTGGGTGAACTGAGTGTTTACCTTCAAACAGACAGCCTAGAAAATGCCACCAAGCTGTGGACAAGAACAGGCGATCAGGGATCGCACTGGCGGCATGGGAGAGTAACCCTTTACAAACCACAAAGCAATTATCAGGTAGCTACCCAGTCTCACATTAGTCAAGTTTGCAAATTATGATTTCTGGGGGGAAATGTAACCAAATATCAACTAATTTTTTTTACTGTTTCATCAATTTTAGCAATAAATGAAAATTTTTAAAAAAGGAGATTACTCACATTTTGAAGGATTTTTTCTTGTCTTTATGGGTTTTAATGATATTTTCAAAATCAAATCGGTTTATTAAGAGGAGTTATTCAAGAGGTTTATTTTATCAATCAGTTTGTTATTGTGGATAAAATATGCTTTTTGAAGTCAGGTAAATTAAATAAAATGGAAAAATCAGGATCTAGCATCTCTTCTCTTTTTCTGGAGTTAATTTCATGGAAAAAAATTTATTTAATCCAAGGTAATGTATACCCACAGTACATTTATGTGCAAACAGAGCCTAAAACATTTGATTAAATGTTGGTTTGTTCTCTACTTCACAGGTAGTGTTTGAAGCAATAACTGGAGATGAACCAATGAGAGATATTGCAATTGATGACCTCATCGTCTTGAATGGTGTCTGTCCCCCACCAGGTAATTGACGATGGATAAGTTTTGTCCAACTTTATTTTGAGGCATGTTTGAAAGCATTAAAGTGGCTTGATTGTGGTAATGTGTTTTCTGTGTTATGTATTGAAGGCTTTTGTGACTTTGAGATGGACTTCTGCGGCTGGGTCAACAATCCCCCTGCAGAGTCAGAAGTAGAGTGGGACTGGCTCTCAGGCCAAAGTGATGGAAAACTTATTCCTAGAAGAGACCACTCAACAAATTCTGCTTCAGGTGAGCAATCATACAGCATTTCTCATAATTATGATCCAGCTTGATGTATATCAAGAAATTTGACTTTGCAATTTATTGCCTTTGATAGGGCCTATAACCCTGTGACGTGTATTTGCTAATTGCTGCTAGCTAGTCTGAAGGTTTTGAGTGGGTCGATTTTACAGAAAACTTCCCCTTTAAATATAGCCAATTTAATTAACTATATGACAAATACTTTAATCAAACTGCGAAGGTTGAGCTTACTGGTAAATTGAAACTTAATCTAGTGTGAACTGTTGTTACCACACAACCTATTGAGCTTACCATGAAAATAAAACATGTTAGAATTTCACCATTTCATTTAATCTTTTGAGAATATTAAAGTGAAGTCAGTCTTTGAAGACACATTAGTGTTATTTTATTGTCTTCAAGTCAACTTCTCTTCTCTTTGAGATTTAGGTTGAAGACATGAAGCAGCAGTTTTTAAGTGAATAGTTTCCATGACTGAAAGTCAGCCAATTCTCACTAAGCTGTTGAAGTTGTTAATGTGTACTTGAATAGAAAGACAAGTTATTTTAATTGCATGTTTTTCAGTTATGTTTGACTTTAACTAATCCATTCAGTTTATTTGTATGATGCATTTTGTTGCCACAGGCCACTTTGCATTTTTATGGCCCTTTCAGTCTGAAAAAGAAGAAATCGCTCAGTTGGAGAGTGAATCCATGGAAGCAGTAGAAAGTGGTTGCATAAAGATCTGGCATTATGCTGATGGGTGGCATATTGGTAAGTACATTTAACTTCTTCTTGAGCAATTAATAAAAAACAATAACTATTTTATTCAGCTTTTGGTTTGCAGGTAGGGAATGTTGTGTTTCTGGGAAATCCTTTAGAGATGATAATAGATCATTTTGTTCTTTCTTTGAAATACTTTTGTTTTCACCAAATTTCTCATACAAATGCATCAATTTTTTCCCCCTTAATGTCTTTCTCTACTATTACAATATAAAGGTCTTCAGCTGGACCAGTTTTATGTCAGTGGGTTGCAAGAGTCAGGATCTCACAATCCTGAGTTTGCCAGAAACTTCACACAAAAATCTTAACATATTTTTTGTTGCATTGTTTTAAAGTTTGTTGGAAAGGCAATAAAAGTGTACATGAGCCTGTAAGAACACCATTAAGGAATTTTGTCCCACTCTTCACTTCAAAATTGTTTAATTGAGCCAAAATGAAGGACAATCTGAATTACTTCTGAAGCTAGACTTGACTTTGGCATAACATTTATCTTGACTTACCTTTTTGTTGCGAGTCATTTCAATGGGGTTTGTTCAGTTGATTCATATCATTGTCCTTCAGGAACGTTCAAACTTTAGTTACCAAATAAAAAAGTGTTTGTGCTGAAATGTGTCATTTACGTGCAAGATTTCAGTCAAAATGTGTGCTTCCATCCTGTTTTTAGTTTTGTTGCCATTATTGAGGAAACAAATAACTGTTTTGACCATCTGTAAAGATGATCTTTTTTAAAATAGTTTTGTTTTCACACTGATTATTTTTGGTGCTTTCAGGACAGTCAGCCATTACGCTAACAGTGTTTTTAAGTGAGGCTGGTGTGCTGCATCCTCTCTTCAGTACTAATGGTTACATGAATTCCACGTGGATTGAAGACAAAGTGAATTACAATTCATCCGGACTTCACAAGGTTGATTATTTAGAATTTTATATCACATTTTCATTATTCCATTTTTAGTGCTTTTTGTGCTTGAATTTATTTTAAAGCTTTAAAATCTGATAGTTGTACTTTTGACTGCAGGTTATTTTACAAGCCCACTGTCCAGCTGGAAAAGAGGGAAGTTTTGCACTAGATGATATCCACATCATCCGAGGCAAATCTTGTGAAGATCTTATCCCCACCACAACCAACCCTCCCACCACAACTACCAGTGCTCCGCCCTCTAACATGGACTGCAGCTTTGAAAAAGGTCAAACTCAAAAGATTTAAATCCAAGTAACAGAACATAGTAACACAGAAGTCTGCATTTTGCTTTTTGGACTCTTTTGATGAGATTTTGGATTTTTTTTAATGAAGTTCGTCTAATTCAGTATGTGCTTCTTGTTGAACAGGTTTGTGTAACTGGGTCCAGGAGGACACTGGTGATATACGCTGGACTCTCAACAATGGACTTCAAGTGGAGGGCATGTGGAATGGGCCTCTGTATGATCACACTGTTGACAGTGGTCAAGGTACTGGCATTTGGCAATGACTCAAATCACCACCCCTGGATGAATGATGCAGCAGTTGTTAGTACTGTTGTTTTGGAGCAAGAATATCCTGGGTAAAAATCCTAGCCAGGGGTATTTTTGCACTGAGTGTGAATGTTCCTTCCAAGCATCCGGGTTTGTCCGGGTTCACATAGTCCAGACATTTGCGTGTTTGGTCAAGTTTTCCATCTGAGCTGGCCTTATTGGTGTGTGCCTTTGCATAATTCTTTGTCCTGTGATTTCATGACAACATTTCCCGTGTGTACTCTCTCACCAAATAACTGTTGCAAATGAGCATAATTGTTTCTGTGTATTTTCCAGTACACAAAAAAAAATCTGTCTAAAGCAAACAACTATGGAGAAATCGGACATGCTTTTCCAAATTAACATTTTTTTTGTCTTCTGCCTTTACAAAGGTTTCTTTTTACTGCTGAATGGATCTGGTTTGAAGGATGGTGAGACTGCTGTTACCTCGGTTTCTGTCTCTCATTATTGGTCACAGAGCTGTGTTCAATTCTGGTACTATATGCTGGGGCCATCAGTATCCACCCTGAATCTGCTGATTCAAACCGTATGTAACCAAATCGGCTTCATGCAACTGTTGCATAAAATACACTTCTCACAGAATTTTACTCTGTGTTAGAATTCCTCTGAAATCTTGGTTTGGACTCGTCAAGGAACCCAAAACCCGGACTGGATCAGAGCACAAGTAGCTGTAAGCTTGACCAACGCGCTCCAGGTAATTGCTTAAAAAAGTATATATTCATCTTTTTCAAACCTGTTGCAGCACTGCCGTCACTTTAAATTTTGCAGCCAACATTGTTTTCTAGTTGTATGTTATTATGTAAAATCTTCAAATTAATTAGTTCACAAACAGAAATGTTACCCGTCTCACTTTGATTTCATTAATCTGTTAACAGATACAGTTCAGTGGGCAGAGGAACATCCATAGTCATGGATTCATTGCTATTGATGACATTACAGTGAGAGCGGGAAGCTGCAGTAATCAGAGTACGCAAACACTTAGGTTAAAATGAGGCCAAATTCTTACAGTTTGAATTTTGAATGCATTTCCAAATTAAATCTGTTTTCAGATGAATGTGGATTTGATTCGGACTGGTGTGGATTTGAGAATCGCCTTAGTGACAGGGGTCACTGGAATCGCACAAGGGGAACAAAACATGTGGATAAGACTTATGGGACTGAAAATGGTCAGTACTGAACTGTGTCAGAGTGCAACTACAAAGTGATGCAAGAATGCACTATTACGGTTATAGATGTCACTTGTGATGTAAACAGTCATTGCAAATAAAACCTTTTCTGTTCTGAAAGGCAAACTTAATTATCAGGATGAAACTGGGACCAAATGGCAAGAAAAAAAAAAAAAACAGAAACATCATCAAAAAGTGTATAGTTGATTGAAACCTTAAAATAACTGCTTAAAAAGTAATTGTAGAAAAGGTATTTTTAAAAATGCAAATCTAATAAAAATTTGTTTGCCTTAGAGAGGTGAAATGATACAACTTTTACTGTGTGCTGCAGAGTGTATTGTGCATGGCAACAGCAGTTTCAATGTTTCGGACAAAGAACAAAACACCAGTGGTTGCTGCTAACAACAGCATCATGATGAACTATGTTGCTTAGACATACTGATCGGATATAATAATGAAGCGATGTTGGTGTCCTCTAATCTCTTGTTGGTCTAGTTGGTCTTTTTACTGACTCTTAAATATTCTACACTAAGACTATTTGTGCACCATGCAGGGACGGGAAAAGTAGTGGGCACAAATAATTGTAAAAAGATGAAGACATTCCATGTCTGCAAAAAGTAGCCTGTTTTCTTGCATATTTTGCAGGATTCTACATGTCTGTGATGATATCAGAGTCTAAGTGGACAGAGACAGCTGAGCTGGTCTCCCCCGAGTACACTTCAGATACAGAGATGTGTGTACGCTTCTGGTAGGTCCAATACTACCAACACACTCATTGATACACAACTGTCTAATTTATCTTCTAGTCTGGATATAAATGTAAATGTTATTTCAGGTACATGTTGCCTGCAGAGACCTCCAGCTACCTTTCTGTTCACGTGCTGAGAAGTGGGCAGCTTGGCGATGTCCTTTGGCGTCGCTCTGGATTCCCCTCCAAACACTGGGAAGTGGCTGAGGTCACTGTGTCCTCACCTGCACCTTTTAGAGTAAATTAACATTAATAACAATACATTGTTCAAAGCTTGTAACCAGGTTTGACCTTGTTTTTTTTGTTTTTTTTAATCAGTTTCCGATAAATCTGATCATTTCAGGTGGTATTTCAGTCGGTGCCTGGCGCCAAAGATACAGTCAAAATAGATGATTTCTCTGTGAGGGATGGAGCTTGTTCTACTCCTGCCAGCTGTGACTTTGAGTCTGGACAATGCACATGGGTCAACGTGCACACAGAAGATGAACATGAGTGGGTCACGTCCCATGGAGGCTCCCATGGACCACCAATGGACCACACTACTCAAACCTCAGATGGTAATACTTACACTGCAGTGTGTAAACTGGTTTACTCCTGAAAGGTGCAATTTAGCATTGCTAACTAATAACTAAAAGCAGAAGTAGAAACATACCATGCTATTTTTTCACTTTATGAGGAAATGCATTTTTAAAACTGTAAAACAAAAACACTTTCCTAAACTTGGTGGATTTTCTCTCGAATTTCCAATAGCAAAGAAAATGTATGCTTACTGCTGCTAAAAGAATTTTTTACATTGTAAAAAGAGAAATAGTTTATTTGTTTCAAGATCCTGTTATTTTGGTTAAGTCTCACTCTTACTCTCCTATACAGGGTCTTTTTGACTTTGTTTTTGTGACTGAGACAAGATACGCCTCCTCTGTGTTCTGTAATAAATCCCAATTAGCTAAATAACGTAATATTTGCAACTTCACTTTGATTCTGTTGCAAAGAAAAAATTAAAAACTGACAGATTTAGACATTTTTTTTCTGACATTGCCCCATTAATACAGCTTATGCCAATTTACCTAATTTACTTGTTAACTTAACATAAATCATTACAGCTGTCAGACATTGACTTTTTTGGATTTTACATTTATTTTCTGTTTACTTGCAGGTTGGTTTTTGCTGAGCTCAGCATTGCACCAAGGCCAACACAGTGTAGCACAGGTTGTGTCTGAATGGATCCAACTGCAGGACACCCCATCTTGTCTCACCTTCTGGTACCATATGGGTAGCAGGTGAGCATAAAACCCCCCCCCCCAAACATATCACATCAAGGCTTTTTAATCTAGATTGAGTGACAGTAAAGTACAAGGATGGACATTATCCTGTTTCCTCACCAACTTCCTCGGGAAGTGCGAACAAAAGTCATGTAGTGATGAATCACCTGCTTCGCTTTGTGCAACACTGACAGAAGTTGTGTATTAGAGTTCATCAGTGAACCAAGAGAAGAATTTTATCCCATTGACAGCAGCCCAAAAGATTTAAGAATCTTATCTAACAGTCTGTTTCCTACAAGCTGAAACAAGGAAAGTAGCTATTTTTCCAGCAAAATGAATGAGAACACTGTGAGTGATTATTCCAGAGAATCTTGGAAAATGAATCATTTCATTTTGCAGAAATGTAAAAAAGAAAATTGTTTTGTTTTGTTCTTTCTCTCAGTGACTCTGGCACACTAAGGTTGTTTGCACATTCAGACTCAGCAGAGGAGACTCTAATGTTTCAAAGCAACAGCAGTGGCAGCAAGTGGACCCGATTCTCCCAGTCAGTAAAGATGTCCGAACCTTTTCAGGTAAATTAAAACAATTGCCACAGTTAGTGAATTGCATTGGGGTGTAACTTGATAGACCAGGTTAAAGTAGTGTGTAGCTGTGAAACTGAAGGCAGGAAATAGAGGGATTTTTTTTTTCTAATAAGACATGATTTGGTATTCTGCAATCTTGGGATTATTTTTGTGTGTTCTTGGATAGAAACCAATGGAGAGCATCTGAACATCAATGATCAGTTATTGTCAAAGATTAGGAACTAGATTTCTGATGTGGACTTTGATCTAAACCAGTGATTTATGGCTCTGGGCTCATGTTTTTTTTTCTTGCTAGAAGGTGAATCTCAAAAGCAGTCTCCTGTGGCCTGTGACAGGCGTTTCCTTTGGAATTAGCATTAGCAAGTTCTACTGGGGTTGCTTGTTGGATTGACCTATATTTAGCTCCATCCATCTAGTTTAACTGTTCCTGATGAAGAAAAGCATCCCCACATATTGCTTCCCACTCTATGTTTAGTGGTAACTTTGACCATAACGGTCAATTTTGGCCTCATCTGACCAGAGTTCCTGTTTCTGCAAAGGATTGTTGACTAACTGCATTCATTATGCAATATTCCTTAAAGGATGAATAGTTGAGTGCATGGTTAATACCTTTCCTGTCCACAGATTCTCATATCTTAGTTGTAGATCTCTGCATATTCTCCAGAGTTATGAGTCTCTTATCTGCTTCTCCAATCAATGCTTTTCTTGACCGTCAGATTTGATGGACTGCAGTCTTTGTAGCCATTCTCTTTCCATTTTTAGATGATTGATTATTGTGTGCAAATCTTATATTTTTCTATAACCCAACCCAGCTTTTAAACCTCTCCTCAACTTTCTGTCTGCTGTGTTCCTTCTTTGCCTTCATGATGCTGTTTGTTTGCTAATGTTCTCTGAGGCCTTCACACCATTGCTGTGATTTTGCTGATATTAACATTTTAAATCATGTATAGTTTTTCTTGTAAATAGAACAATGTAAGAATATTCATCACATCGAAGGACTTGGGCAGCAGTATTAAAGCTGTTTGCATCCTCTCAACAACAGCTTATGATTGAGGCAGAAAGCAACAACCAGGGATTCATTGCCATTGATGACATCAGTCTCACAGAGGGTCTTTGCCCAGGTACTTATGTGTTTATTTTCAATCTTCCTCTTCTAATACAAGCATACTTTGTGGTAAATGCAACTCTTTTCTTCATAGAAAATGAAGCAGGAGGATTTGAGGGCTGTTCATTTGAAAATGGCACCTGTGACTGGCAGGATGTCAGCGTTGGACAGTTTCAGTGGGTGAGAGGAAGGAACGGCACGGTGGGCAGAGGACCCTCTGTGGACAACACACTAGGAACTGAGCTGGGTAAGGTTCTCCAAAATCAAACATAGCAATGTTGACTGCTGTTACGGCCATTATGTGAATCTGTCCTCCACAATACATAAAAACCTGATTCCAACATCATAATGAGGGGTTTGTTAGAAGAAACAAAGAAGCTGAATATGACTTTTTTTTCTGTTTCCTCTTTTGTGCTGCATATGCAAGGAATGCTGGGTGTTGTTAGCCACAGTTTCCTCATCCCTGCTTGGGTTTGGATTGCGCCATTTAAGTGCTTGTGCTAAACAGGAAATCTCCCCAGCTTTGATGTTTTTTCCAAATCTGCAAAGCAGACTTTTAGCTTTCTAAGTGTTAATTCTAAGATTTAAAGCGCCTCTTCTCCCCATATTTAGAAATCTGTTGGTTTAAAACAAATCAATATTTCTTCTTGCAATATTTGTTCTGCCCTTATTTGTATTTTGTTAATTTATGCACCACATAAGTTTTCACATTAAAAAAGTACTTAGGTGATTCTTTCAGGTTGGTACATGGGATTGGAGGCTGATAGAGGGGGAGAACTGAGTCCTGCTACGCTGCAAAGTCCTATCATGAAAGAGGCCAGCTCTACTTGTACGCTACAGTTTTACCTCAACATGCATGGAGATGGTATGTTTTATAATTGTATGTCTGCAGGTACAGAAATCTATAAAATATAAAGTCTTTGGATTCCTCCTATGTGTAAGCTTGTTTGTAACTCTTTCAGAGTCGGAGCTAAAGGTGCTCTTAAAGAAAGGCCCCAGGATCACCACATTGTGGTGGCTAGCTGGAAACAATGGAGATTTGTGGCAGCACAGCAATGTTGTGATTGGCCGGATCCCCCAGGATTTTACCCTCTTGTTTGAAGCTTCCACTAACTTCAACAAACCAGGACATGTTGCTGTAGATGACATCAACTTCACCAACTGCTCCCTTCCTGGTAGGCCACTAGCTTATTGTGCGCTTTTATCTCATTTATTTTAATCAAATTTCCATTCACTTCAAAGTTTTGGATCTCCTTTGTAGAACCCCAGTCGTGTTCCGGGAATACATTCATGTGCAACAACAGCGCATGTGTTGATCCCAGCCATGTGTGTGACTTCTCCGATGACTGCGGGGACCGGTCTGATGAGAATGACTGTGGTGAGCTTCTACACGGCCTGCTGAAAGCAGTAAAGACGCACAAATCACAAATGTCAAAAAAACATCAGAGCTCGATATTTAAATCTGTAAATCTACAATAAAAAAGTATTTCATGTATCTGTTGTTGCTTAGCAAACCTCTCTACTTTCTGTATGTACAGAAAAACAAGGTGTGGTGGAGCGATGCAACTTTGAACAAGGCCTGTGTTCTTGGGCAAACAATGATGTGGACACACCAGGAGGTGGTTGGACACGGCAGGCGGGAGAAGAAGGCTGGCCCGGGCATGGTCCCCCTAGGGATCACACTCACAACTTGGCCTCTGGTATATTAAACTCTCAGACATGCTTTTACCACATCTCATCATCAAGAGTTAGTCTCAGCTGAAGAAGTTCTAATATTTTTTAAGTTTCAGTTGTATTCCAATGTTTGTTTTTTATTATTATTTATAAACAGGTCACTATATTACACCTGGGAGTCATCTGACTGCAAAGGGCCAGATATCTGAGATTCTTTCAAAGACACTGTTACCAAGCTTTAACTGCACCGTGAGTCTCTTGTTCATGTATTACTTGCATCACATAAAGGAAAATGCAACTTTTGGTGTTCTTTTGGGTCATTTTCTCTACCGTTAAATAAATTAAAAATAAGACCATTTTCAAACCCCTTCAGAAAGAAGAGATTTGACACATCTACAGAGAAATCTGTAAGGAACCTAACTATAAAACACATATTAACATAATCTCACTCTGAATGTTTTAGTAAAAATCTATTAAATGGACACAACAATCTAACATTAAGAAATAATAGTTTTTAATAAAATTACCACTGTCATATTCATTGGTACCCCTAATGGTCCTTTAAAAAATTTACTCAGAGCATTTTTATGCTTTAGTTTTGTTTAGAAGTTTTAATTAGGTGCACATAGCATACCTAATTAAATTCACTTCTTTCTGCATGTTATAAAATTGTAAAACATTGTGAAAAAACAAAAACAAAGTGCTCTCTCGTTGGCAAAATGGAGCCACACAAAGTAAGATGGCTGTGAAAAGTTCTTAAAATATGTGATGTTTATCCTTACCAACAAAAATGTACTCAAATTATTAATTTTGGGTTATGATTTTTTTATATAGTATTCTGTGTGGGATTAGACTCCTGTAATAAAAACCCTCTTTATTTTAAGACTTTTTAAAATCTTTACTGGTGATAAAAGGAAACAAAGTTTGTAGTATGAAAAATAATGACTACTGTTGTTCTCATGTATTACAAATACAATTATGTTGCGATATTTGCTCTTTTTATTTCTAAAACTTGTCTCTGCTCCATAAATTCCTAACTTTCCTCCCTTGCTGATCAAAGTCAACATTATTTTTTATGTTGCAATACTTATTTATTTCTTCTACTATTTGAACCTTTTAGGTGAGATTCTTTTACTTCAGCATCAGCGATGATTCAGCTCAATTGACAGCCAGGTCCAGAACACTGAAGTCTGGTATTGATGACAAAATGCTGTGGATCAGGGGATCTTCCCACAGCTACAGTTGGCAGAGGGCAAAGGTCACTTTCTCCTCCTCAGTCATTAGCAAGGTCTGTGATCTTTTGTTTTAAAAGTTTGAGTACACTACAAATGCCTGTCACAAAGAATGATAATCAATAACAAAACAAAATATCTCCTCAGATTGCTTTTAAATATGAGCTTGGGGACACTGAAAGAGGGCTTGTTGCCCTCGATGACATCTCTTTCTCCAGGGAATGCAATTTTGACCCTGAAAACAGCAAACTACCCGAAACATTGCCTACCTCTTCCCCACATACACCTCCAGTAACATCCACACCTATGAACCCCTGCCAGGTATGTGAAAGCTTAGTTGAATGGCTACATTGGAAACTCAAAATATATTAATGAAGGTCTTTGTCTTTGTACTTGCAGGATAGTGAGTTTTTTTGCAGGCGTTCTGCTGGGAAAGTGTGTATTCCTGTGACTTTACAGTGTAATTATCATCCAGATTGCCCTGAAGGAGAGGATGAGTCTGGCTGTGGTGAGCATTTAAAATGCATCTCTTTTACAATTAAACCATACTGTCTGTGTATTTGATCCTCCTGGTTGCTTTTATAATCATTTGTACTCTTAAAAGCTGCAATAACTGCAATATTGCAAACATGGAGGCAAAAGGCCTTCACAGAAGCAGCTTGTCGATGTGCGTAGAGAATTGAGGACCTAAATGTAGGCAGAGTTGAAAGAAAATAAAAGACTTAAACATGTGAACTGAAACTTACTAAAACAAAGCCCATATCCAAGATGTGGAGAAAAACACAGAAACAAGACAGAGGAACCGACATCAGCAGGAACTGCAACAACCAATCAAGTAGAGAGACATGTATGCAGAGGAGAGGAGTAGGATAACTGGTAGAAACAGGTGAGACTAACCAAGACTTCTGTACTTGTTCCAGGCTCGTGCACATTTGAGAATGATCAGTGCCTGTGGAGTGACGCCAGTGATGGACCAGCTAAATGGCAGAGACAGAAAGCCAGTAACGACACTGAACCCTCTGAAGATAACACTACACAAACTGGTGACTTTATTTATGTTATGAGATTGCATATTTTGGATTTCAATTGCAGTTCAGACTCCTCCATCCGTAAGTGTTACAAGCAGAGTTGTTTATTTAGGCTTCTCTCTTTTTTAGGCTTCTACATGACAGTGAATATCAGTCAGGATTCCACACAAACAGAAGCCAAACTCCTTAGCCCCCAACTCAAACCTTCATCCCCCTACTGCCAGCTACTGTAAGTAACAAAAGCTCTCTAATCATTATCCAAAATGTCCAAAATATAGATGTTCTAATTACAGCTGAATATTCTATTGCATGAATTGCTTAACACTCCCTAACCCGTCTCTCTCTGCAATGCAACCCGCCTTCTAATTCGACATTCTTCTCCGCTTCCTTCCTTCTTCCACATACCCAGGTTTCACTTCCACATCAGTGCAGGGAGTACTGGGTCACTCAGAGTGCTTATGCAGCAAGCTGAGGGTGGTGAAGCAATCTTGTGGTCACGCAGTCACAACACTGTCTCCCACTGGGCCTTAGCACAAACGCCAATAGGCCTGTTTCAGCAGACCTACAAGGTGGATACTCGTGTTCTAAACCAACACTTTTACCATTTCTTTTGGGATTTTTTATTTTCCAGTTTTCTAGAAAGTGTTAGAAAAACATGGACATATGGGCAGGGAATTATGTACGGTCTGACTAAAACAACAGTCAGTTTAGATTTTAATTTTAATACATGCAGGATTTTTCAGATTGTGCAGAATATATTACATAATTAAATATAAGAAACTCGTAGTATAAATTTTTCTATATTGCATGTTTCATAGGTAAGGTTGCTATTGGTTACCACAATGCAAAACTAGTTAATGTCTGCAAGATTCTTCTAAATAGGAAGAAATTCTTGTTT
This sequence comes from Poeciliopsis turrubarensis, assembly GCA_010277015.1. Taxonomy (NCBI): domain Eukaryota; kingdom Metazoa; phylum Chordata; class Actinopteri; order Cyprinodontiformes; family Poeciliidae; genus Poeciliopsis; species Poeciliopsis turrubarensis. Next base: position 7,458,797 of record VMRN01000007.1, read on the forward strand.
TAAAGAGTTTAAGTCTAAATTCAGATAACTCATTTATTTTAGTTCTCCACATCTAGCATTAGTTTTTATCTTACTCTTTCATTATTATGTTTTCTTCAGCATGGATGAAGACACACTTATTTAGGAGTGGACAAATGTTTTCTGAAGTTTCCATAAATTAAAAAGACTGCCCCCTGAACACCCATATAAGCGAAAGGTTGAAAATAAAACTTTGAAATGGAAAATTTGTAGCTTATTTTAAAAATGTGTGTTGCCATCTGTGTTCTCAGGTTTGGTTCAGTAGTATAAGTAACGCAACAGGGTCCATCAGCTCACCTGGAGACCATGTTGTTGCTGTGGATGACATCTCCTTTATTAACTGTGAAACAACCTATGAGCCACCAGGTGATTTTGGTTCCATTAAATTTCCTAGCAGATTGGTTCTATTTAGTTTTAGATTTTGAGGTTTTTGTGACCCTCATGATTCAGGAATTTCCGTTTGTTTAAGAATACATATTTTTTCCCCCTCAGCCCTGTCTTCTTATGGCTGTACGTTTGAAGATGGATTGTGTGTTTGGATCCAGGGAGCTGAAGATGAATTGGACTGGAGCAGTGGCTCAGGTCCCACTGAAACCCCCAATACTGGGCCTGCAGGAGACCACACCAGTGGAACAGGTTATTATTCTTTGCTAGGATTCTAGGTTCCTAGCACATAGGATATATGTGCTAGGAACCAGTTGTAAGGGTTTGCCGAGACAGATCATATGTGACCTCAAATGAACATTTTTAGAAAGAATTTTGACTTTAGCAGCATACAGAATAATTTAAGTCAGAGATAATTCAACAATAGCATTCTGAAAAAATGGCAGAATGACTAAACCATTGTGGCAGTTTTTACATAAATGTTCCCTAGTCTCGTTCTTCTGCCCTTTTTCTTCTGTTGTCTCTAAAATTGTGAAAATCGTTCAGTTCAGTCAAGCGCAAACTACACAGTAGGGAACATTATATGTTCTAGCAAGGGACCAAAGATCCCTGAGCTTTTATATTTGTTTTGCAGGAAAGTACCTGTACGTTGAGAGTTCTCATCCAAGTGAGAAGGAAAACACAGCACAGTTAAAGTCTCTACTGCTGCCACCTGCTGGTGAAAAAGGATACTGTTTCACATTTTGGTACCACATGTTTGGAGCTACTGTGGGTTCATTGAAGATGTTTCTGAAATCAGCTGACTCGTTGAACAAAATACTGGTAAAATACAAAATAAATGTGTATCTTTGGGCCTTCATCTTGAATGCAATCAATCAGATTCTGTATCTCTGCAGGCTGCATGCTTCCCTCTGCTGCACTGTTGGAAAACAACCATGAAGCTGATTGAGCAATACTTAAGGCTGTTTCCTCTTAATTGTCTCTCTGTTAAAATAACTTTCTCATAGTTGTGAAATGATGATTGCAAAATGATATTTGTGTATGGTACAATGGCTGCAAACTGCTCAGTTTTGGTGCATACCTCCAGGTTGCAAAAATCTCCCCACATCCTCATTAAGTGATTCAGCCTCCTGTCTTTCCTGTAGGTGTGGCAACAATCAGGAAGTCAAGGAGATGAGTGGTTGCTGGTTCAGAGCCATGTGACCTTGCAAAGAGTACATCAAGTGATTCTGGAGGCCACCGTGGGGGGAGAGGCTGGTGACATAGCCATTGATGACATTTCACTTATCCATGGACCTTGTCCTGACTCTGGTAATAAAGCACAAAATTCCTATAATTGAGCATATCTAGCTTTTTTTTCTTTTTATCATCCAAAGTGCAATTTTACATTTCTCATTTTAAGCCCAAAAATACTCACCTCTTCCATTTTAAGCAGTGACATTACAGAGTAAAGGTCAGACTTTGCTAGTCTGAGTTGAGGTATTGTGTGTATCAGCCCCCAAAAAATAGTTAATTTTTAGTTTCATTCAAAAACTAAAGCTGACATTGAACATCTGTTTATTTCTCTTTGTAGACATTTTTAATTAATTATGGGTCCATGGTTAAACTAAAATACCTTAAAATAACTTTCTACTGATAGGTGGATATGATATTTATCATGTAAATGGCAAATATTTTATTTCCTTTCTGAGGCTAAATAGATAAATGAACATTTATTTCAATTGTGATTCAACATGTTTGCTTATTAACCCCCTGTAACAAGTTAGAACTGCATGGTAAGTATGAAATGTTTTGTAGTAGATCACTTTTTCAATCCTAACACAGTAAGGTAGAAAATTACTAAAATTGCAAAGGAAATAACGGGTGAAGGGAAAAACAACAGGCACCTGGTTTCATAAAATATGCACAACCATCTATCAAAACTATAGCAACTCCATTGAATGTGATGGTATGATTATTGCATAACCTAAGTAAATTTGTTATTATCCTTAAATTCATAAAAACAGAAAATTATATTTTGGTGGCTTCATAAACACAAAATCGTCAAACTTTGATATCAAATTGCTTTTTAGATTTGTGCGACTTCGAGGAGGGTAGCTGTAACTGGCAGCAGGAAGCATCAGATGACTTTGATTGGATCAGAAAGTGGGGCAGCACACTCAACCCCAACACAGGACCAGAGAGTGACCACACCACCAACACACCCACCGGTCACTATTACTACCTGCCTTCCTCTATGGATGACCAAGCTGGCCAAAAAGCTTTAATGTCTTCACCGCTATACAGTGAAAGTGAGAATCAACCTTACACTGTGAAAACATTCAGAATTGGACATTTGGAGCACTATTTGTCTTTAGCTGCTTCATTTGGGCAAAACTCAAACTCTTGTAAATGCTAAGTTATGTTAAAAAATGGTAAAATTCTGCATCATTATTGCTGTGTTCAGGGAAAGGATCTTGTTTGGAGCTGTGGTACCACATGTATGGCAAAGGAATGGGCACACTGAATGTTTATCAGCAGAGTCAAGATGGGAAGGAGGTTCTGATTTTCTCACAGACAGGAGACCAGGGCCGGCTGTGGAGGTTCGCTCAGGCTGAGCTCCTGCCACGGATTCAGCCATACAGAGTGAGACACTCAAGTTCTGCCTCATTGTGTAATGAAGTTACATAATGAACTTCATTACAGTTCAAGATTAGATCTTTTATTCAATGTTTGCTGCACTGTGTGTGTGTTTATATATATATAATTTTGACATTATGGTCCAATTCTTCACGATTGCTTTTTCTGAAGATGTTTTTTTACAGAAAGCCTTATAAAGATTTTGCATCTCAGTACAGATCTGATTCACTGTATAAATTAGTTGACCAATACAGACACCAAATCTGAAACTGCATTATGATGAAGATAAAATTGACCTCATAAACTTAGGCAATTCAAATTGCATTAAAATAACACACATTCTTTCTACTTTACGTTTTGATATGACTTCTTATTAAGTCAGTTAGTGAAATATTTAAATGTGATTCTAATAAATTGTGTAGAAAAACTGTACATACATGAATTTATCTGGTACATAAATTCCACACTTTAATTTTAACCTTGTAAAATTTAGCAAGGGGTATTTCACTTGCACTCTATACACAACGTTCCCAAACTTAGAGCTGTTTCGCCATGACACATGGGGCAAGTAGACAGGAAGCTGCATCAGCTAATACAGTCCCTCTTTCACTTGGAATATCGTAAGGAGTGAAAACCCAAGACAAGTTAGATCAACAACTGATTGGTGGTTGAATTCAGTTCTGCACTCTGACATCAATCATGTCAAACTGGGATCAGCATTACTAACTATGGACTGATTTCTCGAAGGTCCTTTGTACAGTCTGTTTAAAATTGCAATTGATTTAAAGTTATGTATAATATGTTGTTTATTTGCAGACAAAAAATTTAACAAACCAACTGGTTTTTAAGTCTGAAAACCCTTTTAACCAAAATTTTTTATAAATGTCCTTTCTTGCAATAATATTAATAAATCTGATTTTAAGAAATATTTACACTGAAACTAGGAATGCGCTGTGCATTTTTAGATTGTGGTGGAAGGTGTGAAGACCGGCCCAACCTTGGAGGGAGATATGGCCTTTGACGATGTGCATCTTATAGATGCACAGTGCCCTCCTCATGGTTTCTGTGACTTTGAGAGGTCCTTCTGCAGCTGGAGCAACTTGGGTGGTAGAGTCGACCAGGGAGACTGGCTACTTGGAGCAGGAGCTTCCCCAAACCCCAACACTGGACCCACTGTTGATCACACAACTAATTCCTCCGATGGTAATTTGATGCTATCTTATTGTTTGAAAATACAAAAATTACTCACAGTCTGGATTATAGGTGCACTAAGTTAGCCTTTCCATGATCAAATTTTACTTTGCACTTCTAATCTTGGAACTAGTCTGATGTACAGATCATCCATATTTGATGTGACGGTAATAGAAAATATGAGGGACGTTGATATTGTTTCCTCAGGTCACTACATATATGTGGACAGCTCAGTGGGTGAGTGGGGAGACTTGTCCTACCTTGTCAGTGACGTGTTCCAGCCATCCTCAAGGGGACACTGCCTTACATTTTGGTACCACATGTATGGCAGCAACATCGGGACTCTCAATGTCTACATCAATGACAGGTCTGAGAAAAAATCAATATCAAACAGAAATGTAGTGTAAATTGACCTGGTTTAGTTTTATTTTGACTCATTATGGTTTATAGAAAAATGCATGCTGGAGGCAACGAGGAAGGGCATCTGAAGTGGACTAAAACAGGAAACAGTGGAGACCAGTGGCTGCAGGACAGTGTGTCTATTAAACATGAAGAAGCATTCTGGGTATTGAACATTGATTATTTTTTTCTGATAAATGCATTAACTGTTAGGAAATCTACAGTTTTAGTGCAGATCTGTCACCTCCACACCTCTCTTGGAAGATTATAAACATGCAATAGGAATAATTTTGTGCTTTAATATATTTCATTTAGTGTAATCTTTTTTTAACTTCACACAGCTTGAAATAAACACAGTTTGTAAGAATATTGCAAAGGTTACAGCAGTAGGTTTATTTTTTGGTTTATTTACACAAATACAAAAAATAAAATACGCTTTTTATTTCAAAACCTACAGAAAACAAATTTTCTCCTGCTTAAATTTGGAAGAAGGAGAAAAGCAGGAGAAAATTTGCTTCTCTAAATACCACACATTTAAAGCAAAGTGACACTTTGCTTTAAATGTGTGGTATGCAAGTCTTCACTGAGAGCTGTGTGTGTAAGTGTGCCACCACTGCTTCTCACCCATCAGTAGAGAGACTGAAAAGTCACTACAAATTGCTAAATGATGTCATCACAAATTAACACATTGTTCATGTGAATTAAAATTTTAGCTGAGGAGTAGGAAAAGATAATGTATGAGAGACTAACGGAGAGGGGAAAAGGTCATGTTTAGAAGTGTGAATGAAATTCTTTCTTTCACATGAGCATTAATTCAATATGTCGCAGATCAACCATTCCTTTTTGAGCCTGATAAAAGCCCAAAACAACCACTCTAGCCGAGATATTGGACTTTTATGTTGCAATTTAATTTTAATCATGTGTTACGAATAATCAGGCAAATTCAAAATCCTGGCTGAGACGAGGGCCAGCTGAACGAGGACTGGGGTATACGTGTGAGCTTTGGAACACTGTAAGAACCAACAGCAGGATCCACTGCCATTTAAGAAGAGTTACAATGATACATGTCTTGAAACTAAAGTCTCCATGATCTCCGGAAAAAAGAAAAAACGTCACATGACATACATTTTATTGTCCAGCTCAGCCAGGTCCTGTGAAGCCTGTATTATGATTGTTGACCCCTCTCTCAGAGACAACCAGATGTGTAAGTTTTTACCAGATAATTCTTTGAGCATTTGTTTTCACTCCCCACAGTTTGTGTTTGTGTATAAAAGAGGAATGAGTATAGGGGGAGACGTGGCTCTTGATGACATCACCATCCAACCGCGCAGCTGCTACTCTGATCCTTCAGTTCTTCCCTCAAACAATTCAAGTAACTATTTTTACCTGTCATGCTTAATTAGAAGCAAAACAACTGTCGTTCTTCCTGGAAAGAAATTCCCAGTCAATTTACTTGTCAGATATTTATCTCCATGTTTTGCTGTTTCTGTAGATGCGCTGTCCGCTGGCCTTGCAGTTGGTCTGACTCTGCTGATTGGAATCATCATCTCTATGTTCCTTTTCATGCTGAACCGAAAATGGAAGTCGATGTAAGCTTTCTTTGGTGGTTGCTTTGTTTTTTTTTTTTCCTCTAATATGAACATAACATGCATAATAATACTAACGTACGCACAGACATGTTATTGATTTAATTATGGACCTGACAGGAATACGTCGACAATAACGAATAATGAGGTTCCCAGAGAAATCTCCGTGTTTGACATGTCTGACCACACACAACATGTAAGTAAGGATCCCAGAACTTTCCGAACTTTATTTTTATGCTGTATTATACCATTTTTTTTTTTTTTTTCAGGATACACAACCTAATTATACAGCTGACTTCTCCTTCTTCAACAAACTGTATGATCCATCAGGACACACGACTGAGGCCTCGTCTGACTCTTAGCCTGGTTTTTACTTTAAGACACCGTTACTCCATTGAGAGTAGAATATAAATGTATTATATTTGTTCCACTTTCTCATTCAGTACTCTTCCTTATGTATCTGCAGTTGGTGTTTGGTAAAAGCTTTTGGAGACAATTTTTTTTTCCAAAGTGGAGATGTGTTCACTGCTAAAGTCGTTTCTATTTTCAGAGGGATATTTGCTCTATAGATTTAAAAGAATTGGTTTTCCTATTTTAGTCAAAATAACTATTGAATGTGTAAGCAAAAAAATATATCTGGATCTTGGCATGTTATTTAGAATAATGTTTTAGTATGTTTCTGTTTCCCCCCACCCCCCCCAACACTAAATAAACTAAATGGCAACTACTAAACAATCAGACATAATGAGGTGAAATTTCTCAGTGATGCACCGTCTTCTAAGTTGTTGCATTGTGCTCAACTCCGGTTTAACACGACAGAGGAAGAGCGGCATCTTGTGGTAAATTACAGAAATCCCTTGAGAACGGTCAGATACAAAAAAGGCATTAATAACAGACAGAAAAGTACAGAACCTCCTAGAGGACATGGTGATTTTTTTTTTCTTTTGCTTTACCTCGCAAAAGTATACTTCTAAATTCCCTCGCAATAATGTTTTTTCTAGTACCCAGCCAGCATACCTAGGTGGGCCCCATATGGGATATAAGAGGGAAGGCAATATGGGTCCCAAAAGGGTTTGTCCACGGTTTCCATGGTGGACCCACATGGGTTTCCCCAGGTATATTTTAATGGGCTCTGACTGGGTTTTCAGTGGGACCCAGATGGTTAACTTACATGAGGCCTATCTGTGGCCCACTAGGGTGCTTCCAGGAATATTTACCTGGGCCCGAATTGGGTCTGAACTGGGCTAGAATATGGATAACAAGTGGGTTTGCTCAAGGTCACATGGGTTTGCCCAGGTTGATTTCAATGGGATTTAACTGGGTTTTCAGCGAGAACCAGATGTCTTAGTCCTGTAGGAACAATGGGGTCATTCTCACCTAACCTGGAAGTGAATTACATTCATAGATATGCAATCTTGATCAACAATCCAAAGTCTGGCATAAAACTTGTTAAAATAAAATAAAAGAAAAAAAAGAAAAATTTCTTTTGGTCAAGGCTTTTTATTTGATCATTTGAAATATAGGCATGTCAACCGTTATTTTTTACCTCACTACGGCAATTATTATTGAACTTCATTAATACTCAGGGAATGGTGCCACAAAAAGAAATGCGCTGTTAAACAAAAAAAACCCTACAATTTTTCACATGACATCTTTGAAAATAACAGAAACTAGTTTACTATAACAAACACATAAACAGATCTATAAATATATATCTATTGATGCACACCAATAAAGACACCTACATATTTTCCTAAAGGTCTATATTAATGTATAAATCTAAATACTATCTATATAACTTTATATATGTAGATCAGGGGTGGGCACTCCTGATCCTCGAGGGCCGGTCTCCTGCAACTTTAAGATGTGTCTCTACTTCAACACACCTGATTCAAATAATGAGGTCATTAGCAGGACTCTGGAGAACTCGACTGGATTTAGGAGGTGATTCAGCTATTGGATTCAGGTGTGTTGGACCAGGGAGACGTCCAAGGGTTGCAGGACACCGGCCCTCGAGGACCAGGAGTGCCCACCCCTGATGTAGATGTATATTCACATTATATATATATATTATATAAACACCCTTTGAGCTTTTTTGGTCTATAAAAGCTCTGCGGATCAGTGGGTAAACTGGTCCAAATGATGTAAGGGCTGTTGAAAAGTTTTGGGTAACAATTAAACAGAAAGTCCATAATAAAGATCTTAAAACCCGCAGAAAGTCCTAGAACAAAGCCCAGCATCTGGTATGACAATAGGCAGGAGCATAAAAAGGCCGTCCACAATGAAAGATAGACCTCAACAGAGGACTCTGGCTGGACCCACATGAACAGATTTTTTACTTTTTCAAGTACGTCGGCCGTCTGTCCAACAATGTTTTGAGCTTTCTGAGCTACTTCAAGAAATAAAACTTTTGATATATGGTAAGGTCTTCTTTTGGAGGATCCACTGGGTGAGATATTTCAGGGATGATGCTCCAGTGGATCCTCCAGCCTTTAGAAATGAGAAAATTTAGCAAAAACCGGAGGATTACAAGGAACAGGAATGTGGGGATAGTCCAGCCATGCCACGCCACATACATATAAACTATAAAAAAAAAAGGCGGATACATATCCAAAAGTCCAATTAAATAAGGCAGCCAAGTTATTAAAAAAGCAGGTCACAAGAATAATGTCTTTTCTAAGCGTTGCAGGTTTCCTGTGAGCTTCTTTGGGCTGAGGGGCTCTTCCGTTTGCATGGTCGCCTCCTCCGGTTGGAAATGTAAACCTTCAAAGAAGTTGCCAAAGCGATGATGAAGCCCTTTTTTAAAGCTGCTCCACAGAGTTTCTTTTACTGCAGGTTGCGGGAATGGCACTTCTGCATGTCTAGCAAGTTCAAGCTGGATGCGCCTGTGTCGCTCTCTCTCTAGCTGTCTTTTAAGGGAATCAACGTGTGTCCCATCCTTCTGTTTGTGCAATTCATCCTCCAAGAATTGTTTTTCTAACAATGCAATTTCTAAATGTCTTTTCAATTCATTGTAATCCTTCTCTGGTACTTTTGAACCACCAGAGAAGGTACAGGAACAGCCTTGGACGTCAGCTTTTCTTGCCCTGTGGGCAAAAAGGGTATTGTTGACAGATCATTGTTATGTTCTGCGTCCAGTTCATTGGATGATTCTAAGCACCGAAAGTGGAAATTGTTGAAAAAGCTCTTCATGGTTGATGCTGCTGCTTCTTGTCGCTATATGAACTTTGTGGGCTCAATGTTGGCGTGCAAGCTTCAGAACTTCTTTGATCTATTGTGATGTACATAATGTCATCTATGAAAATATATCCATCGATATAAATCAACTACTAGCATAAGAAAGGTTCTATCGTGGTTTTGTGGTTGTTTTGTTAATATTGTTTGAAATGCAAACAATATTTCCTTCAAATTTTTAAGTTCTTAACAACAGTGAAAGTATACTGTTCAAATCAAACTCAATTAATAAGACTCAGTTTTTAACCTAAAAGATTACTAAAAATAACAAACAAAAGGCATAAAACAACCTAAATAAATTAACATATGTTTAAGAAAGAAAAGTGAAAAAAAAAGTTACTCTGACAATAAAAAACTGATATTTACCATACAAAGTATCAAAGAGACGCAGGTCCAAGAGCTTGCTTCCAATGTCAGCCAAAAAGGTTGAATTGGACTTCCAATTCATGGGACATGAGAAATTGCACAGCTAGTTGTATTGCATCATCTAAGGATGCTCCTCCAATTTCTGTAGCCATGGCAACCTTAAGTATAAAGACAATAACAAGACAACATTTTGTTTTTGCTCATCAGTTTGTTATTATATCACTCTTATGTGCTTATTAATTTTACTAACATATTAATCTACCTTTTTCAAATCGTTATAAAGTGATCTTCACACGCTGATGCTCTTGAAGTCTTCAAAAATATATATTTTATTAGTGCAGTTAATATAACATTTAGACTTTTCAAAAAAAATTTAAATTTAAGGCAAAACAGCCTTTGTATAGATTAACCACTGAAGCCTTATATTGTAAACACTGAACAGTTTCACTAATGCAATTATCCTCATTTCTGTTACTATGACAGGACTAAGACAGTAGTATTAATATTAAGAGTAGTTTAGAAAATCACTATAAATATTACTAATAAAGTCTAAAACATTGTACATATAAAAGAATTAGAGCTACAATTAAATATAAGTACATTTCACATAACTGCTAGCTAAATATTGCAAAAATATCAAAAAGAATTTCTTCATCTTTCAATCTTTGTTTCAGGCTTGGGCACTGATGACTAGTCTAGAGTCTAGACCAACTCAACAGCGGCAGATTGAAATAAACTGTGACAGAACAAAACGCTTTAAAGTGTCACACAACAATTAAAAAAACGAATTTAAAAATATGAACTACAATACCTTCATCCCATTTACAAAAAAGCTTTTAGGCCCAATATAGTGAAACCACATGGGCCCCATATAGTGTTCCCATTTCTGTCCCATGCCCAGTTAGCCCACATTAATGCTGAATGGGGCCCATACATTTAGTGAACCGATTTTATTCTGCCTCGTTGGCGCTCAAATGAACCAATGGCAGCTCAGCAAATAGAATGGCGGCAATATTTGAAAATGGTTTGGCCCACAACGACACTGAGTTTGAAATCACTCTGCACTAAAATCTGCTTCTTGTGTGTAGCTGTGTGTGTGTAGCTGTGCGTGCTAACAATATCAGAAAAGTTATCGCCCGAAAGAAAAGCAAAAATAACAATTAAGTCTCTTTTGGAGTACTCCTGTCATCCGATCTGTTACGAGCAACAATTTTTTTAACAAGCGATTTAAAATCTCTCCCTAAAATTTGATACTAGGTAAAACAGACAGAAGAAATGTACTTACAGATTCTTTCGTAGATCAGCCAACCGCCAGACTCCGCGCCAACGGACTGATGAAGAGAACAGGCTTGAGCTTGAAACCGCATATCCATCCGCAGTATGGCAAGCCGTTTTAACATAAATTCAATGGTAAATCTGACGTAATTTTGACTAGTCAGAATGTAATTAGAGATATCTCAAATAGGTATTTTGTCAAAATATAATTAGAGATATCTTAAATTGCTAAAATGTCTAGTCATAAAACAATTTGCGATATCTGGAATGTAAGGGCGGCAAAACCGAATTTATGTTAAAACGGCTTGCCATATCCGCAGTTCATTTTACGTTTTCCAAGAAACACAAGATTAATTTTTGAGAGTGCTACATCGGTTTAACCAATGTAAGACTGATGTAGCAAAAGTTCTCAGTGTAAATAAATAAATATTTTAGACCTCCTTATTCAAATGTGCTTTGGAACTATTTTCTTCAGTGGATGTGTAAAGTGCCTACCGGTACTTCAATTCACCAACCTTTATTGGCAACGGTGCCTCAGCGCAAACAAAATTGCAACCAGATTAAAAGATATAAAATGAATCATTAACAGAAATGTTAATTCTTTTAATTATTATTTTATTTATACTGATGACTTGGAAAATGTTTGCAAATATATGAAAAAACAGATGCTCAAAATTTTACTCTTGTCTCTCACTTGGTAATGAGTTTTGTTTGAATTTATTTTCTAAACATTTTGTGATATTTTTCAGAATGGTCTGATCTGAACTATTTCTCCAAATAAAAATTAAATCCTGCTGCAAACAGGCTGCAGTAAACTCTATGAATGTCTAAATATCCAATTGATCAAAGAAAATAATAATAAAAAAGCATGAAAAAAGTCCACTCTGAACCATGACCTGATTTTGAGCAGCAGAATATAAGTTTACGTATACATGACATGACACACATTTAAAACAGAAATGAAATTGTTTACTTCTGTTTTTTTTGTTTGTGTGTAATATTTATTACCCCTGCTATGTTTTATATATAAGATTTTGTTTATGTTTGCTTTTAAAATATCTAGACTGGTCTGTTCTAGCATAAAATAATAAAATTTAAAAAAATGTTAGGGGTTCAAAGTGTGGCTAGAGCAATACTGAGCAGGTTTAAAAAATAAAGCATTGACGCATTATTTTTAATGTTTTAATATCCTGGTCCTCTGGAAGCCTAGTGTTTGTAAATGAGCCGGGCACAGACATCATACAGTGAGCATGTTTTAGGTTCAAACATTAGCCAGGCATGGATATTCTATTCTATCAACAAAATATATCTTTGGATGGTGACCTCTTTTATTGTCAAAGTTTCCCTTTTTGTAGAAGGAAAAACTTCTATTATGCAATTTACCTTGCATCAACTCCATTAGAGGCCAGCCTTGGCAAAGACCATAAAGCTGACATCTCGGGTAATTTTTTCCAAGTGTTGATAATCTTGTTCTTGCAGCTTTTCCTTTGCCATACAGTGAAAAGTTTGAAAGTCACAGGGTAACCACATTGTTTATTAAAATGTTCTACGATTTTGTCCCATTTAGCCCATGTAAAAAAGTACCAGGGCCTATATTTTCCTGCTCAGGTACAACCTGAGGTATGGTCAGGTATGGTCAGCTCATGCTAATGTTATGTGGGTTCAATGTGGTCAGCCCACATGGGCTTCCTATGTGGGGCCCATGATACTGAAAACACATGGGCCCCACATAGTGTTGCCCTTTTCTGTCCCATTCCTAGTTAGCCTGTCTGTGTTAACTCTGACACAGACAGTCCCTATAAGAAGGAAAGAAAGAAACATCCAAGTAATATTGACACACAAGGCGCGTCAGTAAACCACGTGACCTGCCAAGTTAAGCCCCGCCCCTCATTGAAGACACGGACACACCGTTCTGAAAAGGAAGGACTGCATCGAGAGAACAATGGGAGTTGACGTCGAGACTCTTAGACCCGGGGACGGTAAATAGTTTCATTTCGACTTGTTTTCAGGATAGCATGTGATTTTCAGTCGGTGCTGGATCGGAATAAAATGTGGGCTTTCATTTGCAGGAAAGACTTTTCCGAAGAAAGGGAGCAAGGTCGCCGTGCACTACGTCGGTGAGCTTTGTTTCGTTTCTCGCTCATCAAAAGATTAAAAAAAAAACGACCATTCACTTTGAATATGACAAACGGTCATATCAAGTGGGAATTGTACCACCAAACGGAAATATTCTCTTGAGTCTAACCAGAGAAACTGAGGCTGATAACAAGCTAATGGTCCAGCTAGCTTAGCTTAGCATAGCACGTAGCCAGGAAACACGGGGGCAGATGGCCCGACTCCCCTCTGAAAATGATATAAAACTATGCAAATTCCCCGACATTCAGAACTAGCTTCCTGGTAATTACAAAACGGCAATTAATTCGAGCACTAAAACGAAGCCGAGAAAGAGCATCATCTATTTTTTTTCTTCTGTATGTGCTAAGTATGCTAACCATTCACTGACAGCACCTTCATATTTAGTGCAGGCGTGTCCATGTCGTTAAACGTCAAACTGACTGCTAAAGTTTCTCTATCGTTTAGCTTAGTCTTATATAAGTATTAGACAGCATATTGTATTTTTTTTCTTGTAACAGGCACGCTGACAAACGGGAAGAAATTTGACTCCTCCAGGGACCGAGGAGAGCCCTTCACGTTTAAAATTGGAGCTGGTGAAGTTATCCGCGGCTGGGATGAAGGTGTAGCTCAGGTAGGAAGAATTAGAAATGCAAATGAAAATATTGATACATCAGAATGAGTATCAAAAGCTTGATTAGCTTTCGATGTGGAGGTCTTTCTGTGTTCAGTTCAACAGCAAGCAATAATAATTACACTGTAAAACATTGTGCAAACACCACAACATTGAAAGGCTGAGGGATTTTTCAATAGGCTTTCATGTTTTATATACATAAGCTTTCCTAAACACTGGTTGAGCTTTTCACTGTCTTGAAACTCATTTTTCACCCATTTCCAGTTGTTAATTAATAGTATTCAGCTGAAAAGCCAGTGTAAAGATGTCAGATGTCATTTATCCTATTTAGCATATGGGAAACTGAAACTTTGGGAATAATAAAATATGTGTATCGCAAAATGACTCTTATTTCATAGTGATTTATTTGAATATAAATTGAGATTATGTGAAAAAAATTATTTTTAATATAATTGAGATTTCAAGCCTGATGATAATCTTACCTCTGTTTTTTTTTACCTATTGAATAATCAAGAAAAAAGGGATATTCTTACTAAAGATTTTACATCATCTCTCTTTCCACTACCTCCACAGATGAGCGTTGGCCAGTTGGCCAAGCTGACCTGCTCTCCGGATTACGCTTATGGATCCAAAGGTTATCCACCCGTCATCCCTGCAAACTCTACCCTCATCTTTGAGGTTGAGCTCCTGAATTGCTGAGTTTTTACACTGAAAGCTATTCCAGAGTATTGTTTTTTGGGAATTGTTTTTTTTTTTCCTGTCTACATTTTTCACAAATGGTTCTTTAGTGAAATGGTAAATGAATTGTACTTGTATAAAGCTTTGTTAGGAATACGGAATCAGAAGCCTATTCTCACACAATGACCACCATGCTAATGACAACTGTGCTGTCTTGGTGCTAATCTAATTCTCAGGCCCATGAACTTGAAGTGAACATTGGATCAATCTGGTTTCATTATTTATTTTTTTTCTCCTTAAAACCAAATGATATTGACATTCCCTGTTTTTCAAAGTAAATGTAACAGAAATGGTGCAGGACTGATAACTTGGACCATGCAAAAACACACACTGGGAATGTAACACGGTTATCCTGCACAGTTTAGACAAAGGGATTTTATCTTAATTTTATGATGTTTCATATTTGATCATAAAGCCTAACAAATATATACTGGTCCTTCTATATAAATTTATTCATCAATGTGCTTGAAACAACCGATAAATAAAATTTGACTGGTTTCCAAAAGACTATATATATATTCCTTTTAAATTAATTCATTCACCTTAAATCAAATAAACTAAAAGCACATGGGTGAGAAAGTGCAAGTGACACAAAATACAATCTTCTCACGAAAGCTTTTTGTTTTTTCACGTGATTTTTTTTTTTTTTTTAAATTTTTTTCCTGTGCTTTAAAAAGTAGTATGGTGTTAAACTGACCTTAACATCTTTAGTGAAGTGTGGTTTTCTTTTTTTCCCTTGCAGTAGATTTGTGACTTTATTTTGCACATTAAAGCAATGAATCAATACGGATTAACTTTCACTAAGAGCTTGTGATTAAAGTGGTTGACTTTTGTGTTGTTTTTTTTCCAGTTTAACAAGTATTCACATGATTTTGAAACGTTTCAAGTCTGCTTTGACCCAAAGTGTCCTTGTGTTAAGCCACAGTGAAAACACTTATTTTTTATTTTGCAATGCTCTTTTCCTTTTCAGTGTAACCCATTCAGTCTGATTAAAACCAGAAATCTGTATAATGCTTCCTTGTCATGTATTTAATCAAATAACCAAAGTGAAGTACGCTTAATTATTCAAAGTTTAAAAAGTTTCTAAGGAAACCCAGCAGATTGCATCAAATCACTGACTTGCAGCATTCACTCCTGGACAAGCGCATTGTTGATCACTTGCGTCGTTGACTTTACATCTTATCCCTCATAGCGATCATGCATGTAGTGACAGTGGAGAGGAGAAACTCCCCTTTAACTGGAAGAAACCTCCAGCAGAACCTACGTCAGTACCAACAACCATCTGCTAATGTGAACAGGGGGTTGTGGCTCACAGTTTCTTTTACTTTCGAAAAACTAAAATTTGGGTTTTCAGAATGAATACATGAAATATACAGTATTACACTAGATTGTACTCAATCTTGATTCACTGTTTAAAAAGTTTTTGTAATTAAAGTGTAGTTGAAGGCAAGGCATATTTGATGTCAATAGTTAATTTTTTTTCTCCAATTGTTCTGAACATTTATGTCTATCAGCAGAATCGGCTCCTCAGGAGGACAGGGTAGAAGGTATTTTGGAGTTTAGATTTTGTTTTAATCGCCATCTTTTGAAGAAGTTAGTAAGTATATCATTGTGATAATAAATAAAAGAACTCTGGCTGCTTGTATGCCTAATTGTTTGCTGTAGATCTGCTCAAAGTGTCCACAAAAGAGTTTGGCATGAAAACTGAGTACCTGAAACGAGAACAAGTGTTGAGAAATACTGTATATGGAAATAAAATGGTTCTGAATAAATACATCAGAACAACTAATTTGAAGCACCTTTTGGAAAAATTAAAGAACGTGATATTTGAAACAGTAACCCGATTACCCTGTAGGAATACAAAATTCAAGTAAAGCTAAAGTAACATTTTCTAAAAATTCCCACACCACCTGAACGCCACGTTTGCACGGCTTTGGAGTCTGGACATCCGCATCACATAATCAAAAATAGTCCGGCGCACATTCGGTCTGATGACAACCTGATGCTCAACATTTGCGCTATTTTTAATGATAAAATGTCCTTGTAAAATGTTGAGGCAGTTAACTTAGCATCGCTCAGTGTTTTCATTAAGTATTTACACGTTTTTTAGTTTGTTTTGTTTTTCCTGAAATTGAGATATCTCGTTTATGGCGCAGCAGTTGGAGGATTTCTGATTTCATTTGCGGCAGAATCTTAATGAAAGAATGGCGAGGATTAACGCGGTTCATCTAATTACAAGTCTGATCCTTGTTCAACAGGTTCAACCACGTTTCAAAGAATCGCCATTTGGTAAGTCTCACACTTACATATTCAATAATATGTGACACTTTTCTGGGTGTTTATCATACAGTATGTTCACAACCAGAGAAATATAGGTTGTGTGCTTTAAAGCACTGTCAAAAATCATATTCTGGTTTAGAAAACTATTTTTAAATGAATTTGAACTTTCATGGATAAAACATTTAGTAATATATTTGTCAACAGATGTAACACATTTGTGATCTAAAGCCTCAAATCTTCAGAAAATATGAAGCGCTGTCCACAACGTTTTATTATTAATTTTTTTTATATATATATAGCTTAACAATAACAATACATTTTTTGGATTTTCCTCCCATTATTTGACATCTGCAGTGTCTGAAATCAGGTTAGGACTTTTAAAAAATTAAAAAATGATTTATGTCAATTATATTTAGCTATATTGTTCCTACAATTCTGAATTATTTTTCTGTGAATAGCAGGGATATTTTCAAATATTCTTTACTGAAATATTTGGTGTGTTTGATCATATATTAGTTATCAGTTTTAATAATAATAAATATACCACAGAAATGCACAGTTGGTGAGGATCTTGGAAAATGTCAGTTTCCTGTTTGCTTATTTTCTGTTTGTTGAAATGGAAAATAAATGTACAGTGTTAAGTATCGAAATTTAATCAACTGGAAAAACATTAAGGAAAATAAATTAATAAATTTTAGTGAATTTTAATCATCTGTTTATTGTGCCATTATTGTTCAATACCATTAGACACCTCAGTCTGGTGTTTAATGTCTCCTACCTTTTTTTGAGGCAACTCATAAAAAAGGATAGGAGACATTAGCACTCGGTATGTTTTTCCCCCAGTACAAATACTGCCGTCTCCACATCCCCACTGCTGTTCATGCAGATCGTTTGGCATGAGAGCGCTGCCTTGGCCGCACTTGGACGCAGACGGGTTCTTATGGAACTTGGACCACAGGGTGACAGATATATAGACACAACACCCACCATTTACTTGCCTCACATGCCTGGTCCTGGATCTGCTGGTGTGAAGAATGTGAAGCATGTCTTCACTGTCCACTGTGAAGAGAAAGGATAGGATGCACACTTGTTGACGGTGGGGAGGAACGGTGATGGATGTTTATCACATGGCACCTGCTGAGGAACTGTTTATGTCCCAGAGCGTGATGGAGGGGATTGGACTTGCAATGTGTATGTCATGTCTCAGTCAGACTGGCGATTGTGTAATGGTGTGTGTGTGGTGTGTGTGTGGCGTTTTTTTCTCAATTTGAGCAATGTTCAAGTGTCAAACTTGAGTATTCATGGTGACCATGTTTATCCCTTTATGCAGTAGATCCATTTCCCAAAGGTTAATCCCAGCAGAATAATGTGTCACCATGCTCAAGACTGGTGTCTTGAACATAATAATTAGTTCACTCCACTCTAAAAACATCAAACAGCGCAGAACATTTTTGGAATGTGATGAAAATAATATTTATATCATATTGCCATCAAATCTGAAGCATCAGCATTGTGTCATTATCCAGATATGGACCAACATCTCTGAGGAATGTTTCTCTCTTCTTTGTCACACGCAGAGGGACGATTGCATGGAGTCCCACATGATCTCCAGAACAGACACCAAAGGTCCAGGGATCCTGTTTCAGCTCCAGATAAGAGCAACAGAGACCAACACAAGCCACTTTCTCAACTGCTGGCAGACGAGGAAAAGGACAATTCCAGCCAGATTGTTGTAAGATTGTTTTACAGATGGATTTTAAAAAGCAAATAAACTATACTAGCTTTTGTTGACTATTGAGGTTTCTTTTAAACCTGCATATAAAAATCTTGAACCACATCTTAATTTTGAAAATTTGCTTTTGTAAAGTTGTAATGCACTCACAGAAAAGTTTACTTTAAATTGTGGCTTTTTTTTCTTTTTGCATGTGTGGTAATATATAAACAATGCTATTTAGCAAATGTAAGTAATTTTGGTAGTCCTAAAAGTAGAATCTAAAATGTTTTTGTATTGATGCATGTGTTGTTTACGTCAGTGTTTAGGGGTCTCTTAACTAGATTGACTAAATGAATAAAAATACAGAATTTTCTATTCGCTATTAAAGAATGGTTTAGGAGGAGAGGTGAAACAAATTAATTCAGCTGCATGATGTTGTAGGATGTTGACCATGTCTACTATACTTCTAAACTCTACGGTCCTGGAGATGCGCTAAACCGAAACCTTTGGGTGAATGTCGGTCGGACAGACGAGGAAAAGTGGAGAGTCCTCCAGTTTCTGTCCCGCTCACACAGACAAGCAGAGGTATGAGATCATCAAATATTTACATATAGAACCACAATACTAAAATCCAGATAATTCCCAAATCCAAATTTCAATTTCAGAAACAGATAAAGATGTGCTCAGTAGATATTTGTTTTAAAATTTTTTCAACTCAGAATTTTCAGATTTTGAACCAAAATGAGAGTTTATGTGTTTCTGCTCTTTGTTTCTTCATGTCCTATGAGAATATCATCAATAATTTTACACTTTGCTTTTCAGAGAGTGAATCTTTCATTCATCTTTCCTTTTTATGGTCACCCACTGAAAGAAATCACAGTTGCTGCTGGAGGTGAGTCAAGTCATCACTGACATTTTTGTCCCTTAAATGTTGCATCTCAAATGATGTTTTATTATTAGAGTTGCTTAACATGTTGCAGTTGAGCAACATTTGCAGAAGTATTAAAGTATTTCTATTTGGTGATGAGCTCCACGACCTTGAAGTTGAAGGGCTGCCATCGCCCTAATTTCACAGATTCTTTGTCAGGTTTAGGTCAAGACTCTGGCTTGGCTTCTCCAAAACGTTAATATCAACAGAACAAACACGGCTTGAAAGACTACATTGAACCCAAATACATTTTGGCTTGATTGTAGATTATAGTAAATTTCTCCCAGTGGCTCAGATCGAACTCCTTCTTCCAGGTTTCATTTACACTGGAGCTGTAATCCATCAGATGCTCACAGCCACGCAGTACATTGCTCCCTTGATGGCCAACTTCGACCCCAGCCTGTCCAAAAACTCCACTGTGTTATATTATGACAATGGTAGGTGAGATTTAGACATTCACCATAATGTTATTAGTGGATTATTGAACTCAATGTTCTCATTGGCCTCACCCGGTGTTTATGTCCACTCTTCAGGAACTGCGCTGGTCGTTCAGTGGAACCAAGTCCGTCTCCAGGGCATCAGTCCAGGAACTTTCACCTTCCAGGCCACTTTGCACAGTGATGGACGGATTGTTTTTGCCTACAAAGAGGTGATGCGTTCGTCTATTTTGTTTTTTCACTTTCTTTTTACTGTGAAGAAGGTTTATTTAAGGAAGTCTTGTGCATTTAGATTCCCGTCGCCGTCAGTGACATCAGTTCTGAGAACCATCCTGTCAAAGTGGGCTTGTCGGATGCGTTCGTGGTGCTTCATAACATAGAACAGATTCATAGTAAGACTGTGATTTGTTTCTCTAAAGGGAACTCAAATCAGTGCAACTTACAAATATATGCCTGTTCATGTTGACAAATGAAACTGCAAAACAGAAGTGGCTTTTAATGCTTAACATAACTTTTAATAGGAGACAAAAACTATTTAATAATTTAGCCTGCAAATTTATCATTTCGTCGTCCCTTTATCCTCTTGTGCACTACTTTGTGAACTAACTCCCTTTGTTTTATTATTACTGTAGTTATTATTTATTAAAAATATCATGTTTTTTTGTTTTTTTTAAACACACCTTAGATGTTCGTCGGAGAACCATCTATGAATATCATAGAATAAACATTCCAAAGTCGAGTATCTCCAACTCCACCGCAGTGGAACTGCTCCCTCTCCCAAGTAAGTAACATTCTTGTGGTATTTTCTGATGTAAAGGTTTTGTTCCGTTTTATGCATCTCTGTTGAATCTTTATTCTCAGCATGTCTGCAGTTCTCCAGCTGCGGCCCATGTATCACCTCTCAGATTGGGTTTGACTGCAGCTGGTGTCGTCGACTGCAGAGGTAAGAGCTAATCTGGGGGGAAAAAAATCAAAGAGAAGTGAAAATTGAAAATATGGATCCTTCAGATACATTTTGATGTAATTTTTAAACTAGTAGATCTTGGAAACATATTTAGCTTAAGGAACTCACAACATGAATGATATTTTGTTTTGAAGAATCACCTGTATAAAGGAAGAATTAAAAAGAAAAATTGACTGGACTTCCAACATTTTTTTTTTAATTGTGACCCACTCTACCTTCTAATTCAGACTCCAAAAGTGAAAACAGATAATCTCCTACAAAATATATTGCTGTGAATGACTTTTTGTGTTTCCAGCCACATAACGGAGCCACTGCTTCCTTCCTCAGATGCTCCAGTGGCTTTGACAGAAATCGTCAGGAGTGGGTTGACCTTGGCTGCCTAGAGGAGGTTCTTCACATTTTTGCCTTTTAGTTAGTAACAGAAAATTGATCTCAGTCGGACCTCAGCATTATTTACTCCCCAGTTTAATGGCAGTGGCTCTGTGTTGTTTAAGAGGCCGGATCCACAATGTCTCCCGATGACAAACGTCAAAAATGGAACATCGTTTCCTCTCACGTCCACGTCAAAGCAGCAGAGGATCTTAAACATGACTCCCTCCCCCGCGTGGAAGACATCCACCACCAATAAGCTTTTATCACACAGCAGGTCTGGCAACAGGGACACATCAAGTGAACAGCCACCAGCCAGCACATCTGCAAATGGTAAAGTTAAAATTTCTCTTGAAAATATCAAATCTCTGAAAATATTGAACAGTTGAAATCATTTTTGCAGTTTTCGTCTAAATTGAATTTTCTGCACCTTCATCATTAGCGATAGCTACACACTGACCTCTATGGACAAAAGGGTGTGAAAATGGCTTTTGTTTAGTTTAAATTTTTTAGCGAGCACAGAACGTTTCTGCTGATTCAGTGTTGCTGCAGCTACATTCTTGACGTATATCAGACGTCTTATTGAAAGCCCTGCACAGAACCTTTTTTGTTTTCCCACATTTGGTACGGTTTTCGCATTACCTACATGATATTAACATGTAATAACATGAAACCTTGTAAAAAATAAAACATTTCATTCATAAGCAATTTGAATGTCTCCTCTACAGATGGAAATAGTGCCAGGATAGAGGGGAGCGAGAAAGCGATGCCAGTAGGCCTCCTGGCAGGAGTCATCATAATGATGATAGTACTGCTAGCAGCTGTTCTCACGTCGATCTACATGTACAGTCACCCAACCTCCAGCCCCAGTGTTTTCTTCATGGAGGTCAGTTTGGCTCCTCCAAAATGTTTTTAAGCACCAAAATCCTCAAAGAAAATACAAAATGTATTTCAACAGCAATGTGTTTTACTTCTTCTTATGAGGTCAAGAATATTCCAGTTTAGTTCTCAAACATCAAACCACAACATTACTTTATTAATAATGTTTTTTGTTCAACGTCAGGTTGAACAAAAGTGTTTTTATGTATCAGTTCCTCTCATGCTATCAGGAAATGCTTTCTAAAAAAAATAATGAATCAAATCACCTGCAACTCAATCAAACGTCATTTGAAATCCTCCACAGAGACGTCCAACCCATTTTCCAATCCTGAAGTTCAGACGGGGCTCCGGTCGGCCATCCTATGCTGAAGTGGAAACTCCTGGTCACGACAGAGAAGGTTCTGTCTTCATCGACCTCAAACAATCTTTTGTCATTTCAGACAGAAGAGAGAGCGAGCAGAAAGAAGGGTTTATCGTTCCCGATCAAAGAGAATGCTTTTTTGCCTCAGAAAGCTCCTGACCAAAGCTGTAAGTTTCTTGGGGCTTCGGGGCAGAGCTGGTTCTCTGTGTAACATCTATTTTGTCTTACGGATAACGGACGGGTTCACTTCAGGAACAAAGAACAGAAACAAAACACGTAACCTCAGTGAGGATATTTCAACAGTGCATTGACTTGTTGAACCAAACAGTCTTATGAAAAAGGAAGAAACTCTTGGTTTTATCCTTCTACCACTTTCAGAGAGCAGGAGGAGATCCTGCTAAAAGCTTTTTCCTCAAAGATGCCCTTCATTTTCCTTTTACACCTACTTCACAGAGAGGAATGTCATGTTTGAGTGTCACTTCCTGATCTCAAAAAACACAGACAACATTCCTTCCCATGACACCCACCCACCTCTGACGGGCAATGTTCCCTTCAGCCCTGTTTACGTCGCAGTACAGTATTCCCAGATGGTAGCAGGTGTGTGCAGCTTTTCAATTTTATTATTATTTTGAGCTTAAAAGACAGAAAACATTTACTGATTACAATGCTGTACAAAATTTACACTATGACATACACAACAGGGGAATAATACTTAAAGAGTACACACAATTATTTTAATTTCAAATATAAGAGTTTTACAGGTTGTATCACATGCTACACTTGCTTTTATGTTTGTGTAATTTATAATTGTTCACATAATGTTTATTTCTTGAGTATTACAGTTTTGTTTAGTAGCTGCTTCTACGATTAGCCTTTATTGATTTCACATTATGTATATGAAGTATCATAAAAGGATATCTGTGAGCAACAGATTTAAAATATAGTTTTTATGGTGCTGAAACAAAGATATTTTACATATCCGTGTGCTTATTTTCTTGTTTTTGTGCTCTTTCTTTTATCAGACAGTTTGGTGTCTGTAGATTTCTCAATATTTGATCGGTGACCTGAAAATGAAATTATTTTATCTGCTGTGTACGTATGACATATAAACATTTATAATTTACTCTATTTAAGTTGGTAAGACAATACGCAGAGTGATCTTGGAATGGGCATAAATCTTTGCCCAAAATGTTTAACAGACCCTCTGTATTAATAGAATTGCATTAGTCACTATTTAATCAGCTTGGGCTAATGTAAGTGGCTCATGCATCTGACTTTTATACAATGATGGCTGCTTTCTGCTCGTGCATACACTGCTCCAAACAAAATCATCAATACATTGTTTTACATCTGTGTAAATCTTAAATTCTCAGACAATTTAATGTATAAAGCTTGATGTGAACACAGAATATGTGTCCATAATAGTGTTCCACATTGCTTGAGGTGTGCGTAGTTTAAGGCAGCTGGTGTTTGAATGTACTGTGTCATTTCAGACTGGTCTGTTGGATGATGGCACAAAGAAGTCATGCAGAGACCGGATGCTTTAGGCTTCCTTGTCTTCTAAAATGAGGAAGAGACAAAACAGTCTGAATTCAGAGGAATGATGAGAAAGGAGTTAGTCTCTAATTTCAGTCAAACAGGAAAATCTTGGGCTTCGTATATAAACGACGCATAAGTACCAAAAACTGTTTTGTTTTTTTTTTCCTGCAAATAAAATAAAGTGATTAAATTACATTCTATATCGTGTGCAGATATTTTTGTGACACCCAAATCCAGAACGAAAACTATATTTAAAACGATTTTTTTATTATTATTTTTCTTGCATAACAGTCAAATTAAATCAATGACTAACAAAAACTAGAATTATTTGAACACTCGCGAAACTTTAAAAAAAAATGTTGCAAATTGCAAGCCGAGTTTTTAATTAGGTCAAAGGGTTTGTACTTGGTTCTCTCTAGATGAAATTCCTGCACACCAACAACACTCTGAAGCTTAAAAATACTACGAGTATGGATACAGACATGATGTCACATTATTGTAGTAAAAAACTGAATTTTTCCTGTAATCCTTAAAGTTTGAGTGATGTTTCTCACTCATGAGTCATATACACCATTCATTTTGGTTAAGGCTACCCACATCATCAGTGAACTGATATAATGTAAATTACAATGTGATGAATTCACTAAGATTGAATGCAAAGTTACCTCTCACTGGTGGTGCAGGTAGTCTTCTTCTCAGATGTCTTGAAGAGTCCAGAGTAACAGACTGAAACAACATACAGGAGCATAAAACTGTTGTAGCGCTCCGCTCTGGTATTTGCACTGTTCTGTGTTCTGACAACAAGAACCTTTTCTGTGGCCGGCCTGGTCTTCGTGACGCGACTCTGGGTGTCCACATTGAGCCCGGCACTCTTCAGAGCAGCAATTCTCGCAGAAATGTCGGATATCTAAATCATGAATAAGAAAAATGACTGTTGATGCAGGTGCGTTGAGCTACTTTAAAACGTATATTTACATACATGTCCCATAATCTACGGGGATGTAGGATACAGGCCAAGCATTCTTTTGTTTTTTTTTTTAAGCTCACCTGCAGCTCGGACTGCTGAACCTTGGCGGCGGCTGCTGCCACCTGCTCCTCCAGGAAAGACAGCTCCAGATCGGATGTGGAGCTGCAGATTTCCCTGGCGCACTCCTCCAGGTCGCTCAGCTCTGCCTCCAGGCTGTACACAGAACCAGCTGCCACATAAACCTGCACCAAAACCAAGCCACACAAATCCCAGCTTATGATTTTTAGATTTTTAAAATGACCTTATAGCTTTACTGTTTCATTGGTTTGACAAAATGTTCTTCAAGTAATTATGAAGACAAATATTTTATATTTAGTTCAAATTTTACACATCACTTTTCAGTTTTGAGCTTCATTCAGACTTAATTCAATTCAAAGAACTGTACAACAAATTAAAAAAACTATTTTTCTGTATGTTTAAACCAGGTAAATCCTTTTATTTTCTGCTAATCTTTTATTTATCTGTCATTTTCATTGTTGGCCTTAAATAAACAGATATTTAAGCTCCAGATTCACCACAATAATTCATTTTAGCTAAAACTTGTGAGTTGAATCAATATTTGTGACCACCAGGTTACGCTGAGGACGTCTGTAGAAGTGGGAGGTATAAAAATACGATATGTGGTAAAACTATGTTCTGGACTTTACATTTTCCTCTAGTTTCCAGAACTGTTGGTCCAGCTTCTTGGGGTCTGTGTTTGGGGGCAGTGAGATTGTGGAGACTCGGGCTTTGTCTTGTCCCTCCACTCCCTGGAGCAGCTCCTCGGTCGCATTCAGCACCTTCAGCACCTCGGTGGTGATGCTGCGTAAAGATGCTGCAGAGTATCGCTAAGGAGCAAAAACCAAGACAATTCATGAATGTAGGAGAAACGGTCTAAATTTTACAACTGAAGAAAATACTTAACAGATTTTTTTTTTTTTTCATTTTCTCCAGGGTTGCACCAAATGATCAATGGTTAAAACTAAAGCCGAAGAAATCTCTGAGATGTTGACTGGTACCTACATCAAAATAGTATTTTATTACACATCATAGCACATATCAATACTTTTTCAACGTTCTCAGTGAATTCACACAGAAATCCCTATTTTAGTAAAGATTAGCACTAATTTCTGAATTAAAAGGCTGTAGCCAGAATAAAATATTAACCCAGTCATATTTTTTTTTATTATTTCTCTCCTGAATGGTGCAATGTCAGTTTTCCTCTTTATAATACGGTGGTTGCTCACAGCAAAACATTTTTGCCAGATTACAATTGTCCAAAATTGGCATTGAAAGGTTAAAGTTGTATCAAATCAAAAGTTGTAAGTGATTCTGATCAGTGCAACTTCATTTCTCTCGAATGCATTCATCATGCTAGTTTTTGGAGAGTTGGAAATTAATCTGTGAGAAAGTGTAAAATATGTGAGTTTAAACATATTCTTTACTAAATATAAATTAATTCACAATGAGATTGCGCCTCTAATCTTTGCAGTAGATAACAAATCGGTAACACTTCACAAGAAAATCAAATCTACTCATTTGCAACAAAAACACAAACAAAAACTTTGAACCTATTATAATAAACAAACCTTGATTTGTACAAGACAGTGGCAAGGGGGAATAAAAAGCTTCAAGTTACAACAAGCTAAAATGTTTTTATCAAAAATAAGAAATACATATATTAGAGGAAAGTGAATATTCTGCATTTATAATACATTCAGATTTTAATATCCTACGGCTTCGGGTTATACTTAAACAACTCTCACCTGCTCCAGCACAGATGACATTAGCTCTATAGTTTTGTAAAGCTCCATGTCACTACCCTACAGTTAAGATAAAGCAAAGGCACAGACATGAAAAGACAGAACATGAAGAGGGAAGAAGAGAAAGAAGAGAAAGAAGTTAGTTGAATTTAAAAGAAAGTGTGAAGTCATCAGTAAGCAAGTTAAACCTCTGCTGAGCGTCATTCAAATGACTAAAATAATTCTGGCCTTTTTTAAAGCAGAGGAACAGCAGTAAGAGTAACTCAGTCATCAGTTCAAAATCTAGGGTCGGATTGATCAGATGCTGAGGTGCAACTCAGTGTGCAGCGATTAAAATTAAAGATCTTTTATTAAACATTTAATTACTTAGAAGTTAATTAAATGTTTTCCTCAGTAGAGAAAAATAGAAAAAATAAGATTCAACTGATTGATTAATTTTCTCCTCAGCCTGCAACTGACATTAAAACCTTCATAAATCAAGAGAATATTACAAAATTTCTGCATCCTAAAATGTATTATTTTATTTGTTAAACCTGCTTTTAAGGAGCAGAAAATGCTTGAAACAGCTTTTGTACTCACGTTCTGAATCTCCTCTGGGGAGAGGAACTGCCCCAGATGAGTGCAGGAGCTGCACTGGTCCATGTTTTCAGTTTTCTGCTCTTCCTTGACTTGTCCGTCTCTGTCTTTGTGCTCACAGTTTGCGTTATCTCTGTGCATCTCTGCTGCTTCCGACTCGGCTGTGTTTCTTCTTCGTTCGTCCTGGTTTTCACTTTTCTCTTCACGTTTTGGACTTGTCAGTTTGGTTTCACTTATTTGGACTTCTGTGATGGTTGTCGTATCCCTACAGTTTTCTTCATGGATATTTTCATCTCTACCTGTACTGTTTCCTTTCTGTTTTTTATCAGATATCTCCCGGTCAATTTCCTCACTAATGCAAATTGTTATCACTGACTCTGACGTCTCATGTGTTTCCTCTGTGGCATCCTTCCTGTCGCTCAATCCGGTCTCTCCCTCGACGTCGTCACTCTCCAGTTTTCTCTGTTCGGTTTGTCCAGCTTTGTCCATCGTTTCTCCCTGCATGTCCTCCAGAGTCATCATCAGCATGCTGCTGATTATTCTGTCAAATTCTGCTTCGTCTTCGTCACTCTTTGAGTCTGTCTCAAACTTCCTCTCGCTCTCTTTGCTTCCTTTTAGAAACTCTTGTTCAACCTTTTCATCTGCCCCCTTTGAAGGTGGCTCTTTCTCTTCTTCAGCTTTTGCGTCCTGTGGCAACTCTGTCTTCATTTCTGCTTTCAAATTGATCCCTTTCCTTTCAGTTGGCTCTTTAAAGAGTTCCATGTATTTGTCATATAATTGCCTCATTCCCATTGTTCCTTCCTCTGCTACTGGCTTGTCTTCCTGTACAAAGGTTGCATCATCTTCAACCTTTCTCTGACACTTTCCTCTCTCACCCCTCTCTTGCTCCATTTCTTCAGTTTCATCTGTCAAATTAAACATCTCCATGTCTATGTCTCCAATTGACTCCTCCCCCTCCCAAAGCTCCCTCATATTCCTGCTGCCCCCGTTTTCCTCCTGCTCCTGTTTTCCTTCATTATCTCCCAGTCTGTCCAGCTCGTCCTCTGTAGAGGAAAACTGGGAGGCGCTGACTAAACTGGCCAAATCCCGCAGCTGAGTTCTTTCCGGCTGCACTCTCCACAGCTCCTTCTCATCCGCCCCGTCCTCGCCGTCCTCTCCTCTTCCCGCCTTATCCAGCTCGTCCTCGGTGGATGAGTATTGGCTGGCGTTGACTTCGTTAGCTAATCTGCATAATCTGACAGCCAGATCTTCATCTTTTCCAACCTCATGCTCCATGTTCTCCATTTCGAGGCCCATTCTGTCCAGCTCGTCCTCAGTGGATGAGAACTGAGTCGCTCTGACTTGTTTTTCCAGCCGACAGAGCCTGTGGGTTAGTCTCTCTATCTGCACCTGCTCTTTATCCTCTTTATCCATGTCTGCATCCGCGCCCCATTCCCCCTCTCTTTGTCCCACTCCATCTGACTCGTCTTCAGTCGAGGACAAGTACGTAAGTCTGGCTTGGGAAACAAGACTGCATAATCTGTGCTGCAACCCATCATCTTTGTCTTTCTCTTCACCTGTTCTTTTGCCTTCATCCAAGTTAACATCTGACTCAGACCCACTTCTTTGTCTCCTTTCTCCCTGCTGTCCATCATTATTTTCAGATTTCTCTTCGTCTCGTTCTTCTTCTCGGGGGCAAAATTCATAAACTGTGCCTGGGCATGGTTGCAGCTTTGAAGTGAAGTCGTTGTCGGTGTGATTGGCAGCATCACTGCAGGGGTCAAAAGGTTCAGGGGTTGTGGCTGCAGAGGTGTGGGGAGTTGCAGCATCAGAGGGTTGTGAATAAAGTTGCTCCTTGTTGTTTAAATCCTGAAAATGTGTAAAGTTCAAAAGTTAAAAACACAATTTAACAATAGCAGATTTTGTTATGTTACAGCCACAAACCTCTACAGATTTTACTGGGATTTTATATGATAGACCAACAAAAAGTAGAGCAACCAACTAAGTGATTTAAGCTTCTCCATAACTTTATCTGATTTGTCTGCTGTGTTCCTTGGTTCTCATGATGCTGTTTGTTCACTAATGGTCTCTAACAAACCTTTCATAATTGCATGACATTTAAAGATGATTGGCTGTGTTGGACTTTATTTAGGACAATCAAAGTAAAGGAGGATTAACACAAATGCAAGCCATACATTTCCTGTTTTTTTGTAGTTCTTTTTTTTTTTTGGTAAAAGCTCATATACTTTTACCAAGAGTTTGTGTTTGTTGATGACATTAAATTTCAATAAACACAAGGTGGTGTGTAGCGGGAATGCATGATACCAGAAAGTCCTGATCTTGCCTTTAAGTCTTTTCAGTTTGTCCCTGCAGTTAGTGGTTCAAGACAATCTCAAGATTTGCAACCTTTTGTTGTTGTTTTTGATGAGATAAGTTAAACTAAATTATTGTAACAATCTTATGGGATCATTTTGCAGCTTAAGTGATTAGTCGTCTCATCTATTTATCATTGAGTTTCTTTTCTTTCTTACCGATGGTGGAGAAGACGCTGCTGGCTCTTTTTTACTCCTCCTCTTTCTCCTTGATTTCCTGATTTTTCCCTCCTGTTGCTCGTCAGACACCTTGAGCTCATCCTTCTCCCTCTCTGCTCCTTTAAGGCTAAAGTCTACGTCGATGATGCTGGTTCTCCGGGAGGAAGGTTTCCTAAACTCCGCAGGCATCTTCCGCTTTAGGAGGGCTATCAGAGGCTTGCTGTGCTTCAAGTTTCCCTCAGAGTCTGAAAACGGATCATCTTTGTTCCCCTGGCGGCCTGTTAGAGTCATGGTGTTGTCACCAAAATCATCCTGGTTCATCCTCTTCTTGTGGATCTCCTGCAGAGCAGCACCCCTGCTGCTGCCTGGCTCTGACTTGCTTTCACTGTCAGAGGCCAGGCCTTCATAGGCAGAGACCACTCCGGACTCCCTCTCCAAGGCACTGTAGACCAGACTCTTCCTCTTAGTGAGGAGGCCAGGCCGGGACAGCTGGGTGGTCTGCAGGGCGATCCAGTTCCCATCCGGGCTCTTTAGCACTGAAGACATACATTTGCATTCAGACAAGCAAGAAACATGCAAGACCAATAGAGACACATCCACCAAGCATCATTCATGTCAAGATGCAAAACTAATTCAGACTCAAATTAAGAAGGAGATGTAAATATGTAAATATTCTTCTGTCAGAAAATCTTCTTAGGTACAAATAACATTTTTCACAAAGAAAAAATTATAATCAAAGTTAACAGTTCATGACTGTTATATCTACAGAGTACAAAGTTTGAGAATGGATGGATGGATGGATGGATGGATGGACGGACGGACGGATGGAACGAACTTTTAAACAATATACAGAATAAAGTCTGAAAACATAAAATCTGTTTTCCTTTTCATTAATTTTAGAACTGATAAGTATTTACACTGATCATTACATTATTACTTTAATCTTTTAAAAGTTTGATATCCTCAATAGAGTCAAAAGAAAAAGAACCGTTGCCACATTTCAACGCTGTTTGCTTGTATAAGTCGCCTCTTACCAGAGCTGTCAAGTCGATCCACACTCTTCCATGCTGTCATGGCCGACGCTCCGCCGTCTTTCTTTAAGGCCTTGGGGACGTCTGGTTTCAGAGCTGGTTGGTTGTTATCCAACAGCGTGAAGGCTGAATGTGACCTCTGAGAAGAGATGTGACCGAAAAACACAGTTCTGCTTGTCTTTCTCTTTTGTTGTAACTTGTTAATTTAAAGGAGCTTATTTCACCAGCAGAGGTCAGTGTGAGTTAACAGACCCGCAAGGGCTAAAGAGAAATACACATATTTTTTTCTCTTTTAGTTAGTAAACTGACACCCAGCCACTTAAAAAAATATATGGATAATCAGGAACCCAGAAACGTCCAGTTTGATATTTGTGACTTAGTTGGCGAATCATATTCAGTAAATTAGATTACGATTTATTTCAGTAACCCAATTTACTAAGTGAAGCACATTATGTATACATATTATTTACACAAACACAGATGTTTTGCATCCTTTATTTCTGTTAATTATGATTATTCTTCTCCTTGCAACAAATAAAAACACGACAGTAAAGATCAGAATATTATATTCGACGAAATGCAAAACTTAATGAAAATTATTTTTCAAAACCTGCTTAACGGTTAGTATTTTTTAATCTGACTACCCTTGTTGGAACTTGTTTATCAATTTAACAAGTTTAGAGTTGGGTATAGTTAGAAAATAATAAAAACTTTATTTTATTATTATTTTTTTCCATCTGTTTTAGTTGAAAAAAAGAAGTAAAACACAGATTAACCAGGACTTTAGAAGTATCATGAGTTTTCTTCCCCACTTTAACAACAGAGGAAGAGTAGCTGCATTTGCCATATTGTGTAGGCACCTATGACTGATATGTACATCCTACACTTAACGTAACTAACAATATATACATTATCTGGTTTAGAAATAAAACTAAAAAAAAGTGTCAGATTAATTTCCACAACACAAGGTCTTTACCCAGAGACTTGCTTGTTGTTTCAGGGATCCAGAGGGCTGATCGCAGGCAGAATGACGATGATGAGGGTCAGTGTTGTGTTCAGAAACCCAGCCATGGGCATATTCTGCCCTCATCTCAGCCAAAGCACTTTTCCTGCTAATGATCTTACACACAAACAAAACAAGATTAGCTGTCAGCAAACAGCTCTGACTGCAGAAGGAACAAATGAGTTGTGTATTTTCATCATGTTAATGGGGTAAAATATTTAACCTTTCTGTTCTGCTTTTTGTTTACGTTTTCATCAGCTTACTAGACAGAGGATAAATAAACTTTTTCAGATGCTATAAACCATCTGATTGAAGCTTCTTTTACTTTTTGCACAATGGTTTGGGCCAGTTCCTCGACGAGCTCTCCTCTGTGCTCCCGTAAATAAAGTGCTTCATTCTGGCTCTCCTGAGAAAACACAGACATCATAAAGAAAGCTTTAGAGCCCAACATTAGCATAAGGGAGCTGGTTACCTCCCTAAATTTATAAGCTGAACATATTTTCTGTGCTGAACTCAGAAGCTTTGGGATTCCAACACAGATTAGATGAGGGACGCTTAACAAGAGACGCGCTTAAGGATTAAACCTAGAGATAACAATCTGAACAATGTAATACAATAAGTATTTATAAGAAGATTAAATGTTGAAATATTTTCAAAACATTCTACAATGACCAGTGTGAGTTGTTATCTAGTCAAAAGGCATCAGTCTCACACAGGTTTTAGGTTCAAAATCTGCACTAAACTTTCTTTGACTGTTCTTATGACACAAAATCCCAACAACATGCATCAAAATTTGTGGTTGAATTTTGACAAAATCTGAAAGCTTTTGCAGAGGATGGATACTTTTGAAAGGTTGTGTGTCATTTTGGATGTCTTGTTAAGAGTAGTCTTCTAAAATGAAGTAAAAGCAACTCTTATGGCTCAAATTCTGATACTGTTATCAGCAGTTATCTGCCATTTAGCAGTCTAAATCCAGATTGTTTCAGGTAATCTGATCCAAACCGACTCCAACAGCAAGCAGATGCAATGTCAGATTAAATTATGACACTATGGAAAGACCGCTGATGACACTAATGTGCATCACATAGTGATATTTTTGAAAACACAGACATCATAAGAAACCATTTTTAAGATTCTATCCTAAAACAGATCATATAGGATAAAATGTGAATAACCTGAGTCGAGGTGTCAATCTCAGCCTTAGAAATGGCTTCGTCTATGGCGTCCTCTGCAACCCGCAGGGCCACACTGAGCGTCTCTGCCACGCTGTGGTCTGAACACAAACACAGAAGCATGAATGAATGAAACAAAAGCCGTCAACAGCTTATATCTCAGACCACAAATATTTATGGTTGCAGGCACTCCTCCTGTTAGTGCAGTGAACTTGTAGACTGGGGGAAGTGAGGACAAAGCAGAAGAATATACGGAGCAACTCATCTGTTTGTGATGCTGCTCAGATGCTAAGACAAAGCATCAGAACCATTTCATTCCTGTGTTATTTCCTTGCTGTAATAAAAAAGAAAACCTTTCGAAAACCTGAAGCTCTTAGGTAATACCCCCACAACCACGCTGCACCAAAAGAAACATAACTCTGTTGTAAACTGTTAGACTAAACAGCTGATATAACGCTTCTTAATTAAATTCTCAGTTGTTCAAATTTGTACTCCTCACAAGGTGAAGTCTACCTCAACTAATAAAGTTAGATATTATGATTGTTCTGATTTATTCTTTGAAAAATACAAACTGCTGATAACGATAAAACCTAATTTTCTGATTTTTCACACCAACTATAACACATTGAACACCTGAAAGTGGAAACTAAGCAAATCAAACATCTGTCTATGTCATTCTGATTTTTATATTTTGCTATTAAAAGAAACCTTCAGAGATGAGACTTTCTCATTGAGTCAAGTAGAAACTTTTTAGTCCATCTTCTTTCCCAACAGAACATGATAAACACGATAGAAATGCCCTTTGACTTGTCAAACCATGACATTTTTTCATGAACGAAGCTGTAAGTGAAAATCAACTGCCTAGTTTTGACCAGTTATTTTTTTAAATCAACAAGGATGAGTCGAGATTTATCAAATTATTTTGGCACCTTCAGTTTGCCTGTAGAAAGTTGAGTCGCTCCCACAGACACTGCCCTCATTGCAGATGCTCTCATCGCAGGCGCTGCTGTCTGCGGACACACACAGATGTTGATAGTCAAGTGTGTGAAAAGACAGACATCATGCGGACTGCAGGCAGGGATTTAACCTGAAACCACATCACACTAAACCTTTAAGTAAGATTAAGGATTAAAGACCAAAAAAAAAAAGGATAAATCCTGGTTTTCATTTATGTCATTCAGATAGCATGACATATAACAGGTTATAATAACATGTTTGTCCACATGTGTCTGACTGTGTGTTTCCCAGGTTACATTCTTTGTCACTGACTGTGTGATTTGTTCATTGCATTTTCACATTTTGTCATTTAACAACCACAAGCTTCGATATTTTATTGAGCTTTTATGCTGTGGACAATTTTAATGTAAGAATAAAGTCACTATTGAAACACAGTCAGAAGGAGTCCTGTGGAAAACGAGATGAGATCAAAATGTAACTGATATTCACACAAACTCACAGCGTGTTTGAAAGCTAATGTAATACATCACCCAGAACAAACCAGTTCCAAAATGGTTGGAAAAAATTGAAAACTGATGTTCTGGGTTATTGTTCACCCAAACTGATTGAGCTGGAAAAGGGAAACAGGCAAACATGTCTGTTTCAATAAAGCTGATGAAAACAAACCCCAAACGAAAAGCCAATCAATTTTCATGTTAAGATAGTGAAAAATAGCAAAAAAAAATTAAAAACGTGTAATTGTATCGCCATGTTATTTCCACAATGACATGCAATCTCAATGAAATATGATTTTTGGAGTTGTAATATGACAAAATGAAGTTAAAAAAAAAGCAAAACATATAAGTTAATGTTTTACTTTAAAAGCATGGGCAAGTTTCTTATGTTTACACAAACTTTAAAAAACAAAACAACAAATAACATAATAAGGAAAATCACTTCAACTGAACTGTAAATGGTTGCAGGAGAGAATTATTTGATAACAGGGTTAATTCACAATTTCGTATTTCCTTTTCTGAGCTCTTTTTCACGTCATGCAAATATTCCTGCAACAATGCAACCGTTTGTGGTTACATAAGTGCATTAGATGGGCCTCGTGTAAGGTATTACAGGAAGATTTGAGCTGTCTGCAGCAGACTCCTGTCTGAAAGTACAGTGTGGCAGACAGAGTCCCTTCCAATCACTTTAAAATGCCAAATCCAACAAAGTAATGTTAAGTTTGAATGTTTTAGGAAAATTACAAGATCTTAACCATAGTTCCTACTTCCTGCTCCATAATCTCTCTTTTATGGAATCAAGTAAAACGAAGGATTTATATTTGTATTTTAGTTGTGCAAGCAGGTTTTTGTTTATTAAGTTGTATAATTTAAAGATTCTGACCTCATTCGGTCCCAGAGCACAGAGATAGAGCAGATGAGCAAAGCAGCAGCTGACACTGACTGCAACCCCAAAACCCGTTTATGTGAACATAGTCTGGTTTTTTCAGGTTCTGTTTTTAATATGCCAGCCACATATACTGTGGCCCTAGTGAAGATTTAGTAAAAATGCTTAAACTAAATGTACCTTTTGTTGCAGTAGCATAATCTCAGTAATAAATAAAAAGTATGTGTACTGGGAAAGCTTGTCATTGGACTCATGTTTTTGAAAAATAAAAAGTTTCCTAAAAGTTGCATTTCCTTTGAAACATATAAATGACACACACAGATGTGGGAACATGCTATTTATTCAGTCAATCTATAGTACTGATAAAATGTTAATGAAGAAGTACAACATGTAGTGAAATGTAAAGTGCATTTTCTTACACTGTACGCTGTATTTGCTTAGGTTCTCAGAGGGAGATGTCTGTAGGCAGCCTTGATTCAGTGAGTTTAGTTTTCTGGAGAAACATGTCATTGTTACAAATGTTACACAAGATTCAGGATTGCTCAGTTTCTAAATGTCAACTTGACCGTTGCTGATGCAACGTTCATCCGGCTCCGATTGTTCTTATGCAAAGCACCGGGAGCAGCAATCTACGTCTTTCTGAGTCATAATATGTTGCTCATATTTTACAGGGGAGGAAACTGTTTTCAGCACAGGTCAGTAATAAACAAATGAAAATGCATGACCCCGTGTGTTACAGAGCACGAGCTGCAAACGGCAGAGGAGGGGTGGCATGATGTCAGCCCACATCGGTCATCCTCCCACAGGATCCACAGCTCTGCATCATGTGCTGCCAGCGACCTCTCCTCCACAAAAACACACATAATGCTCTAAATTCCTCTGCCAGTTCAATCAGATCAGAGACTGGGGGCCTAATGGAGCTGAGATGTGCCACAGCTTTGGCCCTCACTAGATCTACATGCTGGAGCAGATGCTGTTAGAGGAAACAGTGTACAGTATAATAAATTTCGTTTCAGCATGGCTGCCCCCTGCAAAGCTCCTCAATCAGCCGTGGCTGGCTTTGACTGAAAACATTTCCCTGGAGGTTGACTGAATTTGTTTCATTACATAAGAAACCAAAGGCCCTTTTTATAACCGTCACTGACAGGACAAAATAGGCATGAACACCCGGCAAGTAAAAAGATAATGCTTTTTTAGATAGCATTAAAAGATGAGGAATAAAAAAAAAAATCTGCATACATAAAGAAGAAATAACTGGAAAGTCTAATCTTTTTTCTTTTTTTTTTTTTTTTTTCCAACAGCTCCTACATCAAATTTAAATGACCTTCACATTTCCATCAAGAAATATGTTTTATGACTCTTCACTCACTCAGATTTTCAACATCTAATATCTTGATTGTTTGAGACATGCTTCACTTCTTTCACTTTCGGCCTGGTTTGAAATGAATGCAAATTAGATATTTATTTAATGCTCATTTCAAGATTTTATTTGTATTTTATTTGTAGCCCAAATAAGTTACTCCATTCTGCAGAGATGCACAAATAAGAAGTAAATGATAATTATTAAAACAGCAGTTATCACCTAATTGCCACAGAACCACTGCGTCTTCTTCCCTTACGCACTAAGTCAACAATGGAAAGTGTTGCTGTTCCTGTAACACTTGTGGTGCATTCACTGACTGACACATAAATCTGATTTTTGAGTTTACAAAAAATGCTCAGCTCCTCTCTCATCATTATTTTTGGAGAAACGTTTGGTAAAATCCCTGTTGCTCTATGTTGTCACGAGTTACTGAGCCCGACCTTCTCTGTGCCTGGTGCAGATATTGCAGTAAATAAATAAACATCATAGATCTTTAATTGTAGCAATTAAACACGACATAATTGTCATTTTTATTAGAAATAACATTAATTTAATTAATGAGACATAAGGCAGATTATGTCAAACTGAAATTTGTCCAATTTTGTTAAATCGTTTTTTAATGCATTTTTAATATATAATTTTTGGATAAGTTGCAGCAAATGCACATATTTTAATTTCTTGTTATACTCTTTTGTTAATGTGATTGTCCGAGCCTGTTAGCTTTTAATAAAACCTCTTTTCTGATTTGGAATGAAGTTGATGTCACTGGTATATAATTTTTGTTTAAAGTTACAAACAAACTTTACATGCAGTTCTTCAAACGGCCTGTAGATAGCGCTGCATTAGAAATAAATTGGAGCAATGTAAAATTTTTCGAGATGAAATAAAATAAGCGAAATGACTGACGTGCAGTAATATAGATGATACTTATAACATTTGGAAGATATGAAAAAAAGTCAGTTCCATCTGTGGTCTGTTAATGTGTCTTAATTTGGACTCAGGCTTATATTCAGACCATTTTACAGTCAGATTTTAGGCAAAATGCTCAACAGGGGTTAAAGAACTGAAAGCAAAGATTTTAATCCTGATTTCTACTTTTCTTAATTTGTATATAAAGCAAATTAAAAGCTGCATAAGCTCCCACAGATGATAATACAAGGTCTCATTCGCTAGAGAGTAAAGATTATAGATAGTTTAGAATCTGCAGAAAATATGTGAAAAGGTTTCAGTGAATAAACTTACTAGTAAGTTCTGAAAGAGCGCTGTGCTCAGCCAGGTGCTTCCGATAGAGGGTCTTCAACACTTTCGCACTGCCAAACCTTTTAAAGCGTTTCTTCACATTTGTGTAGAACCATTCGAGTGACTGCGTCTTCAGCAACCTTAAAGACAAACAACAATTGAATGTTCAACATCTGCAAGTTATATACTGTTCTTTACCAGGCTTTTTATCCAAAAAAGGACAATCAATCCGCATATATACAAACAAAAGCAAGAAATCTTGAATTGAGAAGTATGTAGCTTATTTTCTGTCTGATCAATCATTTGGACGTCAAGTAATAATGCAGTAAATAATATATCTCGTCAATGAAAATAATTTGCATTGTTGTAACAGATTCATTACTTACTGAAAGTACTAATTTTCCAAAAAGAATTGTTTATTCTACCTAAATTTGTTATTTTGTAGTGATGTTTTTTTTTTTCATTTTACTCTTTAAAATACCTTTCAAATTTTGTGTTCTTATCTTTTTAATCACATTTTTTTTTTTGCAAATTAAATCAGATATCATTATAAAACAATTACTCAGTTCTTGAGTATCCGTTTAACCAAATACTTCCACTGTGTTTAAATGTGAGAGAAGATATATTGACCGAGTGCTACTCTTATATTTTATAGTATATTCTATGGCTACTCTGTCCTCTTGTTACCATTCCTGACATTTATTGCAACCACAAAAAACACAGAACAATCACCAGACATTGTTTGCTAAACATTTCATTACCATATTTAAAAAAAGGGAAACTATGTAGATTCTTGTTATTACTGGGTAACAACTTTACCCTGTGTTTGCGTTCAGTTTGTTTTTACATGCAACCCTTTTGGAAATTTTGCTGACATATTTCATTTTAGACCCAAATCATCCCTGATAACTTTTGACATCGCTGTCAGGACCTCATATCTAGTTCAACCTCCTTGTGTAACACACACACACTGACCTTACCTGCTCTTTTGGCAGGCGGAGCAGAGCCAGGTTTTGTCCCGCTTGCTGTAGACCCGGCAGGCCTTGCAGACGTTGTAGCGGCAATCGCGGCACTGGCGCTTGGGGTTCAGAAGGAAGGTGAAGGGGGAGCAGCAGCGGATGCAGCAGCGCTGGTTGAAGCAAGCTTGCCGCGACAACAAGAGGCAGCGACTGCCCTCCTCATCCAGCTCCTGCTTCAGTTCACTGTGGGGAGGAGGAATGGAGGAGAGGGAGAGAGAGAGGATGGTTAGAGGCAGAAAGGGAGAGGAAAAAAGCTATATCGTTGGGTACATAGATGTTTGTGAGGGTGAGTGCAGGATGAGTTCGTTTTGGTGGATAAGACACTAATGGAGTGATTATACACTTAACCCCAAATTGACTATCGGTTTTTGAACAACTGAAATGATACAGACCAAATAAATGCCAGTCTGTTTGGTAAACAGGATGAGTCTTTTCTTTATGTAAATGACGATTAAGTCAGCTTTTTATGTGAGTCACATGCTAACAAAAAATAAAATAAGGATAAGTACTTGAGTTTTCCACCAGCTCATTACTCATCATTTTTAAAAGTTGTATGTGAATTTTAAAGATGAAATGTTGTGTATGTATAAATGTCTCACAGAAGCCAGACTACAAACATTTAGCATTCTCACATCACAGTTGCATAAACAGCAGAATGGGAATATTTTAAAAAAAATTTGTTTTTATTAAAGTCTACATATTCTGTAAGTAGTGTGGTTGCATTAAATACAAATACTTTAGTGTGTTTAGTGGATAGAACAACAAAAATAAGCACAGAGCTGTGAAATAAAAGGGAATCAATCCAATATTTTTCTTCTTCTTTTACCAATAAAAGTATGGAAAGTGTGACATGTAAATATTCAACCCCCTTTTCTTTGATACCCTGAAATAAATGAAAGACGAAACTCTTCAACTATCGGTAACTTAAAAACTATCTAACATTTTATTTACTCTGAGTATAAAAACTATATGCACTATAACCACTTTCTGGGATCAAGTACTAAAGATTTGCAATGTGAAAGAAAAATAAATATGGAAATTTGACAGCTGTTTATTCCAGCAAAGAGGTAGAAATATTAAACAAAAATGTACAAACAGCAGCAAAGGTATTCGACCAAGACTTTGAGCTCATGGAATAATTAACAAGATGAGCATGAGAGATAATTACAGAGAGCGACAAACTGGTGCAAGTCGCACCAGAGGGAAGGGTGTCAAAGAAATTAGAACAGCAGGAGCACCGACCATGACTGAATCATATACAGTTGATTACAGCTGAATACTGATGAACTCTGACAAGATGAGGGGAGAATAACAAGTCAATGTGTTGATTATAGCTAGCTTTTTTTAATTTAAACTCATTAAACTTTACACTTTTTGATTTCTTGTTTTTAAAAGAAAAGTTTGTCTGGAGCTTAAGAGAAAACAGATAAAACAGTTAAAGCTCAACAAAGATGGTTATAAGGAGGATTTTCTGTTCTTTGTTACTATGTGTTTATCATTCTCATCCACAATTACTGGGATCAGGGATCTTCACAAAGCAAGAAAAGAAATTCCTGTAGTATCAACTTATAACCCCCATAACGGTATGAAATTTTAATGGTGTCCTCAGACGCCTGGCTCTCATGGTTGCAGCAGCCTGTCCATTACTGAAGCCTAATACTTGATAAAAATAACCCTCAGACATCACGCGCTCAGGCACACTCAGGCAAGGAAGACGGAGATGTTTGCAGGGATACAGAGAAGTAACAGGCACGGGGAGAGATGAAGGAAATCGCAATACAGAAAGCAGCAACAATCACACATCTGAACGGTAAATCATATAGGGAACATGCTGTAAAGCTGTTTTCACACATTAACATCAAGCAGATTTTCAAGCATACAGGATGTAGGAAAACAGGCAAGAAGAGACATAATGTATCCCAATCATAATATTCATTTAACAAATCTGTTTTCAGAGTGAACACAGAGAAAAAGTGACTCTGAGTAAACAAAAAATGTTTTGTAGATTTGCTTACTGAGGACAAGAGTTTTATGGTTTTAAATGCTTTCTGTTATTAAAAAATCTGCCTTGTTGTTTATAAGCAACAGGGGGCAGAGTCGAGCAACTGTACTCACTCCATAACTGTCTATGGTGATAATTCATTTATTAAATCAAATATGTGTTCATCTATTTTCTATCAGTGAGCTTTACTCTGAGGAGAAAGCCAGGATTAAACTATTAAACGACTTCTCAGTGAGAAGACAAGAATATGGAAATATCTCCTGTTCACAATTTACAAAGTAAAGTCTGAAAGGTGACAAAATTACAAACAACATAATTAACGAACAAGCACATTTCATAATAAAATAAAGTTGTGTGAATTTCTTAAAACTATTAAGCAACTCAACAATCAGCATGTCTGATCATGGCTGGTAATAACAACAAGATTAGTTGTTGAACTACTTTGTTGCCAGTAGTTCAACAAATAATTACTTAGTCTCAGCATGTGGAGCTTTTGGGGTACAAAATATTTCAAATATAAGTCATATACAATTGTACAAGTACGGCATTATAATGGCAAAAAACTATTTAAGCAAACAGACATGGAAGGAATAAACATGTTAAAATCAACTGGGAAAACTTAAAGGATCTGTACGAGAGTAACTGCAGGTTTGAGATATTGTAACTCCTGTAAATGATTTGTATCATTAAGAGGTCAGTTAACATCATTTTGATTTGATCAGGAATCAAAATCTGACATATTTCATAGACAACTAGTCCAAACAGTGATCAAATCCAAAGAAGAGAGTTATGTGTCATACAGAAAGGTCAACAACAAATCTCAAACTCAATGTTCAGATATTAAAAATTATTAAAACTCTAAACATAGGGAGTATGTATTTTTCGAAAAGAAAATGCACAAGAACATAAAAGTTAAATTTTACGAATATTATTTTGTGAAAGCTACAAAAAGCTGATACATTTATTACTACAAAACTGGACTAATATAGAAAAGCCTCAGTATTACTCAGTGAAGAATCGTTTGGGTCCTATAAGAAGAACCGCCACTTCAAACGGAGCCGAGCCAGAAGAAACAAATCTTTCGAAAAGTACTGGACCTCCCATCACAGAAGAGGTTAAGAACCAGGAACATAGCTTTATTTATTGGTGTCTTCACAAAATCACCAATAAAATCTACCAGTATAAAAGACCCAGACTCTGAAGGCCTTTGTTAAACATTTTGCTGCAGTTGCATAAAACCTAAATCTTTTGCATAATTGTTTCCAACTTGTGAGACAGAAGTTCATGTAAGAGTCTGTATTGTATGAAGACTAAATGTTTTCTGTTGAGCCGAAACAAACAATCGAATCGTTTTTTCAAAGCTATGAAGGAAAATTTCCATTGAAGGTCTTTTGCTGTTGAAATGTGTCGGAGATAACAACCATTAAGCTTATCTTGTTTTTCCACTGGCTTTTAATTGGGCTGCCTCTTTGAGTATCAAAATAAACGACATATAACAGAAACAAGAATGTTTGTGTTATTGTCAAAGTCTATGCTTTGTTTCACAGAACAAACTATTTTCCACTATGGTAAAAATTAAGTTTATTCCCTGCAAAATGCAGCTAAATTTTGTGAGTAAAATTTTGTTTTTCGTCTCAATGGTTACTTTGAGGAAACGGCTCTGGATGCAACAGGAAGGTGTTTCACTTCCTGTCCCTGCTTTTAGAACACAGCATGGAACAAAGACAAAGCAAAGGAAAGCTCCACCAAAGTCTGCAGCTCAAACATGTTCGATATGTTTTCCCTTTATTCAGTAGCTGCAAGTTCAATATTTCTCTGAATGTAACAAAATATTTGAGTTGTTTAGGTAATAAAGAAAAAGCTGATGAAAGACTCATGACACCACAAATCAGCATTAACAGCTAGTACTTCTTTTGGGCACTATTATAAGTGAATTATACTATAAGATCATTTGTACAGTTCACAATAACTTTCTTTCACATATTTTTTGGTTGGAAAAATCAAATTAAACACCAAAATTAGAATGTTTAAAGTCGGTTTTAAAGTCCACACTTAAAAAAGCAGGAAGAACTCTACGTGTATCAGACATTGACAAAGCTCAGGAATAAAATATTTATCTTTAAGCCAGCGCTCGAAAGGTTCTGTGGTAAAACTTTTAAATGCCTTCTTGCTCTAAAATACCTGGTGTTGGAGAATCTGTCCTATTCAAACTCGTACAATGAATATTATAAATAGTTTTTGGCTTAAATTGCAAATAGTGTCATTGTAGTACTATATAAGCTAATATCTGATAGGCAAATCCAGATTTATTAAAACTCAGAGCGATCATTAGCTGATGCTGATGGTTTTTTATGTGAAAAATTATGTTTCTGCAAAAACCCAAAGTTTTGGCCCACATCTGAGTTTTGATTTTTAAGACAAACTGAATGCAGCATAAAC
This sequence comes from Poeciliopsis turrubarensis, assembly GCA_010277015.1. Lineage (NCBI taxonomy): Eukaryota > Metazoa > Chordata > Actinopteri > Cyprinodontiformes > Poeciliidae > Poeciliopsis > Poeciliopsis turrubarensis. The sequence goes on from VMRN01000007.1 coordinate 7,502,284, forward strand.
TTCCCACTCACAGGATGCATACCTCTCTCCTTGACCACAAACTAAAATATTCAATCAAAACATAAGAAAAAAACCTGAGAATGTTTAGCGTTAACATGACACTGACATGATCTATTGTGTTGGACTGAAACTCATTACATAAATAACTCGATCGATATTAGGATGGTTCAAAAGTGAAAACCTACTAATGAGTGCAGAAACATAGACTTGCCACTCAATACTGAGACGAGGACTGACCTGAGTCGTTCCTCCTCCTTCTTGCGCAGCCTCATATCTCTTTGCACCACCTGCAGCACATGCTCCGCCTCGTTGTCCGTAAGGCCCGTCAGATCCAGTTTCCGACCCATCTTCAGCAGCCACTGTTTTTAAAGCTTCACTTTTCCGAACAACCTTTCTGCTAGTTGTTTTCATCTGAAAGAAAAGAAAATATTTAAGTCAGCAGCACAAAATAAGGAAGCAGGAAAATATATGAGCAAGTTTTTGTAATACATTATAAATGAACTAAATTACATCTAAAAACATTCTGAGAAGAATTCTGAAATACCTGGAGCTACACATTTACTCCCCTAAAAATTCATACTGAATGCTTACAGAAAATAAAGAGAAGCAAGTAAAAGGAATATTTTAAGCCTGTAAGCTTCTGAAATAAAAAAAAAATAAAAGAGACAGAAAAGCACCGAGAGCTAAATACTGAGGTATTCTGGGAAGAAAAACTGCTAGATACTCAAAGAGGTGAGACTGGGCTTTCAGCAGAGTAACAACTCTATAAAACCAGTTCAATTTTTAAAATGATCAGGTTGTTGGAGACATATTCTAAAAGACTTGCAGAAGTTATTTTTTATACAGAAATGTCATTTTATGTCATAGCAATGTTATGATGATGTATCCAGAAAAGGTCACAGGTAAAGAAGCTACTTATTGACAGAGTCCAGGATCCAAGCATATTTAAGGAAAGTTGAGTTGTAGGAGAAACAATACATTCAACAAGACATGAGAAAATAGGAAAAGTTGTTCCAAGAGTTTGGGGATATGACCTTTATCTAGAAAACCACAACATGCTGATCTATTCAAGACATGGGCTGTCACTGACACATCCCTTAAGCAACTCAAAAATCAGAGACATTGCAAGTCACACTGAAGCTGGAAACATGAAGAAAAAAAAATCAATTACTTATTCTTAGATTACTTCTCTGATATTCTATAAACTGAAATTTGTAAATATTCTTTTTGGTTTTTCATTTCTAGGTTTTACATGATATTCTAATAACAGTAAAATATTTTACAAGTTTTTCTCAACTGGAATTGGAAAAAAATATTTGGCACAAGATAAAAGGAGATTATTGATGTCATTAAACACCTTCTCAGAAGTTTGCTCAAATGGAGACAGGAGGTGTACATATCAAAACAAAGAGTCCTGAGCGCGTTTTGATAATATGGTGAAGGCAGCATGCATCAGAGTATTTATTATTTATTTATTATCCACAAAATACTTACCGGTTTCTTTATCAAGACCCTTCACGGCAGCACAGGATACAGGAAGGCGATAAGTCATCCATGTCTGTGAGCTAAAGCCAAACATTAATGGCTATTTAAGAAGTATTGGCTCGGATGCATTTAGTAAAAAGTTGAACCAAAGTGTGGGTCGGCGGGTGAGGCGCTGCAGGACCGATTGCAGCAGCCACCGGTTTTTCTCCGAGTGGAAAATCTGGATAAATCCAGATTAGTTTCCACTTCCAGTATTTCTCTGCTCGCAGAGGGGGGCGATTGATGAGGCATCATTACGGCACTTTTTTTCCCCAAGTAATTTGTCCGAAATTAACATTTCTTCCTGTAATTATCACTGTACTGCATTTTAAACATCAGCTTGGCCTTTTCTGTTTTAATGTTTACATCATTTTATGACATGGATGAAAGAGACTCACCCAAACCACCTCATTAAAATTGAAAATGTGCTTAAAACAGCGGATATGGATGCAGAGCGATAAAATAAAGACATCTAGTGGACAATTGAAGAACTGCGTATTTAATCCTATTTAATGAAAAGTTTGAGAGTTCACAGAGTTCTTGTCAGCGGAAGACCTATTTGCTTAGATTAGTTATTGATAAGGTTTACGTCTTCTTTCCATTTGATTAGGTCTTTGAATTATTTCCTTCATTGGAAATGTCCTGCAAAAAGCAGCGGATGTGAAAGGCATTAGAGGCGTTAGATGAGGACATCTGGTGGACAGTTGAAGAGCTGCAGGTCCAAACAAATCGCATTACATAAGGTGTACTATAACAAGCCACAGTAAATGCTGGTTTTAAAATTAGTTCTTGATTAGAAGCTGATCGAGTTTTTTTTTTTTTTTTTTTTTTTTTTGTTGTTTATATTAAATTTGTTTTCTTTCCTGAAAAATATTCAGCAGATGAGAACAAACACCTAGAAGAAGAAGGAGCAGATGGACAATTGAGTACATCTAGTGGAGAATTAAAGAACTTTAGACTGGTCCAAGAAAATTGGGAAATCCAAAAATAAAAATGGGATGAATGAAGGGCTTCATGTTCTAAAACATCTCTGTGAATTAAATCTACTAGGATATAAAGCAATGTTGGGTAAAGACATCGCCAGAAAGACAACAGAAACACAATTACTTGATCTTCTCACAACATATGTATTTCATTTTTATTATAAATCTCTACAATTTAACTTTCTGTTTATTAAATAATATCAAGGAGAATGCTACATGGTTTATTGCTAGCCAGAAGCTGTGTTATCCTAAAGAAATTTGGAGTATGTGTACGTTGATATGAAAACATAAAAACTGTTTTCTTATTCATTGCAAAATTCTTTATTCAATAACACATTAAAAATGGACTGCTGATGGTGGTCTTCCAGAAATTCTCAATAACTATCTCAGTTTCCCCGGTCAGGAACCTGTAAGATTAATTTCCTTATATGAACAGAAAAAGGCAATAATTAACACACATCATAATGTTGGTTTTGGAGCCCACAAAACCTGTCTAGGCAAACTCAAAAACTAAATGAATTTTACTTTAGGTCCTCAATGCACACCGCTTTCTTTTAATCATATCCACAGAAACAAATCCACACATGCAAGACAGCTGGAAAAGAACAACCAATGAAAAGAAAGATAACTACTGGGAGCAGAGAAGATCCGATTTTAATTTAAAATTTGGCAGAGATAGTGACAATTCTCACGAATTTTCAATTCTTGGTAATAATGCTCAAGGCCAGATTATTTTTTTCTTCTTCTTTTACTCAAACATGTTGAAGCAAAGATCAAATTATAGAAGAGTTTGCCAAAACACCACAACTGATCACCACAGCAAAAACAAAAAAGAAAGAAAACACAGGCAAATTTAGTCCATATCTCAGTTTTATTAAATCCCACAGAACTTATTTATTTAATGGTAATTTTCAGTTGAATACTCTTCTTCAGAATTTGGTTCAATGAGCATTATTGAGTAATTTTGTCACCAACTGGAAATTAATGTGTTATTTACCACCAATAAATCTATCCTAAATTGTTTCAAGAAAGCACAATGGGTCCCCTTCAAGGCCTAAAGTGGTTCCAGTTTTCAGATGTGGAGTTTGTTTAATATGACAGATCCATGACACATTATTGGAGAAAGTGAAATATTTCACCACAAAGTTTAGTGCTGACAAAGAGAAGATTGTGCTTCCTGGCTTTCTTGAAATCACACATGTTGAAACAGGCTTGACGGTTTGCCTAGAGGGGTGAGATTGAGTGACAAAAAACTAAATAGATTCCCAAGAATTCTGTCCTTGTGTAAGCCGTATCTTTTTCTCAGCCTGTAAAAGGTAATGATGGTCGACTTGCAGTCAGTGATGCACACACCCTCTTTTGTGCAGAGACATGCAGAGATTTTTGAAGAACATGGAGGTGTTCAACATTTTAAAAGGGGCTCTGCTAAGAAAGTTTTAAACTTCAGAACATCAAGATATCTTTGATCAATGTTGCTTGAATTAAAACAGCTTATGTTAAACATAACATTAGCACATGATCTGTGTCAAAAATAATTAACTGAATATTTTACCCAAGAATTTGGTAAAAAAAAAAAAAAAAAAAAGAAAAAAAAATTGAATTGGGAAATAAGTCACTCTTAACACACACTAGCAATATTCTAAAGATCCTGCAGCTGAATCATAAAATTTGTCAAATAGTTGCTAGAATACATAAATAAAAAAAACTGTTCTACCCATAAAATGAAAAATAGGTGAGATGCATTTATGTCAGATAGGTCAGTCAGACAGAGGTTTCCAAAATAAGCATTTGTCCAAAACAAAAATTGATAAAATTGTGATCATTTTGTGAATGTACACAAGGTGTTAAGAGCAACATCCCTCATTTTAAGTTAAACTCAGAAGCATATTTCTGTCTAAAAATTAAAAACCTTAGAATATATAAAACAAAGGCTGTTTCTTTATAAATACAATTTCCTAGTCAAAAGTCATATGCTGCTTTCAAGGGTTAAAAAAATCAAGTCTAGGAGCTGCAGAGAGTCAAGGCCGAATTGGTGCAAAGTGGTTGTCAGGTTCAAACAACCTAAAACATTCAAACACCACACAAATAGGAGAAAGACGAGAAAGTTTAGATTTACTTGCAAGGAGGACAGACAGGACTTGCTTCAGTTACAATCTCCTACAGTGGGACTAGTTTTTAGATTGGATGCTCAATATGACAAGATCAAGATAAACTACAAGAAAATGAGAAGGCTCAATGTTTTGTGCCTGTCAAGACTTGCTTGTTTTCCTGCATTTTTGTTGAAAAAGAGTCTTGAATATTTGCCAACAGGGGCAAGACTGGTTGACACAGAGCTGAATAAATGTCCAAAGGTTTTGTCTACTTGCGGACTTTTCATCAACAATAATTAACTACTTGCTTTAATTGATGTTGTAATATCTGGTAAAGTATCTGTTTTAAGTCTCGTCATCACTTCCGCTCTATTTCCCCCAACTTTGTCATAGTGTAGAAAGTAAGAGAAATTAGAAGAAGATTGAAAAAGGATAAATAAGACAAAATAACACATTGAAGAATAAGAGTGAAAACTGGTAGAGTGGATGGAAAGACACAACATAAATTGAAGAACAAGATAATTCAAAGGAAGTAGAAAGACACAATGCTGGATAATATAAGAGTCACCTGGGCAGGGGGTGAACAAGGACATGAACAAAAATAATCACAAAGTAGTATTTAATAGTATTAGCGGTATTGTATCTGTTCTTATGCATCATGCTTTGTTACCCAGATGACATCTGGGTAATTGTAGCTCCTATAGTTTTGAAGATGATTCTCATTGTTTTGAGTTGCTCATTCCCTTTGTTCAAATTGTATGACCTGACTTCATTAATTGGCAACATAAAACACTTCACTTGTTTATTGAAAGTATTGCCTCCCTCTTTATTTGTTCAGTGTCTAACCTACATTACAGAAGGACTGGCAATAATTACCAACTCCTTGAGGAAAGACTATGGTCCATTGTATTCAAAACGGCTCTTGTCCTTAAGAATAACTAATAACTAACTCACAATAACTAATCCTGGGTCAATTCGTAACTTTTGTCTGACTTCCATGCCGCTTTTCCTCTGGGATTTAATTACAAAAAGTTGAAGAAACCCAGCTACAGTCCTGGTTGTGTAAGTTACAGACACCTTTAAGGTTAAGTTTGGCTTTCAGAAGCAACACTGAGATTGCTTTAGTCTATTTGATCTCAGTACTATGAAACTGTGGATCACACTACTTTGTTAAATGGGTTGAAGACTCTAGCAGATAGTTCTGGTTCTCCTCTAATGCCATCATTTTTCAGAAAATTATGGCTTGCATATATTTATCATTCCAGTTATTTAAAAAAATGAACGGAGAAAATCAAACGAGTGAGAAAAAGGCACTGAATTAATATTTGGTTCTTGATACACTGCAAATAAAGCTCAGTGGTTCAGGTCCTGCTGCCAATTTATGTAATTTGTTTTCTGTAACACAGAGAAAAAAGTAGTTTTACTGATCCCATAAGAGGGAAATTACATTTATCTCAAGTAGTCAGTCAGACAGACCAGCCAAAAATCACATGACCATAAGTCAAAAAAGGTTTACATGTTATGATTCAAGTTGTAATGTAATAATCATTTTATGTATTTATGTTAGCTGTCACTCGAGAGGAATGTTTCTAGATTAAAGTTTGATGGAGAAACATTAAAAACTTTAGATTGTCCAAAATAGGGATTATGTTTTGGGATGTATGTAACCTGCAGACTTCAACCTTTTGGTTGGAAGAGCCAATAGAGACGTCATAAAAGTCAACTTGTAAAGAGTAGTCAAATTTGATTATTGATTACATGACAGTAAGGGGTGTATTTTACGGTAAGCATAAAATACACATTTATGCTTGCCAATCCTCTTCCTCAGGGCAATGTGTGTTTGTTTGAATCAGACCCAGAAAAAGAGATTGATGAGGGCAGCATTTCCAGGGCAGAAAGATAAGGCAACCAAAAAAATAAGAACATGCTGAATTGCTGTGGGCAGTGACATGCACAGTGGATTTATTATAAACACTGGAGATGACAAGGTGAATATTGAGTTTCCCGTCTTTCTTCCCTTGAGACGTGTTGAAACGGGGGCATTAATATTGGCCTGGAGGGGAATAACTGGAGCCACAAACCCCGAATAAAGGTGAGAAGAATTTTGTCTTGTGTAAAGCCTTCAGCAAGTAAAATTGCCAACTGGCACAGACTTGATTTTATGCAGAGACATGCAAACATCTTTGAAGGGTCATCTGCTCAGAGTTTAAAACAGCCCTGTTTTGATCCAAATTTTATGAGACAATACAAAAAATTTAATGAGAACCTGTTAAATGTATACATCTCATTTTACAGCACAACCTAAGCTTCTCTTCATGATACTCAGTTGATCTTGGAAGGTGTGCAAAGACTCACATTTGGGGAGTGTTGTGCATGAATTCGCTTATCTTTTGCTTATCATTTAGGAATGAACTCCTGTTTAGTGGTTAGCAAGGGAGTTCAGGTTTTTTACTTTTTTTTTCAGTTCTAGAAAGTGATTTTTATTTTATAATTAAAAGGGGGCGGTTTTGTTTGTGGCCTTGGACACCCCAAAACTTAAAGCTCTCCTGTATTTTCTGCCTCCTGTGATTGAGGTTTTACCTGAACTGTAAAATAAACTTTCTACTGCTCCTGACATCAACCGTTTAGATTACTGATTTTTGTGTTACACCCAGTGGCAGAATTTGGAGAGGGGTTGTAACAGCCATTCTTATCATTTCAGTACAAAACGGACACATTGACTTATGTGCTGGTTCCACAAATAATGGAACACATACCTGAATTACATTTGAATTCTCTGAACATTGTAGAGATCGATTTTACAGCTATTTTGACATCCTAACTGTCTTAGATCAGCTATTGCAAAATCTCTAAATCCTCTATTTTCCAAATAAGGAGTTGTGAATACTGTTTGATTCAGAACTTGTCATATTTTTTTTATCTTTACACCCAGATCGGGTGACCTTATGTCGAGTTCAACCTGAATGTAAACTTGCCTAACGTCCAAAAAGTTGTGTAATATAGCTTTTTCTCCCTTTCATTTAATAATCTAATTTACGCAGGTTGCTGACAAAAGTTTTGACAAATAAATAAAAGTTAATTAATTTAAAACTACTGGTGGGTAAAATCAACGTGCATGCAGCAAATAAAATGTAAAGAATGCAATTTAAATATAGATCAACGTAAAAACCAGTGCAGTCAGTAAAGGCTATTCACTTTTTGAACTTTAAAAATTGAAGGTGAAAAAATGGTCCGAATAATTTGAAAACCTGTCCATGTCCAGATCTAAAACATGGTTAAGGACTTTTACTTTATGCTTTTCAACAATTTTATAAATTGTGTTGGGCTGAACTGGAAAATCTGTTAAAATTTTAACCCAGAACATGGATTATTATCCAGTGATATTTGACTGCAATTAATCCATACAAAAAACATGCATGGATTTACACCCACCTTAACTTGGGCATTATTGTTTGAAGAGACTTGAGTATCACATCAAAGTTATTCTGATATTTTAGTTTTTGCATTGAGAAAACAAGCGTCACTCTTGACATATTACATAAGTCATTTTACTGCGTTGAGAGGAGTGGTTGGACCTGGATCTCCTTTAAATACAGACCCAAACCCTTTGAAGGGGAAGTGTTCTGAGTTCCAGTTACAGTTCCAGTTCAAGGTCAAGTTCACTTGCTTTGTGCTCATGATCTTCAGATGAAGGTATTGCAAAATGATTAAATCATTTACATTTAATGCATGATTGCAAGTTGTTGTCAAACTGTCATTGCCAGATCAGCAAAGTTATGAGGCTATCTAAAATGCAATAAAAAAATTTTTGAAAACTTAGCACAGGCAAATATTTGCATGTGCTAATTTACCTCTTATCTCATTTTAGTGCTGTGAAGTGGCTTCTCTCACCGCTCTTGTCAAACTGCACTTTCATAACAGAAGATCCTCTGACTGAGCTCTGAGCCAATCCATCTAAAACTGGTAAAATCATTTACTTTGCATATTTTTAAAAAATGTTGACATTTGCTCACAATAAGATGAAGTTACAGTTACTTTGTGTTTTGTCTCTTTTTTTTCATGAAGTATTAGCCAGCAAAGTGAAAGCATTTTTTAAGAGAAAATATTGTTACAATAATTATGTTTTGTTATTATTCTTACATTAGCAGTTTTACGAGTTTGTGTTTCATTTTATGGTTTACTATTCACACCCTAGAGAGGAGGAATTTGTTAAGCCGTGTGAAAGACAAAATTTGCTTTTTCTCTAAACCTTGAAGCTGCAGCTGTTTCCTTATCTTGGAATACTGCTTGCTGACTGTGTGTGTAGAATGTTAGTTCCTTCTTCTCCTTTCTTTGACTTATCAGACTTATTTCTTCTTTGACGTGTCAGAACACGTTAAGCTGTTCGAAAGAGCAGTTTTTCTGTCTTCTCACTTTTGCAAAAGGCTTGACAGAAAAACTCAAACGTCTGTGGTTCTCTTTTTATGTAGGTCGAGAAAATACTTATCAACTATTATCTCTGCATCAAAGTTTTACAACAACATTTTATTACTGATGTAGCAGAATAATGCCACGGACATCCCTCTGTCACTCTGCAGCCAAACAAACATGACTTCACTCTCCCAAAAGTTTGAATTCAGCCAGAAAGTGAAAACAATAAAATATTGATATTATTCACTTTTGAATAATTTTGTGAAAGTTTGATCTTCATCTCTATTGTGGGTTGTTCTGTTATTAACATGGAGGTACCAACAATTTTGTCCAAGTGTGTGGGAGGCTTGTCTAACAATGGAAAAAAAAAATTCAGTATGTAAGCAGTTACTCTCATCATAACTTATGATATTGGTCATTTTTTATCTATTATTGATTCGTTGTGTCAAGAAACTTTCTGCACTGACTAACAAACTGCACTGTCCCTTCCTGTCATGGAAAGAAAAAAAACTTTTTTCTATTGAAAATATAAAACAGATTTTTTTTTTTTTTTTTTAATAAAAATTTTAAAAAAACCTGAACCCACTTTAATCAGCATTAACAAAACGGGTGTGGTATGAACTGACACAATTGTAGTTTTTTATTCAACAGGAAAAAGGTGTCTATTTGAAAATTATTGATTTAATTTCAAATTCAAATCAATTTAACATTAGTTTAAAAATTATAAAAACCGGTATTAGTTTATTTAATGCATTAGTTGGTTTAGGAGAAGTACATTCATTATAACACAAAGTGTATTTTTTTTAATAATCTGTCCCAGTTGTAATTATGAGATTTTTCATCAGAGTTTGATGTGTTTCTCTGTCATTAACAGTAAGATAATAAAAAATGTAATAAGACTCTGAGGAAAAGTCTTCAAAAATGTTTTTTAAACCATTCAAGTGCCAAATGCCAGTATTTTGGAGACAGTATAAAATTTATCACAGTATAAATAGTTTTGGCATAAAACCAGCAAATACATGTAAATTTGTAATGTAACAGATGGTTCTTTTTTTCTTATCTTTCAGGTAAACACCTGTTGCACAAGCTGACTGTTGCGTAAGTTGAAAATAAATTTTTAAAAATGGGAAACGTACCATCAGAAGCGAACATGGGTGACAGGCTCAGGTGCTACAAGTGTAGCAGAGTCTTGCCTCCATGTCGGTCCTTCGATAATTTAAGACAAGATGTCATCCATGGGCAGCATGTGCATGTGTTCAATGGAGGGGAATACTACAGACAAGTTGGCTATAATGAGCTATACCAGTGTCCAGATTGCTTTTATAAGCCGATCAGAGATGCAGAACGCAGGAGGGAAGAAGAAGAGAGAAGAAGAAGAGAAGAAGAGAGACAGAGAGAAGAAGCGAGGAGGAGAGAGGAGGAAGATAGGAGAGAGGAGGAACGGAAAAGGAAAGAGGAAGAGAGAAGGAGAGAAGAGGAGAGAAAGAGACAAGAGGAAGAGAGGAGAAAAGAGGAGCAAAAAAAGACAGAGGCAGAGAGAAAAAGAATAGAAGAGGAGAGAAGAAGACAAGAAGAACAACAAAGGAAAGAAGAGGAGAGAAAGAAAGAGGAGTTGAGTCAAAGAATATCAGAATCAAAGGAACGAGCCAAAGAGCAGTATGAGAAACAACAGAGAAGTAGGCAAGAGCAGCAGTCCAAGCATAATGTTCTGATTGGGCACATGGATGAATTTGAAGCTGATTATACATCTTACGGGGGTAAAGATGAGCTTCTAGAAATCCTCTCTCTGAAGTGTAACTTAGAAGCTTCTGATCTCACTCTCACTGCTCCAAAAGCTGATCTGCTGGGTAAGATCCTCTCTGCTCTGGACACACTCCTGTTTGATGAATGGATAAATGATCTGCCATCCAGCAGCACCCTGCAGCACGCTCAGGTGTACATCACAGAGCTGTGTGCGCTGTCTGTCGAGATACCAGAAGAGGTCTCTCAAGAAAATATCTCCAATCATGTGCAGTCCTTAGTTGGGTCCTTAAGCCAATCAGCATGCAATATTTCTGAGAGTCTTGAGTTGACCCAAGCCTTGTATCTTACTCTGATGGTCTACATCGGTGACAAGGACAAATCTGATGCTGATGCTGTCATTATAGCAAAGAAATGGGTGAAAGAAGAGCTCACTATGGAGCAGCTTTTTCCTATCGAGTTCCTGAGCATCCTCATTTCATCAATGCATGGTACAGTTGGCAAAGCCTCTATATTTATCTTGAAAATGGAAATTCAATGTCTGAAACTTCTGATGTCGACTCTTGTCAATCTGAATGGTAAAGAGAGCCACACTGCATCAACTGAGATGATCCTTGAACTTGTAGAAAAAGACCAATGGACACCAATGGAAGCAGTGAATCTGCTCAAAGCACTCTCATTAAAATGCACTGAAGATGTTTCAGTAGCAAAAGTCCTAAAGTTGGTCGAGGTTTATGACATATCACCAAGCTGGACGGATGATTCTGGACACTCTCTTATTCAGGCTCTCGACAATGCTAATTCAAAAAGTTTCTATCAGGATTTCCATAAGATTCTCAAAAAGAGGGATGAA